>VZZY01018051.1:0-54121 GCA_013400335.1 Eurystomus gularis
AACACATTCTATGATTCTATGTTCGGCAAAGCCAGCCTATTGGTACCTGGATGGATCTTGCAGGAGCAGGCAAGCAATGCAGGTTTCCAAAAGTCAGCTCAGGTACATTCAGGTGGTCAAACTCTGGCAGCAGCAGAGGTTTTATATGATCCTTGTGCTTTCTCTGTAGGTCAACAAGGCCTCCACAGGTCAATAAGCAGTGTTTTAGACATGGTCAGTGCCTTGTAGATGTGAAACAACAGAATGTCGTACACAGAATGAGGTACCTTGTTCCATCCACCACTTACCTAGACTCTTGCCCACTCCTCTCTTCCCCCATTTTCATACAGCTAGTTAATAATGAGTATCCAAGCCGTCTGTTAATATTGCATTCTCAGTTCCCTAAGTGTACATTTTCTCTGCCTTAGTTAGGGAAAAGTTCATCCTTTCCACCAGCTTCCAGAAGATACACCATTCTGGTAGTCTTTGTTCTGAGGCCTTTGTTTCTACACACCTTATACGCAAGGACAAGAACAGGAATCCATTAAATAACAATGACTTTGAGTATTCGGAATATGCAATATATTACATACTTACCAGCTGAAGCACTGACCGACAGCAAGGAAAACCTCTGCCCACAGTGTTGGTATAAAATCTGAGGAGTCACTTTTGTATTTTTAAAAGAGGGCTGGAGAGCATGCCCTATGAAGAGTGGCTGAGGGAACTGGGCTTGTTTAGTCTAGAGAAGAGGAGACTGAGAGGAGACCTCATTGCCCTCTACAACTACCTAAAAGGAGGTTGTAGCGAGGCTGGTGTTGGTCTCTTCTCTCAAATTAGTAATGATAGGACAAGGGGAAATGGCCTCAAGTTGCGTCGGGGGAGGTCCACCCCTCTCTGGTTTAGATTAGCTATTAGATATTAGGAAGAAATTCTTCACGGAGAGGGTAGTTAGGCACTGGAATGGACTGCCCAGAGAGGCGGTGGAGTCACCATCCCTGGAGGGGTTTAAAGAACGAATAGATGCAGCGCTTGAGGATATGGTGTAGTGGTTAGAGAGGATATGGTGTAGTGGTGTAGTGGTTAGAGTGATGCTAGCAGAAGGTTGGACTTGATGACCCTGGAGGTCCTTTCCAACCATAATGATTCTGTGATTCTGTGGTGCAGGGAAGCCCAGGCAGCCCTGGCAGAGGTTTCCCATCAGCCAGTGGCTAGCAGGGCCCCAAAAAGACTCCGCAGCCCCATTCCACAGGCAAGCTCAGCCCAGGCTGGTCCTGCTAACAGGGCAAAGCACTGTATTGTGCCACCATATAAATTATCTACGTTGGAAATAAAAGAAAAAAAGAAAAGTGTTCACATCATCATCTGGCAAAAAACATTTGTCTTATCTAAGTGGCTTTCATTTCAGATTAAGCTGTTTACTCATTCCTGGTCAGATCTTTAATGTCAGTAGCAGTCATTTGGAGGGTTAATAGCATTTTAACGATACAGGTTGCAAGCTAATTGAATCTTTCTAATTAATTGCATCTATGAAAATTTGATGGGGCTCTTGTCAGGTGTCCATCTAGATTGGAAGTATTTCCCCAAAGCTGCCGAGTTAATAAGCTTCTTAATTTCATTGAAGGAGATTTTGTTTCATTAACTTTCCTCACCCACATCTGTCTAGACTTGTCAAAAGAATTTCCTATGAACATCAGACCAACTCAATGCATCTCAAACACATAATGCTACAAGGGCCCAGGTCATGGGCCCCTGGGACAAAATGCATGAAACCCTTAAGTAATGGCTTTGATCTTTAAATTCACAATGTTTTTTCTCCATTTTTTTTCCCAATCACATGAAATACACGTTGGTTATCGAGCAATGCCACCCACATTAGTGGCATTGCCCATGGTTAATGAGCACCCCCAGGAACCGTAGAGTTCAGGTGGTGGGAGTGGCTGCTTGCCCCCTCGCAAGGACATCCCCAGTACCTGGGACACTTGGCACCCAGCAGGCTTCGTCACAGCTGCAGATTTGTCTTTCTGCTTGAACTAAAACCAAGCCTCTGAAAATCTTTGGATGCTTTTTCCCTGTATGAAAATTGTATTAAGGGGTGTTCAGTAAGTTTCACGACATATGATGGGACGCAGAGCCTCTGCTTCACCTCCCCTCCTGTTTGGCAAATAGTATTTCTTCCCATACATTACAAGGTGGTGCAATCAAGCAGAAGGATCCCAACCTGCCATGTTATAAGAGTCCATCTAAGGGGAACTTAATGATCCCTTTAAAAAACGGATGAGGAGGAAAACGTGAGGGGTAGTTTATGGGAAAATTGAGGAGCTTACTGCAGAAATTTGTATTGCTGTCAATACAGTGAAGGATTGCAGTACTACCTCCTTGCATATGAGAAAATACATACAGACAAGTAGAAAATATTTTTGCTCAATTTCTGTGCCAGTAAAAGATACCCTTTTAGGCATTTGCTGTAGCTTCAAAACGCAGGAGCTGGGACCTTTGCAGCTTTTCTAAGCCTCAACAGAAGCAGTGAGTCAAAGTCAACGCCATGAACTTTATAGCAAGGCAAAGAGGTGAGGGGAAAGCACTGCTGCTGCGGACAAGCAAGAGCTTAAGAGCAGCAAGGGGCAGGTCAGTAAATGTCTTAGAGACCAAACTATGTCAGTTGGACCAGATTTTAGTTTCCACGTTCAAGAAACAGCACTGGCAGCACTGGCATCCCCCCAGCTGGGGATGCAGAGGTGAAAGAGTGTCCAGGATGAAAGGAGAGCAAGTGAAAAAAGCGGTTTCAGCCCAACATCCAATCTCTCTGCAGTGGGAAAAGGCATATGCAGCTCAGGGGTCAGGAATGCAAACACTATGTCCCCTCTCCCAGCCAAGGACCATCACCAGCAGCACCACTAGCACTGCCAGATGGAAAAAGAAAGGATTCAGTTTGGACCCCTACTTCTCTAGACACATCCTCTTACAGCCAAAGAAGCAGAAGAAATGAGAGAACAGGTGTCTTTTTACTCTCAGAAGAAATAAGGGTAATAGTAAATGACAAATAACACGTAAAAGTGAGACTTTGCAAAGTGACAGCAAAGTTAAGCCACCAAACATTAGTAGGCAAAGTGGATTCAGGACCAAAACTGTGGGGTGAAATATTTCTGCTTATTTAGGTTCCCAGTCCGTCATTTCCATAAGGTGAAATCAAGCCCTGGAAAGTGCATCATACACAACTGTTTTGGCTCATGTACCAGCCCTCAAGTAATAGCCCCAGATGCTACAATCAGGGGAGATAACATCCCCATAGAATCATAGAGTCATTATGATTGGAAAGGACCACCAGGATCATCAAGTCCAACCTTCACCTAGCACCTCTCTAACCACTAGACCACAGCCTCAAGTGCCACATCTATTCGTTCTTTAAACACCTCCAGGGATGGTGACTCCACCACCTCCCTGGGCAGTCTATTCCAGGGCCTAACTACCCTCTCCGTGAAGAATTTCTTCCTAATATCTCATCTAAACCTCCCCTGACGCAACTTGAGGCCATTCCATGTCACAGAGTTTCAAGTGGTAGAGCAGAGAAAGCCATCAAAGACAGGCAAATGCACAGAAGTGTGTTTATGGGTGTTTAGGAACAAAACTGCCTCATTTGCTTCAAACTGAAACTGGCATAAGCCTACTGGTGGGAGGGAAGATGAGAGCTCGTCTGGACTTCTTCCATCTTAAAATAGAAGGGGAAAGCTCTAGGAAGCAAACCTACGCACTGAGCCATGAGCAGAACTGAGCCTTGGGAATCTCCTGGGGATTTTCCAGACCTAGATGGGTGCAGCTTCAGCAAAAGGTAAGCTCCAAAATTAGCCCCAGCATGGCATATAGCCAAGAGTTACCACTACCTGCAGGGATGTCCTGCCATTGAAGCTGGAGAGCAGTGGCCACGTGGAGGACTGCAGGACACTGGTTTGCAACCTGTTGAGTCAGGGACATCCACAGACTTACTGAACTGGTAGATGGAAAAAAGTCTTCACTTAGAGGGCTACTTCTACACCAAAACATTAATAAGGGAGTGCTGGTATATCATCTTTAGAGCATTTAGGTTGCTACCATACTTGGTTACTTCCTCACTGTTCCTTCTCTGGTCATAACGCTGCTTGGTGAAGGAGCATGTTCTCAACCTTCAGTGGCATGTGAGAGGGTCATCTTGTGAACTGAGCTACACACATGATCTTCTTCAAATTAATTTTGCTGGCAGCATGTATGGAGTAGGGTACAGTGCTAATCAACCTAAACAGGTTGCCAAAATAAAGCAAAGAATAAGACTGAATTCTCAGCTTATTTTTAAAGAAATCATGAAATTGTTTCTCGTTAAACTCAAATACTTAATTGTCTTTGACACATTATAAAATTCTTCTTCTAAGCAGAAATACTTCTTTTTCAAAAAATAACCAAAGATACGTTTTCAAAGATATTTTGCTATTTTCTCAGGGTAAGTAAAAATAAAAATGGTATAATTGTTATACCAAAACCAAAGAAAGCAGAAGAAATTCAGCTACCTGTATAGGCTGTAAAAGAAAATGAATCAAAAATTTACCTTCTGTTACAGAGAACATAGAAGACGTGAATCTGTTAGAAATGTAATGAAAAAATGTGTTACACCTGAAAAATAAAATGATAAAAATTGATGCCAGCTGCATGCTCAACAGTTGCTATAACACAGACACCACTATGTGTCTGTGGGCTGTTCCTTGAACACCGTTCTTGCTGCCCTACATGAATGCCTGTGCTTCTATGTGTTTTGGTTTTTTTACTTAGGTAAGTGTCATAATACAGAAATGTGAAATTTTGCCCATAAGTTTCAATTGCATCAGGATTTTTCAAATAGAAACACCGCTATCCTTTTTCTGTCTGTGAAGCTATTCTGACCACGGGAAAGTAAATTTAATTAAACCTAATTCGAATCTATTCCCTATCTCTCAGTGGGAAAGCCTTATTATCCCGCTTTCACTGGGACCAAATCATAGGCCAGCCATGGTATTCGGGCTGTCAGCCAAGGCAGCTGACTCCACACCATAAACAGAATCACAGAATCATTATGGTTGGAAAAGACCTCCAGGGTCATCAAGTCCAACCTTTCTCCTAGCATCTCTCTAACCACTACACCATATCCTCAAGTGCTGCATCTATTCGTTCTTTAAACACCTCCAGGGATGGTGACTCCACCACCTCCCTGGGCAGTCTATTCCAGTGCCTAACTACCCTCTCCATGAAGAATTTCTTCCTAATATCTCATCTAAACCTCCCCTGACGCAACTTGAGGCCATTTCCCCTCGTCCTATCATGACTAATTTGAGAGAAGAGACCAACACCAGCCTCGCCACAACCTCCTTTTAGGTAGTTGTAGAGGGCAATGAGGTCTCCTCTCAGTCTCCTCTTCTCCAGACTAAACAAGCCCAGTTCCCTCAGCCGCTCTTCATAGGCCATGCTCTCCAACCCTTTCACTGGCTTCGTTGCCCTTCTCTGCACCCGCTCCAGCACCTCAATGTCCTTCTTGTCCTGTGGTGCCCAGAACTGGACACAGTGCTCAAGGTGCGGTCTCATGAGTGCCGAGTCCAGGGGCACAATCACCTCCCTGCTCCTGCTGGTCACACCGTTTCTGATCCAGGCCAGGATGCCGTTGGCCTTCTTGGCCACCTGGGCACACTGCTGGCTCATGTTCAGCCAGTTGTTGACCAACACCCCCAGGTCCTTTTCCACCAGGCAGCTTTCCAGCAACTCCTCCCCAACCCTGTAGCGTTGCTGAGGGTTGTTGTGACAAACATTATGCCCTGGATATGAGGAAAACGTAGACAGTTATCTACAGGGGCCCAGCTGCCAGGCTTGCTGAGAGGGGCATATTCAGGGTGATTTCTGTCAAGCAGTCATTGCATTAATGGATAAACTGTTCATATAGCCAAGACTGGTACCTAAACCTTTCAAGTGGGAAAATGAATGCCACGGCCATTCATTTGTGTGTGCTATCTAATCCCGTGGATTTTTTCATGCACAGGGCAAAAATGCCTTATTTGATGATGAAGAGAAGCAGACTGAATTTCTTTAGACAAGGAGAAATTTGGCCTTCGTCTGCTGCATGACGGAAAAAGCACCTCTCTCATCCTAACTACTGGATTGTAAAATAAAGGCTTGATCCCTGTTCTGTTTGGCTTCTTTTTTTTTCTTTTTGGCAGTACTAGCCTTCAGAAGAACCTTCCAGCTGTAAATCCAGACTGACAAAGGTGCATCCCCTAGCTCTGAAAAAGATCTGAGTGCTGGAGAAGGAAATAATTTAAAACACATCCTGGTCAGAACTGACCTTTGTTAACTGACCTAGCTACTGCCTGTTCTGCGTGCTGCCTCCTGCCTCCTATGCCTCACAGGGAGACAGGCCTCATACCTGGCGTTCTGGAGCCTACTGCGAAGACATAGCGACTAAAACTACAGATCACTCCACATCATGGTGAGCAAGTCCTTTTTTGGACAGCCATTCCTGTTTCACAGAGGGCACACACCACACATCAGAGCATCAGTCCCATCAGCCTTATGTAGAGCAGTCCAGCGTCAAGGACTTGGGGCACAGGACACCATTCTGGCCAGTTAATGTGCAGGTCTGTGGGTGACAGCTTGGGTTCTACGTTTTGTAGTTCCTCCAGTTGGGCTTCAACTTCTACACAGTGTTGCACATTGTGTAAGCTGCCCCCCTTTCTCTCCTCCTGCCCAGTTATCTTAATTATCTTTTCCCCATGTTAATTAGCATAGCTGCCAATGGCTTCGTTAGTCACATAGCCCAAGGCAAGCCAGTAGTTGCCACCAGCATTTTCAACAGCCTTTGTCTCCCATCAAAATTTTGGAAAAATACAATATTACTTTTGTTTTCCAGCGCACACAGGGTTAATTTGGTCCATGCTGGCTGGGAAGAGGCAGGCAGGCCTCACTTGCCCAGGAGGTGTCCCAAGGCAAGCTGCAGCCACAGCTAGATCTCCTGCGTTGATGCTTAGAGACTGAAAGAACCATAGACAAGAGATGCACAGTATAGGACTTTCTGGCTAACCAGAAGGCTGATTCATCAGATCAGCATGCCGGTCACAATATCGAGAAGTGACATTAGAAGAATCAAAACAGGAAAGTTCTTAATGACCTCTCCTCACTCAGATGCCTCCTAAAAATCCACTACCTTCTACATCAGTCCAAGAACTCAAGCCTATTTTAAAAATCATGTATATATCAGAACCGTGGACACTGTACAATAATTAAACACATTAAAAACATGCCAACTGGTTATTCCTACGGCAGTGCAAGCAGAATTGCTCTTACTGGAAAGCCAGGGTAGTTGCTATACTGAAACCATGAATGTTTGCATTTATAGAAACAAGGTAATGACCAACATTCAATACAAAAACTGTAAGTACATTCTTGTACCTCATGGCGATTCCTAAAGGTCTGAAGGGAAAATTCCAAAGCAGCAGATAACCTCCCATAGAAGCCTTGTGGTTTAAAGAGAGGACTTCAGTGGACA
The DNA here is from genome assembly GCA_013400335.1 of Eurystomus gularis. Classification (NCBI taxonomy): domain Eukaryota; kingdom Metazoa; phylum Chordata; class Aves; order Coraciiformes; family Coraciidae; genus Eurystomus; species Eurystomus gularis. The sequence goes on from VZZY01018051.1 coordinate 7,511, forward strand.
CAAAACCCATTAGAGAGATTTTAAATTTAGTACACATCTTCCCACCGTTTGAGTGTTTGTTTAGGATCCAACTGGGACAAAAAGCACTCTGACTTTGAATCTCCCAACTTCCTTGAGTTTATTACTGCACCCATACACTGAGGACCACTGTCTCTCAGAGATTTCACGCTCTGTTCATTCACTTGCATTCAGAGTTGATCTCTGGTTTGTCTTCCTCCTGCCTGATCTAGACTATTCAATTCAGCTGCACTTGAGTGCCCACAGCTGAGTCTACTGCAAGCCTCACTCAAGAGGTGCAGATGTTCTCTAGATCTTCCTGGAACACACTGTCTGCACTGCCAGAAAAGCGAATAAAGCAGGACCCAAACTGAACAAAAGAACTGGCCGTGCCCAGGCACACGGGCCTCTGCCCACTACAAAGCTCTGTTGTGGAGCAGCACTGACTCAACGCTGTCCAAGGAGCACAATACACTTGCACAATAACATAACCCAGCGCAGTAATCTATCCCAGCCAAGCACAAACGACATAATGGAGCTGGTTAAAAAAAATCTGTTTGGGATTTTATGGTGGTTTTTACCCACTTGATTTGTTCAGCCTGCCAGAAACTATAGGAAGCCTAAAGCAAATAGAACAAGATGTTCAGGATGTAAGGCAGGAAAACAAGAGCAATTTATTTCATATCCAAAACAGGACAAATAACTCAGTGTAACATAAAGGAATAAGAAGAGAGACATTTTTAAGCAAGCTGGGGATCTCTTTTGCAAAGCACTTTTCAATCGCAGCAGTGCGTCTGATTTCACTAAAAGGGTGGAGCAGAAGAAACTGGAGGTGAGTTTATCTTGCACCCCCTGCTCAGCATTTCTAGATAAGACCCTGTGATTCAATTCATTCTCATGGCTGAGCAGCGCTTCTGACTTAGAGGATTTGCCAACCCACGAAACACATCGCACCAGCCAGGAGAAGTCCAATGGGAGTTAAAAAGTAGAAAGATGGGGTGTAAAAACCAATTGCTCAGGGGACGAGTCTGTCACTCCTGATCGCTCAACTGTTTTAAAGTCTTGGTGCAACACTGCAATGTGCCCAAGACTCCATGGGTTACAAGTGCCTTCATCCTCTTTCACAGCATTTCAGTTCAATGGAGGTGTGTTAAAGTGAGAGGGAGTTTGACGCGGTCTTCAAAGGGCCCCTAATCTCCCAGGAGTTATTGAAATGGAAAGGATATTTTGAGTCATCGCTTCTTGTTTAACTGCCTAATCAAACAGACACTTTCATTGTCTGATTTGTGCCAAGCCTGAGATTGAAATTAAGATTCGCATCTCATAGCTCCTCATTTTATCACATTAGGGCTCAAATGAGATACAGCACCCCAGGTTCTTTGCAAATGGTAGCCTGCAGGACTCCTTTATGAAGTGGGTTTAAAAAGATCTTTGGTACTTTCCTAATAGATAGTCTTCATTATTTACAGATTTTAAAATGACAAAAAAGATTCACTGCAGAGCTAAAGCAAGGTGACAGGCTACATTTAAGTTGTGTCTAATAGATAAGGAGACACTGCAGTACAATAGACTTTAAATATTTCTGCAGCTCTGCTTTTCAGCCTGTTTTTAGTACATGGAGAATTTGCTGCCCTCCTCTGCTAGACTTTTGATCATAAGGGGATATCTTCTGGGACAATTCCTTTCCTGAAGCCCATGTGCTCCATTTAGACTATGTGAGATGTGAGTTGGCTTACTCTTAAAGTGTTTTAAAATAATTTGGGGGTGGGGAAGGCATTTTGTGAGAATTTATCTTCTCCTGATAGCTATCATGGCAAGAACAAAGGGGGCTTTGGAGGACTATTTTCTATTGAAACCTAGAGCATGGCATGTCCAGTCACAATCCGGTGCTCTTTTGGTATGACACGGTATGCTATCCAATGGACTAAGAAGAAAAATTGGATCACAGGTTAGGGAACGACATTATTCCTACTTTTTCTTTTTTTCATTAGGAACAAAGTAAGCGAGGAAGCCAGTGGCTGATTCTATGCTACCAAGGGTTGGCTGTTTCCCTGGTCATTAGCTACAATTAACTCTGTAATTATACAGTTTGCTGTTTTATGCTTCCTGGTAGGCTAATGTCATTTTATCTGAAGCAGAGGGTGCAGTGTAGGGGATTTAATTGCTGGGCCTTTGTCAAAAAACTGTCACCTCTTCCACGTGCACAGTCTTTGGGATATTGTAAACCCAGCTAAATGAACAGGTGACAGGTTTCCTCTCCATGTAAGCCAGAGAATAAGAGTAACCACTACCATCTCTTTTGGTGCTTATATAGAGAAAATAGAGCATTTATTGGTAACTGAAGGATGAAGAGGGATCCTTACCTAAAAACCTGTAGCATCTAGAAACCTCAGTCAAAGTGCATGCCCCACTAAGTGAGGTCCCCATCAAACAAATAAATAAAAGCTAACCTCAGTCTTTAAGCTCTCACAGCTTAGACACAGCCTGGAAAGAGAATAGAGGGAAAACTGGGACCAGAGAGGGGACGATACTGCCCAGTGTGATGGTGAGGTAGAAGATGATCCTTTCAACTCTGTATTCGGGTTATGCTTCATTCCAGCCGTACAATTAATCCTGTTGTATTGATTTCTTGTTCATTAAATATGAAGGATAACACTGTCAAACACGTCCCTTTAGATAAGGGTTCCGAGTCCCATTTACAAAGGTGATTTTTTTGAGACACCTGTGGCAGACACTTGCCCAAGTGACTGAGACACTTCAGACATTTTTACTGTGAAGCTTAATTAACCCACCAAGAGGCAACACCAGCATTGCAGCCTTCCCCCATTTCACCCTAGCACTGGCCCTCAGGCTTTGCTCAGAGGAGACAGCAGATGAGGCTGAGGAGCTACATGGACATTCAGCATCCCTTCCATGTCCAGTGTCTAGAGAAGACTGCCATTGAAACTCATCCAAAGCACTGAGGTAATGGTGAGGTGAGATCACCCAGGCCTCAAGTCTGTGGCATGAGTTCATGATATTTGTGCAGCCTCAGAAACCATCTGTTGCATGGGATAGGAAATACATTCATATGTGTGTAGAGATGAAGAGACTGAGAGGAGACCTCATTGCCCTCTACAACTACCTAAAAGGAGGTTGTAGCGAGGCTGGTGTTGGTCTCTTCTCTCAGATTAGTAATGATAGGACGAGGGGAAATGGCCTCAAGTTGCATCAGGGGAGGTTCAGATTAGATATTAGGAAGAAATTCTTCACGGAGAGGGTAGTTAGGCACTGGAATAGACTGCCCAGGGAGGTGGTGGAGTCACCATCCCTGGAGGGGTTTAAAGAACGAATAGATGCGGCGCTTGAGGATATGGTGTAGTGGTTAGAGAGATGCTAGGAGAAAGGTTGGACTTGATAACCCTGGAGGTCCTTTCCAACCATAATGATTCTGTGATTCTGTGAGACTTAAACAAAAGAGTGGACAGACAGTAAAGGCCAAATCCTGTTTGCCTTATTTACGGAACCACACATGCCCAGTTACCTACAAAGATGGGATCACAGCTGAGTGGTGAATAATACCTAGTTTTCATGTGAGGGCAGCTCTGAGAGATTGTCCCTAGGCTTAGAGGCACAACTCCACAAGCAGCACCAGAGAAGTCCATGCTCAGACACTACTAACCATAGAGGAGGTCATACAAACTTAGCCTGGGGCCACGAATGGTGGGGTGTAAAGGTCTGAAGCAAAACCAGAAATGATGCGCAGGAAGCCCAGGTACTTGCTGATCTCCCGTTGGCTTACTGGAGCAGGGCTCTTCTCAACGTGAGGCTCCTACCACCTGGGGAGAATACTGCTCTGACAATCTTTCTTCTGAAATAGTCTTTGACAATTTTTTTCCTAAACTCCTGATTATTTCTGCTTAGCCACTCCCACAATAAAGAGCTATATTAAGTCCCAGCAGCACTCATCCCATCGCCTAACATATTTTTTTAGTGCAATATGCTTATGGCCTTGCACCCTTCTACTCTTTTAACGCCCAAAGGACATCAGGACAGAGCATCAACACGAAACAAAAAAACCCTAACAGGGCAAGAAGAAGCTGACAAGACACAGGCTGAACATCCATGGAGTCTTCTTACCTGTTTTTGCAAGAGAAACCTTCAAGTAAACTCTGCCACATCCATCCCCTTTTTGCCATTATCCAGGCAGCCTGGCACACCAGAGCAAGTCACATTTCAACCATTCCAGCAATTCTCTAAATACTTGGGCATCTAGGGTTAAACCACAACAGCATCACTGTGTCCAAAATGTGAGGAAATGAATAAGTTAAGTCCTTGTGCATAAAATCAGCTATAGGATGAAATGGTTACATGAACTACAGTCATTCTGTTGAAGGACAACCAAGACAAAGTCCAGCAAGAGCATGTGTATGACTCAGTGTCATCTCAGTACCAGTTAACACAGTGTTCTCAGTGCATAGATTTAAATTAACTAAAATTAAACCAAAGGTGCTAGTGCACAATGGAGATCTACTAAGAAGAGGTCGAAAGGGGTAAGTGGTGGCGGTTCTAAGCACAAAAAAAGGGCATTTCACCAGGATGGGTGTCTGGTACTAGCACCTCTGGTCTGAAGATGCAGAGTCGTGGTTAATGTTGCAAGCAGATGCAGTGGGAGCGTGTGGATGAAAGTACCTGTAACCTTCAGTTCCCATTGCTCCCCACATCTCAGTCATGCTCAGAGATCTGCCCTCCAGTGTACTTTGCAGGAATCAAAAGAGTCATCTCGTTCCTAACCTAGCTACAGTTTGGCTCTTGCATACATCACAGTGTTATCTGTCTCCTTGTAAAAGGACAGAGATAACATCCTCCTCCAGCTCATCAGCATGTGTATCCCCAGATAAATAAACTACAGCAGCCACTTTTGGTTTTCTCAAACAAATTAACATTTGTTTCTTAAATTAGGCTACAGAGAAAACATGTACAGCACAGGGACAAAGAGATTATGGGCTTCATTCTCAGGTTGCTTATTGCTGCTCTGTTTCAATGTCATTTCAGGGGATTTTTCTCTCAATTTCCAACAACATGACAGTGATCAGAATCTCGATGTGCCCCAGTTCTCCTACTGGAGAAGGTCAATGAGTTTCTGTCCTAACTTCTGCTACATAAGAAAGAAGATGATGCTCCACTCCTGTGATGATAAATTGCTCCTATAGACTCATTCAGGGTTTGATCCTCGGAGCCAGAGCTGGCATTAATTTCATCAGATACAGAGCATGACCCTCACCCTTAGTCTTGCAGATATGAGACCTCTATTTAACAAGAGACCGTGTAGCGGTTAAATATTTGAAATTCACTTCTAAATAAGGCTGCCATGCCTTCCTGTTAGTTCAATAGCATATAGAAATGCTCCTGGATTAAATGGACAGTCTTGTGTCACTAGGAACAAGATACACAAAATATTTCTGGTGACTGTTACTCAGTAGCTAAACTGGAGAGCTGAGGTCACTGCCCACTGCTGGCCCTGTTCCTTTTTTACCAAGTGTTGCCCACCTCTATGTGTGTATGTTTTTGCCTACTGCCATTCCTGGAACAGGTTGCCCAGTGAAGCTGTGCAACCTCCATCCTTGGAGATGTTTGAGACTCAAATGAACTGAGCAATCTAACCTAACTGTAACCACTTCAAGAAGGGGGTGAAACTGAAGGGCCTCCAGAGGCTCTTTCTAACCTAAATTATTCTGTGATTTGATCACAAGCATATAGAACAAGAGTTACCAGTTCTTTGGTTTCTCATCACCTAGCTAATTGGTCATTTATTGACCGCAAAGTCAGGTAGTTCTCTTTCCCTGACTAAATGTAAAAAGAACAAAGAGGTAAATCAAGGAGCTCTTTCAGGAGAGAGTTACTGCATGGTATATGAAGCAAACAATACACTTCAATATTATTGCGTTAAAATGGTAAAGAATAAGGCTCTCAGAAGAAAGAAAATCATGAAGGACTATGAAAATGGAGTCCATCTGCCAAAACCAACAATTTTGCTGGACACATTACCTACACGAGTAGACACTTGTTCCTAGTTTTGGGCAAAACTTCACCTGAGCCAGAACATTGGGTCAGCAGTGTAGAAAGTACCATGGATCCATCAGTAAATGGCAACCTTCCTCCTCTGAGCTACAAATGATCTAATGCTAAAAGCCCTGGGTTATTCTTTCCACCTTTGCAGAGATGTCCTCTGTGTCCTTGGCACTCACTTACTTAGACTGATTGAGCTCAGCTAACTTCAGCTATCTAAATTTAGTTACCTGCTTGTCCAGGCTCTACCTGTAACAACTGGAGAGTGAAACACCACCAGATTCATCCCTCTTACCTTGGACAGAGATCTCAGATGGCTTAATTTTCCCATTGGGGATACCTGTCTCTCACCCTTCACGTCTCCTTATCTTTACACTGGGTGTGGAAAATGTCTGCTCACTTGGCCTGTTGAGATCACAGGCCTGTGTACTTGTTATTTCTTGTCCAGTTTCTGTCTGGCACACAAAGGAGCTCTTGTCCTTGGCGAGGGTATCAAGGTACCATCACTGGACAGAGCTGCCTGACAGCACTGGCATGGCCAGGAGCAACAAACAAACCCCCAGCACTATCAACCAGCAACACTTACCCCCAAGAAAGTCACAAGAGATCCACTGTGGGGAGAAGACACACACCTAGCATCCCACAGCTGCTGGACCTGCACACTTATGTAATAAAAGTGGTGAGCCAGCTGAAGTTTCACTGATAAAAGATCTGGTCTAATTCTATTTTATGTTCAATTACTTTGTTTTAAAAAAAAAAAGAGAGAGAGAAAAGCCGAAGACGATATTTTGGTTTTCAACGTGCAACGGTGCTTTATCATAAATTCCCTGCACGGCACCAGAAATGTATGATCTGCACTTTGAATAAATATTTAACACCTGAAATGGAGACTCCAACTTTGATCCGGGACCACACTTGGGAATAAATTGTCATTGCTTTTTAAATTGCTGCAGTTAAGCTATAGCAGGTTATATACAGCGGTTATATAAAGCTATACACAAAGAACAGTTTCTATGCTGCCACACCAGGAGCAGAGTATGAGTTATACAACACTTAGGCTGAGACACTCTGTCCAAAGGAAACCGTATTCCTCACTCTGAGATTTTCATATTGGACATTTACACCCTGGGCAAGAAAATGGATTTTCATAGAAATATCTATTTATTGCACTTATTCAAACACAGCATTAAAAATCTGCAGTGCAATTTTCAATCGAAATTAGAATTGAATTGCCTTAACTGTCCAATGCTGGGTCTTCTCTTCCTCTGACCAAAACCATATCTAAGATATTACAGGTTGTTAAATGTTCTACTTAATCCACTGCTGTTTATTGAGAATATGCCAAAGTAGCCATAGTGTCTGTTGTTTAAAGAGCACTGACAAGTGGTAATCAATACTGACATCACTGTCACTGACTCTGGGTCCTTTCACAACAGTAAATCCCCCCAAAATTACTTTCAAACTCCATTACATATATGCAAAAATAATCAGTGGGAGGAAGAAAACAAAATAACTATGATGATTTCAAGACTGTTTTATACAGCACGCAGCATTAGAGATCCATGTAACCATTTGCAAATATCTGGCAAATCCCTGTCAGGAGCAACAGTTCTTTCATCTTTTAGACATCTTGCATGCTTACAAAATAAAAACTCTTCCCCTCTCCAGAGCCTGAAGTCATCCCAAAGTGATGTAAAAGAAACACTACAAAAAAGCTAACTTGTCTGTCGTAGAAATATTTTCTGCTTCCACTGCTGTGTTCCCAGGATGGTGGTGAGACTCTCTGTGGTCTGGGGGGGAAAAATGTCTCAATGTCACCTACTAAATCAGTGAGTTAATGTCCTGCTGCAAGCAGACGCTCTTCAGCTTTCTCCAAGGCAATCTGAGCTGAGTTTCCAGGGTTGTATGGCAGCCCCGTAACACGCACAGCCAGCCCCTGGGCACACAGCGGGTCTCATGTGTGGCAGCACCTCCCTAAGCGTGCCCTGCACAGAGCACAGGCACCCACAGTTCAGAAATACCAGCCACAGCCTTGCAAATGCAGGACAAGGCAGCTCATGAGGGCTGGTGGGGGGCCATGAAGGAATCAGTCACACGGCAGATCTCACAGGACCTGGGGACCTCAGCTTTACATGCTATGCAGGCAGTGCTGGCCTGGCGTGGTATTTGTGTTTGCTTTGTTGTCTTTCCTAGGACCAAGACACTGCTATGTGTGGTGGCAGTTCTACCTACTAGCCTGCTCTGGCAACTTTTGTCATAGAATCATATCATGGTTTGGTTGGAAGGGACCTCAAAGATCATCGAGTTCCAACCCCCCTGCCATGGCAGGGACACCTCCCACTAGACCAGGTTGCTCAAGGCCCCATCCAACCTGGCCTTGAACGCCTCCAGGGATGGAGCATCCACAGCTTCTCTGGGCAACCTGTGCCAGTGTCTCACCACCCTCAGAGTACAGAATTTCCTTCTAATTTCCAATCTTAAATTTCCTGTCTTCCAGTTTGAACCCACTACCCCTCATCCTATTACTACAGGTCTTTGTGAAAAGTCCCTCCCCAGCCTTCTTGTAGAAAAGAGAAAGTAATGAGTAAAACTACTTCCTTCTCCCTCCTAGCAGAAGACAGATATTGGTTCACTGTGCCATTGCAAAGGAAAAAAAAAGATTGTTTCCCAATGAAGTGTGTACCTACAACCGCTCCCCAAACCCTTTCATCCCTCCTCAATGCACAGCACTCCAGAGAGCAAATTGGAGATTGGTCCAAACTGGAATCGTGATTCTGTCCGTAGTTCCCATGTCTTGAGCACAGGTAATAACTGTAATTATCCTATCACTTTAATCAAGACAGCACATCCCAGGCCTAGATATGAGAAACACTTCCATTCATCCCAGCTAAGGAGATAAGCCCAGAACCAGAAAGGTTTTTAGCTTCTACCTCTCACCAAAAGCAACAGCCCAGAGGTACCTGCATGCTCCCATGGCCCCAGCACGGCTCATGCTCTCTAAGTTGCTCGTACCACAAGCCCATTTGCTATTAAACTGCAGCCCAGGTGAGGAGAGCAGCACAGCAGAACTCCAGCAGTATGCACACAAATGCAGCTTGCATATTAAAGCTTTATCAAGCACAGTTACTGTATAATGTATTTTACTTGCTGGGAGGTGAAGAATTTAAGTCTGGCTCTTCTTCGATGTCTCTAACAACCATTTCAGTTCAATGGTACCTCATTACCCAGTGCATGAAGCTAGCCTGGAAAGCCAAAGCTGCTCCCTGGCTGGCACCTTCTGCAGGCTTTCAATCACATCAGCAAATCTGCTGGCATCAGAGGATTTATCCAGGCATCACCTGCCTGCCCCATCGTTCATCGCAAGCAGACTTCCACAAATGCACTTTCTTTACACCAGTCTCTATGTGGATATAACTCATTTGTAGCCATAGGCAGCCGGTCCATGAAGCTTTACACTTCAGTAAGCAGACTTCCAGCTCCCAGGCCATGGCACCGTTCGATGCCAAGTGGCTCTGGAGCACCAGAAACCCCTGAAGCCATTCCCAGCAAGGGAGATGGAGGAATGATTTGGTCATGACTGCCCCACAGCGCCTGCAGCCACCTTGCCCGGGCTGGCTAGGAGACCCTGCTCACCTCCAGGTTATCCTCCAGCAGAGGCTTCTTGCAAGTCCCAGAAGCCAGGCAGGATGGTGTCCTTCGAGGAAGCCACTGGTAATGTACTCCAGCGCAGGAACTACTGGTGTAAGAGGAGCCCCAGGTCTTACAGGACTTTGGAAAAGGTACTGGGACCTGTCATCCCTGTGCTGAGGCTGAGAAACACAATCAGCTCCAGGCTGAGAATGAAGAAAGCCTGCAGGTTGCCCAAACTGAGAACTAGGTGACATCAGAGGTCCATTGCTACAAGACCGTGCTCATGATAAAATGTGAAGCCACTGGTAAAGGGATGATAATATTGGTTTCACTAAGATTTACCAAAAGAGAGCATTGTCAGGAGAAATCCTTAATTTAGTTTCATAAACAAATTCCTTGCTCAAACTAACAGAAACGAAATCTTTTTTTGGGTGATTTTTTGCAGAAAACCTTTCTGTAAATGTTGAGGAGATTCTCTCTCCTCTTTTGCAGCTGCCCCAAGCATCAAGGGAGATGGGATTACATCTGAGAGTGAGAAGAGGCCAAGTATTAGCAGAAAGGAAAAAGCATTGTCTTGAGAGGATGCTGCAGCCACCTGCCAGAGCAGGGGACCGACACCAGCAGTCAGTGATGTCCCCTGCAGGACAATGCTGCTCTTTCAGACTCCCTCTCTGACACGAGCTCCTGGAGGCACAGCTGGGATTTGACAAAATCAAGAGGGCTACAGCAGAAGCAACACAGAAATCAAGATAAGTTCAGCTCATCGGAAGGTAACTGAGCTTGCAGGAGCTAGCAAGCACTTTCTTCCGTGCTTCTAGGCTCCTTAACCTGGGTGAGTGACCTTACTAGAGCAAAGAGACGCAGAAGAACATCCTGGGGAACTGCAGTTACCTGCTGCAGGTACGCAGATTGGAAACCAAGAATCTCATCCTGTGTCAGAGACACTCGCAAACACTTCCTCCTGCCCCGAGCACATACCCACCATTGGCCTGCTCTCGAGGACAAAGCAGCACAGGAGGAGCAGGACCACAGCGCTATAAAACGAATGAAGAAATCCCACCAAGCACTAGCATGGTTCATGGCACGAGTGTGTCCCATGGGAGAAGAGGCAGCGCGGGCAGTGGCCGGGACACCTCAGGCAAATGCTGGCAGCTGGACAAGGCAGCTGCTGCAAAGGCAGAGCTCCAGCGGCTGCAGACGTTGACAGAGCTCTGCAGAGCACAAAGCTCGTCTGAAGGCAGGAGGAGAGAAATGAGCACAGGAATTAGTTACAGAAAAACAGATAGAGCTCGTACCTGCCACAAACGAAAGAAAATTGAAAAACAGGCGCAACCTGCAGTAGTAATAAAAAGAAAACGGCTCGGTCTGTGGATGAGAGGCTGAGAGCAGACCCTGCAGAAGCACACAAGAAGGCAGCTCTGCTTGCCTTTGCTCTTTGGAGGAGAACAGACATACTGGGGGTAAAGATTACGTGCAATTTTCAGTGAAACCCTTTAACCTGGTCATCATGAACATCTCCCCTCTAGAGAAATGAAACTGGGATTGTTCAGCCTGGAGAAGAGAAGACTCCAGGAGGACTTATAACTGCCTTCCGATACCTCAAGGGAACCTACAGGAAGGCTGGAGAGGGAATTTCCACAAGGATGTCCAGTGACAGGACAAGGGATTCACAGAATCACAGTGGTTGGAAAGGACCTCCAGGGTCATCACATCCAACCTTTCTCCTAGCATCTCTCTAACCACTACACCATATCCTCAAGCGCCGCATCTATTCGTTCTTTAAACACCTCCAGGGATGGTGACTCCACCCCCTCCCTGGGCAGTCTATTCCAGTGCCTAACTACCCTCTCAGTGAAGAATTTCTTCCTAATATCTCATCTAAACCTCCCCTGACACAACTTGAGGCCATTTCCCCTCGTCCTATCGTTACTAATTTGAGAGAAGAGACCAACACCAGCCTCGCTACAACCTCCCTTCAGGTAGTTGTAGAGGGCAATAAGGTCTCCTCTCAGTCTCAGTCATCATCAGGAAGATGGTTTTAAATTAAAAGGAGAGTAGGTTTAGACTAGGTCTTAGGAAGAAGTTCTTCAGTACGAGGGTGGCAAGACTCTGGAATGGATTGCCCGGAGAGGTTGTGGACGCCCCCTTCCTGGAGGTGTTCAAGGCCAGGTTGGATGACACCTTAAGAGACGTAGTCTATTTGAGAGGCGTCCCTGCCCATGGCAGGGAGGTTGGATTAGATAATCTCTAGGGTCCCTTCCAACACAAGCCATTCTATGATTCTATGATACGTAGTAAACTGAAAACAGGGGGAATCTTTACCAGAGTCAACCAAAGCACTAGAGGAAATTTGGAAAGACAATTCTTCATAGCAAGCTGGGAGACAGGTATATAAAAGATCAGACAGCACAAAGTTAATGATGGGGTGCCATCTGATGAGATGCAGATGGCGTCATCTGAGCTAATTGTCCCAGACACCATGTGCTCACCAGGGCAGCTTTCATGGAGACAGGGTCCCCATGTCATTCCCCCTTTCTCTCCTCTGTGAGCAGTTGCAAGCATATGCATGGGAGACAAGACACGTGAGTTATGGGAAAAAATAGTTGTTATATTTCATAAGGTGAGAAACATGATCATATTTAGAGAAGCTGAACTGTACGATACCACAGGTGAAAGAGTTAAGGTTTCCTGTTTCTCCTGTACTTCTCTGTGTGACCTTAATAACCTCTTCTCCAAAGAGTTTCAAGTCAAGGCGCATATGGCACTCGCACGCATACGTGTCTGTGCTGGTTAGAGGGTGATTGACAGTGAATAATTAAAGTGCTGCAACCGTTCTCCAGATATTTCACTGACTGATAGATAGACGGAGAGGTGTGTGGATGTGACAGAGCACGGAGTAATTACACACATCTAGGTCTTCACTCCTCGTCGTGGCTGCTTGTCAGTGTCCTCAAGTTGTCTATGTCTGTAGCCAAGTTTTAATCACTGTTAAATCACACCATATGACTTGTGCTTTGGCGCAGTTTGTCAACATCAAAAATAAATACTATTCCCACAACAAATCCAGCTGGCCTCTAATTAGCTTTCAGAATATAGCAATTAAGGTGTTAATGTCCTGTCCAATGATGAAAACCGCCATGCCATTAGCTTCTAGAAGATCGATACAACTGTATGATATGAAACATCCTCCAATTTATTTTCCTGGCAGATTAATCAATATGGCAATTTTAATGGGACCGGTCATTAAATAAACGTTAACAGTCCTGAAGAAGAACCAAAACCAAACAAAAGCAATTGTATACATTCAAGCAACATTTTTCAACAGTTGCAACCTCTTTCTGGTACTTCTCACTGCAGAGAAATGACACTTGTGAAACAGCAGCAATGCCACTAACACAGCTAATCACTGTCCTGAGCTTCAGGCTATACACTACACGGCAACGGTGGCTTTATTTTCCTGAGGAGCTATTTCCTGGCCCTACCTGGGTGCCAAGTAAATCTGTATGCAATACCAGGAAAGAAAAAAATCCGAACCAAAGGAGAAATAACAAAAATTTGCATTCACCCCAAATCCCTCTTCTACTCCGTATTTCTGACAAGAGAGTGGCTGTTAATGTTCACTTCTTTAGAAGTCCCATGTGTTTCATGGCCATCTGAGCACCATCTGAAACTCCTTGAAGCCAGGTGTGCTGCATTTATCCTCCATTTTGAGACTCATTTGGGTCCGTTCCATAACCAGGAACAACTCAAGTTTTGCTACACAATGCTGGGGGACATCTGTGCCCCTGGGAAGCAGGCGTGGGCTCCAGCATAGAGGAGTCTTTCTCTTCAGTGACAGTGCCCAGGACACGCAATTAGGGATCAAACGGGAGGTTGTTGCCCCATGAAACCATCTCTCAGAAATGCTCCTCAGCCCTAAAAATGGACCATGAGTCAGCTCAGCTAAACTGATAGAGGTACAAAAAGCCACAGGAGTGTCTTGGCTGTGTCAGGGCCTGTTATCGCCTGCTATAAAGCACTTGTCAAACCAGAAGAAAAGCTGAGACAACAGCAGATTTCTCATATCACTGGTGAGAACATATTTGCATTACTGCTCGCAATAAATGATCATTAGCATGAAGTGTTTCAATACACGCCGAGAAGCAGTGGCAAGCTCACAGGCAGGGCAGTAACACCGCAGATCATCACCAACCAGAGGGCTTCAGAGTGCTCAAAGCCCAGCATCCACTACAGGGCATCCCTCTCCTCATGTCCTCCTGCTCCCAGGCAATGCCTATCTGTTTTGATTTCCAGTCCTTTCATCTCCTGCACTGAGGACTCCAGGTTTTTGCTCACCTTTCCTGTTAATATATTGAGCGGACAAACCCACAGCTGGTCTAAGCTGACACAGATCCAGTGGGGCAGTGCTGGTAGCCACCAGCGACAGTTCTGGACACAGAAGGAACAACACAGAAGTCTCTTGGTCCAGGCAAGCTGGGTTTGTGCCCTCCAAAAGGCCTTTTTTCTCAGGCTACTCCTCAGAGGCTGGAAATACCTGTCTGGGAGCGTGGCCACTGGTGCCACCTGCCACCTTCTTCTAGGTGGAGGATGGGCCCAGAAACAGCCTGCCTGGATTTATGCCTTCTGTTTGGCAGAGCCTCTCTTATGATGAATAAATAATACTAAAGCCCAGTGCCAGCGCAGGGATTAGGATGGGTTTTTCATATCTGAGCTCAGGTTTTGCAGGTGCATAATCAGTCTCTTGTCTTATTCCAACAGTTGATGCATCCTTGTCTTGCCAGCCACTAACTTCAACAACAAACCTGTTGTTTGCTTCAGGAGAGAAAGCAAAATGAACTTAGAGTGAGCTCAGGAGCTATGTTCAATGCTAATGCGTGCCGCTGTTGCCTACAGTAGCTCCAGATCAAGGTCCTGCCTTGCGTTTTTTCAGACCATGATCAAATCTGCTTCATAGACAAATGAACTTTCTGTTTTTCTCTCCTGAAGATAGGTATCCTTGAATACCTTCTCATTTTTAACATTACAATGAATTATAACCCCTTCATGACTCTACGTAATCACTTCTGCAGTTGAATTGCATTATGTATCAAGTGTAAATTCCTGAAAGAATAACAGATACAGAAGCTGCTCCTAAAGAACAGGTACAGGCTGGCAAAATTAACCAGTCACCTTCGCAGTTTCATTTCCACATGTACAGTTACGGTCAAAGCGTGCCTGAAAACAGCCAAGTACTTTTCCCTCCTTTAAAGATCATTTCTCCACCAAATTCAGAAAACGCCTGTGCAAGGCCTCAAACAAAAAGAAAGCAATCAACGGTGTCCTTGCTAATTTACAGATTAATTTTTGTCAGCGGCTGACTATTGCTGAATTCTCACAAAGCTGTAAGAAACTTCAAAGTGTGTCAGCACACAGCCTGACCTGAGCACACCTACCTCCTTACACAGCACACAGTTTTCTTTCCAACAGCTCTTGTACGGCCCATCACCACCTGGCTGGTGCTGCTGTTCGAATCAACACATTAAACAGAGAAGTGTTATTCAAATAGAACGTAATTTATAAGATGGATTACTCGCTGTAAGCCATAGAGAAAAAAGTTTTCAAGTTATCAACAGTGAACAAAAATGCTTTTCCCCATGTATCCACCACCACATTTTCTGGGACAGCACAGGTAGCCTCCCAGAAGGTAGTAAAAGGCTGCAGCCCCGTCTTGCCCAGTGCCTCACTTGTGGACAACTTGTCTCAACGCAATGGCCGCAGGTCCCCTCTGAACTGGGCTCAGCTACGCTGAAAGCAGCCTGGTAAACCCCATCCCGACACAGCTGATGCTCTTGAAGGCCAAAAAGACAGAGGATTTGTCATAGAAGCAAATTGTCCAAAGTGTCCACGTCATCATCAGCCCAGCTTCCACTTTTTTTTACGATATATATCTCCCTACCATCACTGGTGAGACAGGGCAGGTCTCCACAGTGCAGCAGTGCTGTGCATCTCACACCAATGAGGGCAGAGCACCCTTAACACACCCTTGGAGAGCTGCACCAGTGGTTTCTTATGGCTCTTCAGCTCAGAGGTTTCTGCTCACAGATGAGCAACCTATACTGGAAGCAGATAGATCACTACCACAGGCATAAGAGCCTTGAATGCCCTTGATCCTGCCATGGCTAAGTGCTGGTGCTTCTGCAGCCATGTTCTCCAACAAAATCAGCTGCCTGGAAGAAGCAAGGAGACAACCTCAACTCCTCATCCAAATGTGAGGGGGACTTGGTATCATAATTATGCTTCAGCTCTTGGTGTTGCTGAAAAGCCCTGGAAGCTTCCTCCTTTCAAGATGGAAAAGTGCTCAAAAGGAGGGACAAATGAGCAAGAGTTAATTTGCCAAGTACTTGGCAAACCAGTAAATCTGGGAGAAACCAAAAGTTTGAAGAACCAAGGCCAATGTACACTATTGCACTAGACCAGACCATATTTCATCCATTGTCCCAGCTCGCCTGAACAGCAGAGTGTGCTCAGGACTTCTCCCTCACCAGTGAAACATGCATCTCTTCCCTCCCTCCCTCTCTTCTTTTCTTCTTCCCTCCCTCCTTACCAGACCAGGGAATCCAGCCCTCCCCGTCCCCCTTTCCAGCCCCACACTCAAGTTCTGCTGGGTCACAGTCAGCCTCTTTTTCTTGGCAAGAAACATGAGACAAGAAAAAAGGCTCTTGCAAAGTCTTGTTACCAGCCTACCTTCCCTACTCCCTCCTATGTAGACACTACCTGCGTGGACTTTTTAAGAAACTTAAGCCAATACTTAAGGTGACATCGGTAGCTGAAGTCCTACTCTTCCCTTCATCCAGGTCTCCCCACCATTGCTGATACAACTGAACCACTGCTCAGAAAACAAAAGCGGTTCCACAAAGCTGCCCCTGGGACAGCCTCGCTAGCTGTTTTCTCATACTGCTTCAGTTAAATATAGGTCCTTGAATGCAGCTCCAACCCGTAAGTGCTGCTCTGTGGGAGCACAGGTGACAGGTCATAAGCTCGTGGATCATTTCTCTGGAGTCGGGGTCAAAAGTGAGACTTTTTTCAGAAACATCAGCCCTGAGGCCGCCTCCGCTCTTAACAAATCAGCAGGACTTTCATTGCTGACCTTGAGGCACAAAAAGTGCCAAACATTTCAAAGAGTCAACCTAACGACTTTCAGATGCTTAAAGCACTATCATAAATATACAGAGAGGCCTTTGCTCATCCTGCACTTTTCAAATGAAGATAGCAGGCTGATGCCAGCAGTTCTTCAGGCACTAATGTGCACAAGATGGAATTAACAGCAGACTCTCCTAAGGCTCACAACAAACTTGGTGTCTTCTTTTGGAACAAAAGCCAGAGGCAACTACAGGATTTGTACCTAAAAGACCATTGCACCAAGACCTGTCTTCTCTTCCCAGCTCTGTGGCTTGTTCAGTGCTCACCTGAGGTCAACAACCCTGCTCATAAAATGAGAGTAACATGCTGCAAAGCTGGATCCCTAAAACCCTCAGGAGAAACCGTGCACTTTCTTCAGCCAAAGCTGAACCCCAGCCTGGCAAATGGCAGGCAAAACACCTATTTTTAATTAAAATGAGCCATGCTAGACAGATTTACATTAGCATTCATACCTAATATTAAAGTTGCTCTTCATAGGGTAGTCAGACATCAATCTAATAATGATCATGGTTTTCTTAACAATGCGGCCTCTCAACGCAACATTTTCAGTAGAGTGAAAAATTTCTCCTCTTTCTCCAGTTGATCGCTGTTCATTTCTGTTCCCTGTAATCTTTCTTACACTGTGGATAACATCAGCCTCCTAAGAACTCATACCATTTTCTCAATGCTTGTCCAGAAGGCTCAGCATCTGTCTAGGGCACCACTCGTCCACAGAGGACCTGTTGCACTAGGGATGTATTCTGGAGTTGCAAAATAAAGGCAGGTTGCTCTCTCAACAGTTCTCACAGGGGACTAAAGACCATCCAAGCACAGTAGTCCTGCTGGAGGGGACACTGAGTGCTCAGGAGCACACGTGAGGCTCATCAGCCTCTGCTTCACTACACCTTAAACACTTCTCCGATGACTTCTAACGGGCAACGGTAAGAGCTGGCAGCGCAGGGGTGACACATTCCTCACCTCAGGCACAAATGAACCACGATGAATCTGCAAAGTTTTACGCAGTTATAACATAAACACAGATATAACCAAAGACATTTTCCACAGATAGCCAACTAACACTTTGCAGATGGCCCGCAAGAGCCACCTCAACACAGACTCTAACTTTGAAGTACACAAGGACTAAAGTGGGGGAAGCTTTGCCTCCAGTGAAAGGAGAGTAACCAACCCTGACCTGGGAGTCAGCAACCCTGCATTTCAGAAAAGATCATCCTCACACAGCCACACGTACATGGGAGCACTGCCAGAGGCTTGCAGCATCATCCTCTGCCCAGCATGGCCACAGTCAGTCATCCTCAGAGGAACCTCTCAGCCTGCCTTCAAGGGCTGCACTTGGAGAAGGACACGGCTGTTGCTCAGGGAACAAAACCAAGTGGCCAAGAGGAGCTGGGTGGCAATTAGATGCAGGAGAGGGTGGATGGTCTGCCTGTTGAGCCTGACTGCCCAGAGAGTCCGTGGAGGTTTTGCTGCTGGGAGGCTGTAGCAGGAGATGAGACATCTTGCAGGAACGAAATGGGTGTTATGAAAACCTCTGCAACACATGAGGCAAAGCCACGGCAGGCAGGGGTGGACGGGTCGACACAAGCTGCCTGCCAGCCCTCGGACTGCCACCGGCCCCTCTCCAGGGAGGACCACAGGCGTTCTGCCAGGCTGCTCCAGAGCAGGTATTGCCTGTCAGACGGACAGTAATGCCCAACAACACACAGAAAATGGGGGTCTGAGAGCAGGGGGAGGCATTTGAGATGATTCACCATAGAGGATCTGACACTGAGCTTTGTATTTCCCCAATAAAACACTCAGCACGTGATTTCGTGATGTTACTTATTCCTGCAGAAGCTGTGGCTGCTGCAGGCACATACATTAACTGCACACAGAGTGGATCCTAACATCACTGCAGATCTAAATAGACAAACTCATATTTTCACTTAGTTGAGGAAAACTGCCCCTCTTAATGCATGACTGACAGTAAGAAAATTTCTGCGCTCGTGCGGGCAATCAGGAGTAGACGGGAAAGACAGAAAATGATGTATATTTACAATACAGAGGAGAATATTTAGGTGAGATATTGAATATTACCCATCAGAAATGTGGGTGTGAATTGTTGTTAAACGTCTAAGATCTTATATTATCATGGAGACAGTCACATTTGGAACATTCAAAACAATTCCGAGTAGCTAATGCAATGAAACAGCTTATATTAAGCACATAGACTTGCAAAATGCCGTAGTTGGCCTGCCACGCTTGTCAAACAACCAGAGAGGGTTTGATCACATTTCAGAAAGACCAAATGACTGCATTGGCGCTGGTCACCATGGCAGCCCTGGGGGACAACTGCACATGCCTGTCCCCTGCGGCTGCACCCACAGGTCAGGAACGGCCGCTCCAGAGCAGGTGACCACGGACAGCCAGGAGAGGACATCTCCCCATGGCCAAACCAACCCAGGTCATCTCTGAGGGGCCCAGCCAGACTTCAGCAGGCAGGAAAATACACTGGCCACCTCCCATCTCAATGTCTCACCCCTTCTGGCTTCACCCTCCTTGGTGTTTTCTTACTCCTTGTCTTGCCAAGGGTCTCCCTGCACTTATTGTTTTTCTGTGCCGTTTGCTTCTATGCAGACCCCATAATGATGTGGACACCACTGGGATGTTGGCTTAGACATCTTCCTGGTGTTCTGCCTCAGCAGAGCAATGCTACCATCCGGGTCCCACCAGGGTCGGACTGTGGCAGCTGCTCCGCCCTGGGCAGAGGCGTTTTGCAGAAGGCTGAAGGTGACCAAGTCCTGCACTCCCGTGCTTTGCTTCCACCACACGAAAAAAAAGGATAGAAACAAGAACCTCGGATGTTTAGCATGGTAAAGTCAGTGGGGGAAGGGCGGTGAAGAGAGAGCTTAATGCAGAATTTGCCCCTCCCTTGATTTTCTGTAGCAAGTTGCTGAGGAGAGCTGCTCTTTTAGCCAGGCAGTTCTGCATCACTAACAGCTTGGGATTGTTTATGCTGAAATTAGGTGCTGAAGAAGCAAATCAGCCTGCAAAAAAATTATCAGCATCTACAAGAAGAGACAGAAAGAGTAAATGGGCTTAATTAGTCACTAGGCAAGGAACTAGATTAGCGCATTCTTACGCATATTTAAGAAATGCAAGCTCTTCATCCTACCCAGTGCGCTCGATTCCTTATGCTGGAGAACTCATCATTACAAAGATAACTGTGTCAACAGCTGCGTGGGTCAAGAACCGTCTATGCCAGCAGCCACAGCCAGAGAGCAGATGCTGGACAAGAGCACGGCCTGAGGGAAGGCAGCATGGAGCCTTTCCCCTGCACACTGAGTTTCTCCTGCATGCTGATCCCTTGCAACCCACTCCACCGGCTTTCTACTAGGTGTAAGATTAGAAAAACAAACTTATGGAGTTAAAAAAAAAAAAACCCAAAAAAAAAAAGTTGTCAGTGAGGATGTAGGCTTGAAAGAAAGCTCCTGGCCCAGCCCCTGACAGCTGTCATCCTCATGTCACTTCATCCCTGCCTCACGTGCCAGCACACGTGCCAAGAGACATCAGCCAGAGCCCTGTGCTCCTGCTAGGGATTGTTTCTCCCCTGTGATAGGGGAGGGAGGGTTTTGGCAAGCCAGGGCCAAAGATGAGCTTGATGGCTCTCTACAAGGCTATTGGATGTTCTTAAGTTTCCTAACATAGGACGGAGATTACAGAGGAAAACTCTAAAACCAGTCAGATAAAGGCAAATCCCATTCTACATCTCTTGGAGGACAAAAGGGGTTCGTGCACACCACTGCATTTCGGACAGTGTTGGAGCGAAATGGGATGTTTGCTGCTTCCTGTAACCTCGCTGGTTATTTATTATCATGTTTCTTAACCACGTCACAGGTCTTCATCACATAAACATCCCCACTGGTCAGGACCACTGAGGACAGGTTTAGCAGCATCCGTATAGGAACTGGACCACTTATCATGACCTGGGAATTTTAAGCAGGACATCTGCTTTCCCTCCAGGGAACAGGATCCATCTGCCAGCTGACTTGCGGTCACTTGAGTGTGCGATGTCGTGTGGGATGACACCAAATCAAGTACCGAGTTCCCAGTACTTCTCTGCTTTCTCTGCACCCACTGATGACCATTTCAGTCAAAACCATTCAGGTCAGGGTTGCACAGACACTCCTGAGTGTTTGTTAAAAGGAAAAAACCTAAATTATTGGGATGTTGGCACAGGGTAACACTCACATGGTGGATCAAATCTCCCAACTGGGAGAGCACCTGCTGTCTGGTAAGACTCTCCATTGCAAGGGTCCATGTGGCAGCATCTTCCGTTGCGTGAGGAGAGACTTCTCAAAGCACTGTTTTGCTCAGTTCTTGGCATCCAGTTGGTCTTGGTCCTGTCACCATCCTTCCAAGCGCATTAATTCACTGTTATTGATGCGCCTTAACTACATACGAGACACCCTTTAAATAACTCAATACAAAAGACCGTCCTGTGCAACCATTTTTGCAGGAACAGTTTCTGTCGACTATTTACAAATGTCTTAACTGCTCGGAAAGGCCCAGGCAGGTCTCTGGGACACTTCAGCCAGGACGTTAACGCAGGCATACAAAGGGGACCGGACAGAGCAGGAGTTGCCTTAGTGAAAATTTATAGCACTGTCAAAAATTCCCACTTGGAGTAAAAAACTGGATTGTGAAGTAGGTTCAGTCAATTATCTCATTTCACATTTGCCCATGGGCACCTCGTCGCGGCAGAGCATGGCCTGGGGGTACCTGGACCACCCAAGGAACACACCACAGAATGAACTGGGTGTTGATACCAGCATAGCCCTCACGCCCAAACCGATGGTCATCCTTGTCTCATAACTTAAGCCCCATAATTCTTGTCATCTTAGCCAGAAATGGCTCCATGGAAGGTTTAAGAGGCTTTTTACCACCTCTCACGTTACTCATAAAAGAAGCTACCTATGAGAGAGCAGGAGTAACTGTGAGGCTTCAGCTGTGTGTGAGTCTGCTCAGGGCTGGAAGCCGGGCCAGAGCTTGCACTGGCTCAGACCCAGGACAAGGCACAGTCGCCCACCCATGCGCAGCCCGTTTATTGACAAGTCAGAGCATCAATTTGAAGCACATCAGCAAGTTTCTGAGTGCACCAGAGAGTGTATTGGAGCAGACTCACCTCATTGCTAGGGGAAATGATTCACATTAGCGTTGCTTTAAGAAGGGAACACAAAGTTCTTTGAAAAAACAAAACCAAATTCCAGTGTTTTCCACAAAGACCCTGTAACATCTCCAAATAAATAGAAACTGTACTCAGGGCAGCGGCATAAAAAAACCTGTAACCTGCCAAGATGCAATTTGTTAAGACGTTTGTGGTGACTAGCGAGCTTAAATTAGTTCCTAAGCTATATTCATTAGCTTTTACTGAGCACATAGAATAAAAACAAGTTGTATTTCAGTATAACCAACTGCAGTTGGTGGGAAGGATCACCTGAGTACGGCCATTAAACATACAGACTGGAGAAACCATCTCACTTCCTTATGAAGGGCAGCACAAAGTATATATGATAGATTTGGAAAAAAATGAGCCAAATTCCATTTCACCTAAAGTGTGATAAGCTCAAGCACAACACCGGTAACAGCAAGTTCAATTTGCAGCCTGTACTTACACATGGCTTTTTCATAACAGCTTAGGTTTAGCATCAGAGGCACAAGCTGTGCAGGGGAGAGAGGACTTCTGTAGCCCTGGAGAGGCCATAGCCAGGAACATTATCTTCCTCCTGGATCCCATACGTGCTTAGGGGAGCAAAGCTCATTAGTTTCCTCTTTATGCAGCTGAAATCTCAGCACAGTTCCTTCTCAACTCAAAAGGATTTTAAGCCACTGCTCAACAAAACTAATTTAGTTTAATTAAACTTATCTACATTTTATAGACAAAACACGACTTACATGATGTGCAAAACTTATGGATAGCATCCACCCAACAGATTCCCCTCCCTGGGTAAATCTGTTAGCTGATAGCCCAGCGTAATTTAGGTAATCGTTTTTACATGACTGAATCTGATGAACAGTTTTCTCTATTCTCTAAAATCCTCTATTTCTCTAAAAACAGCTTCTGGCCAGACATGGACAAAACCAGGCAACGCACAGGCCTGAAAAGAATCTTCATCTGCATTAGGCTTTCTAATTCATTGATGTTCTTGACTGACCCACTTGCCTTTGAAGTTTGGGGAGTAATTTCTTATAAAAGCGTTCACATATACTAAAGCTTTGATCATATTTTTTAATGATTTATCTATAAGGTCCCTTCCAACCCACACCATTCTATGATTCTGATTCTATGGTTTACAGAGATGATGGCAATGCAGTTTCCTGGCCATCTAGTTCCACCTTTTAAAGACAAAACTCGCAGAACCTTCTGAGAATAAAACATTAATCTGAAAGGATGAGACTAAATTAGAGGAGCAGCAAACACTAGAGAACAATAAAAAGAAGAAATCTAATGAAATATGGTCCACAAGTGAAGGAAACAGTCTTTTCTTACCAGAACTATTCATTGGAAATTGTATTTCTCTTGGAGTTAAGAAGTGTTCTGGATCTTCTCGCTAGCTTGAAGCACGCTGGGCGTGAGGTTTAGCTCCGCTCCGCTCAAGGCCTCTACCAAACTAACAGCAAAAGGGATTGCTGCAGAAGAAAGTGTTAACCGTCCTTCAGCGGGCTGCTGCCAGCCCAGTTAGCAAAACGGCCTCATCTGTTTCAGGCCAGAACCACCCAGCTTAATTTAAACCTCAGGTTACTAGTCAGAGGAAGGTTACGGCTGGGGCAGTGACCTCCAGCTCCATCCTGATCCGCAGCGGCCATTTGTGCAGCCGCAGCCTGCCACAGCGCAGCAGCTACAAGGCAGACTCAGCCTCTCACGAGAAATAAGCATCAACCGGGTCAAACTAGAGAGCGGCACGATGAGGAAAAATACCTATTTGCAACCTTTACTAAGAGACATTGTCCTCTTGTGTTCTGTATGGGTTTTATCAGATGTAGCCGGGATTATAGGAACTCGTGGGGTCACTTCAGTACCTTCAGATCTTGTACTGTTTTTTTATCGCCCGAATGGAGTGTTCTCTACCACAGCTCTCTGGTTTTTAATGTTTTGCTTCAGGCGTTTCTCTCTCTTTATGAGGCTGGCCAGACAGCAGGACACACCAGTCAATGCTCTAGCTGGACTCAGTCAGTTGCAGGAGGAATAAAAATAATCTTTTTATTTCTATTCATATAATATTTAAAGAAAAATACCCATTTAAAATGTTAAATATTAATTTGCAACCGCTTACGTTAGAGCCTAAATTTCTCCCACTCTTCACACAATTTAACGCGCAGCATCAATAAGCTCTTCACAAAGTGAACGCTTCACAGAAATTTCTGTGATGTTGAGGGAGAACAGTATCTTTGCAATGACACATTTTATATGCCTCACGAAAATACTGCAAGCTGGACGCCTTCAGTAGCTAGCACGTTTAGTGTCAGTCCATTTAATTAATCTAAAAAACCCAAACTCTTCAACGCTATCATGACTTTTACCTGACTTCCAGTTTCCATCCAAAAGAGGCTTCAAACAAATTATAATAAATTATCCAGTAAACAAACAACTCTATTATTTTGTACGTAACAAAGAGAAAATTTAACTGAATAAAAGCCTCCCGAACTATACCATTAAATAAATGACTCATGCTTATCTTTAAAATCAGCTAAATGTACTAGATTCGATCTTAATGCTATACTCAGCTATAAATCAACAACTCTGGAACCACTCCAGCAGCAGAAGGAAATCTACCGCTATTAATATAAAAGACAAATGCAAACTAATGTGAAAATTCATTACTTAAAACATTATTTCCTGCTTGGTGATTTAAGGATGTCTCCTGGCCAACGGCCTCAGAAGATACCACCATACACAGATCTTGCTACCCCTCCTAGAGGAGTCCCCAGAGGGGACTTTCCTTCCCCTCCTCACGAAGGGCTGTCACCTACAGAGGTGAGAAGCCTGAAAGCCACCCCAGGGTGCTCACAGCGCCAGACACCGCGACACCTGAAGGTTACGGTTCTGCACAGAAGGCAGTTCAGATGCCAAGTGGGAGGCTGCTCTCGCTGAATCACGAGTGATGTATGAGCTGGGGATTCAACTACATAAAGTCATCAGTGAAGTCTTGGATTACAGGCCAGCCAAATGATTGCCACGCTTCCGTTTCTCCTATGTAAAGCCGGGAGTATAATGCATATGAAGCACAAACGTACAAAAGCTTGAGGCTTGCTCTGATGCTACAGCAGCACATGCCATACCTGGGACCAGGAGAAAGGGAGATGACGGGTGGTATCCTCAGCTGGCCCCACTCCACCTGCCCCCTAGCCCTGGACCCACATGCCAGGTCTTCTGGCAGCAAGTTGAGAGGTCCCGAGATGTGACATAGAAATGACCTCCCTGGAAAACAGCCTTCAGTCAGGTCAATCCTTGCACTTCTGAGATTAGTATTTGTTTTGTGCGCTTTGCACTTTATTCCTTACTCCAGCAGCACAGCTAAAAGCAGGGCTGGTGAGGAGCCTCTTAAACCAGACCTACAGCTCATGGGAATGAGAACCCAGAACCACAGACATTGCCTCAAAATGGTGAATGCTGGCTTTTTCCGTCTTGTTCTTCCTAGCACACGCAGCAGTTCCCAGTTTGTAGACGCCACATGGAGCATCTGCCTTAAACCCCTTCCTTCTACTTTTTCACTCTCCATTCTTGCAGGGGACACACTAGATACACACCATCCCCTCAAGGGCAGGCACATTTGAAGTGGATGAGCAAATTTCCTTAAGTATTTGAGAAACAACGGCTCTATGAAACTCCATTATCCCAAAATACAAGGGTACTTGAAAATGTTTTTTACACAGACAATGAAAACATCACAAAAATAGAAGTGCAGCACAACCCTTCCAATATACGTAATTTTAGTCTTACTGCTCACTGGGTAAGGATACTTCTCTCACGCTCCAGCATATGAATGAGAATATTACAATAAGAAACGGTAAATCTTTTTGGTTTTTACTTACCTGCCCCAACAAGCCATGTTCAATCTTCTCAAAGATCCGAGCTGAGAGACATGAGGTGATCTACAAGACAACTGATCATCACAAACGATGTTATGAATCTACAAACACCTCTGAGTAAGACGTACACACCACCACACGCACTGTCACCTACATCCAGCTCCTCTCTGAACAGCTTTCTGCTGCCGGTGCTCCTGGCACTATTTACCACCTTCCTCCACAACCGCAGGAGCAGGACCTCTGTTATCCCAGCGCAGAGGTCTCTGTTGACACTGCTCACCACATTCGGAGCAGCCCGACACGGGACGGAACCTACGCCCAGTCACAAGAGCACCACAGGGGATCCTTCTTCACGAACAGGTTTATCAGCGATGCTATTCCCAGATCCCATTTTTCCAGGCCCGCTGTGGCACCACAGCCTGGAAAACACCACGCGTGAGCTGCCAGGCAGGTCCCATCTTTCATGTTTAGCTGCTTGTGACACCTGGTCATTTCTTCTCATTCCAGGAAGGAGCGGATGGCAGATGTGCTCTGCCTATTACCTCGTTTTTATGATGCCCTGGCCTGCTGGCAGAACAGCAGAAGCAACATTTGGAGACAAGAATGTGCCGGGTATCTTCAGTTTGGGGTAAGTGAGCTAAAAGACAGCACAGGGTACAGGGAGAGGAAGAAAGGCTTGTACTGAATTGGTGCTGATAGATTTCTGTAATAACAAAAAAGTTATATTAAAAAAAGGAGTATTTAATACGCTTTTCATATAAGTGTTGGGAAGACCAGACACAACTCTTTGAGACAAGTCCTTTTTTGTACTGAAGGGAAGCAACAGGAGAAAGCTCTCAGGCAGTTGTACCTACTCAGTGTTTTATTCTCTATTTTGCTGTGTAAACTTCACAAACACAGCAGCTTGCTGAAAACAGACAGTCATCACCTCACGTGTCTGTTTGCTGCCAAAAAACTTGCGTCAGCAAGCACAACCCTGACTTTTCCTGCTCTCCCATGTTTTCTTGCACAGCAGCCTTCCCATTGCCCAAGTAGTTTCGGAGATGTGTAAAACTCTCAGCAGCTTTCATCATTCTCCATATTGCCTGCAAGCGCTTACCGTGCTCTTTTCTGAACCACGTGCCAAAATTCTTGAGGAGGCAGCCAAGAATTCAAGAAAGAGGACAGTGAATTTGGCTCATAGCTGGCATTTGAGTGCAAGCGAGAGAAGAAAATCTACTTGCATAACTAAGAATTCAGTATTGTATTAATTTGCCTGTTGACCAAGGTGCAGCAGTTATGGGTAAGCACGCACAAAACCTGCCACAAACAACCACGGCTTGATGGGATGAAACTTGAACATACGCTCAACAATAAATTATTTTTCTTTATTATATTTGTTCATAACAAAAAACCTAGCACGCTTCCAGTTGTTAAGTCTGCCACAAAATCTACCTTGTAACCAATTTTATAAGGCAGTTTTATGCTCTACCTTTTCTGCGGCATCGTGTTCTCATTCGTGCGGGATTCTAATGCAAGATTCTTTTTTAGCTTCTACAAGTGGTTTTCTCAATTGCCTAATTCAGTGACAGAAGCATAATAGAAACAATAACTGGAGGATAAATAAATCCTTTCACAACAAAGCTGAAAGAGACACTGAAAGTTTAGGCCAAAGCTTCAGAAATTTTTATTAAAATATTTTAAAAATATGTGCGTGATACACAGAAGAAAAAAAAAAAAGGTATTTTTAACTAGTATGATTTGAGCTGCCAAGAGTATTTCTTCTTTAATTACTTCAGTACGCTTATCTTCTAAAATAGGAAACCTGACACAATCAAGAAAGGAGCATCCTGGTTTTATTTAAAGCAAGATTAAAATTAAAAAAAGGTAATTGCCTCAGAACTTGGGAGATTTTAAATTACGAACGTGTTACTGCAAAATGACATCTGGGGATTTAGGTTGGGAAGTTCATTTAGAAAGCCTTATAAATCAACCCAAATATCGTCCCCGATCTGTGCGCCAATCTAAGGCAATCCCACTGCACACGGAGCTCATTTATCTGTGTCTGCTGGCACCCAGCTGCC
Organism: Eurystomus gularis; assembly: GCA_013400335.1. NCBI lineage: Eukaryota > Metazoa > Chordata > Aves > Coraciiformes > Coraciidae > Eurystomus > Eurystomus gularis. The sequence continues at coordinate 35,494 of VZZY01018051.1, forward strand.
AAATTCATTCTGCGTGGCTTACCGACAAAATTGTGGAGGTGTCTCAGAAAAGAGAACACACAGAAAAATAATTAGCTGTGACTGTTGAGCAGATGTAGTACAAGCTCCTCATCCTCTGCCAGAGAAAGCCCGGTATCTAACGGCAAACAGGGGTCCTCCTCCCGGCTGAATTCCACCTTCTTTCTTTTCAGCGGCACTTCTGCTGCTGCAGCGCTGTTGCTATAGCTTCTCTTCTTCCTTTCACTCTTCTCCTCAGGTTCACTGCAGAAAGAAATCAATTAGTCTTCTTAACAACTGCGGTAATCAATATCATCACGTAACCAAACAATTCATTCCAACGAGGCAAGTTTATGTCAAGATAAGAGCAAACAAAATTAGAGTTCAGGAGGGTGAAGCAATGGAAGCTGATGAACTCTGGACGTCTAAATTAGAACCGCTTTTGGGCTGAGGTGGTGGTGGATGTTCTGCTGTCTTAATTGATTACAGTATATCAAGATACTGCTATCAGTCCTATCTAATATCTGCTGCCTTATAGAGCGACGGACAACTTGACAAAGCTGATTCAGTGATGCATGTGAACCTTGACAAGCACTCAAGATCTTGTCCAAAATAAATATGCAATGAAAATACAAATATGGTAACTGTCATTTCACTGGTGAATTCTACACTTAATACGGTTTTGATGAGGGTCCATCTCATTCAAGCCACTCTTTCTGCTTCTTTCAGAACCTTTCCTTGGGAGATATTAACCACCTCTTTGCCATGAAAGGAAGAGGAAAAACCTAATCCCAGTTCTTTTCCCCGCTGAACTCCCATTTCTGCTGCAGCTTTTCTGAAGACTTGAATGAATTGCCTTTCGCAGCCTTCAATCTGGACGACACGGCTCTGTATCTGTTTTAATATTTTGACTTCTATCACATGGCCACACGACAGCAACAGGAGGAAACCCCAAGTTTTCATGTATCTTCATGTGGGTTTTGTTCATACCACAGAAAATTTGCTATAAATTCCACTTTGCCCTCAAACCCTCTCCCTTTAGGAGGTGGTTCGGACGTCTGTGCTCCGACCGCGACAGCATCTTATTAAGATTAACTTAACAAAATCTGTTCTAAGATACAATATCCATGTGCCCAGTTATAGAGAGCTGCTTGTCCTATGCTGGAGGGTAGAATTCATACGAAAAAATGGAGAATGCAACCCCTCACACCCCAAACCATGCTCTCCAAACAAGTTAACTGAAACAACATGGCATTCTCAGTTTTTCATGTTTGTATTTTAAAGAATAACAAAAATTAAAATACGACTTCAAAGACCGAGTTTAGGCTTTTCTAAAATAGGATGGTTAAATTCAGACTTTCAAGGAAAATCTGGCAAATTTCTGCCCAGAAAATTCAATTTACTTAACAAAAGTTTCGGCGAGAATGCTTTTAATTGCCTTGATTGCTGAAGTGTAAATGTCATGTTTGTGAAATATTTTGTTCAGAAATACTGTTCAGAGGCGTAACAATTAGAAACAGCAATTATAACAAATACCTCAAATTGGGGAATGCTGTCCTTTGAAGGGACACGGCACAGGAACCCAGCGCCCATTTCAAACCACCTTGAGCTGCCCAACTTGTGTTTCCACGAACAGGACTAGTCACCAGTCTGCGAAATGCTGGTTTCACCACCGACTGGAAACCAGCCTAACCCAAAACATGAACCCCAAAAGATGCAGTTTTCAAGAAGTTCCCCAACACTCTCGGACAGGGATTTGCACCACAATGCTTCCTCCTCTTCCTGGCTCATACGCTGTGCTTCTTGGCTGCCTTTCCATCACGACAAAGACGTAACACGAGATCTGATGGCCTTGCACTGGACTGCACGCACATGACCTACCTCCCTCTCTTGTCCATCCTACCTGTCCTGCCTACTCGTTACAGCTCTGAAACACTTTGCATTCCCACAATTAAACCAAACAAACCCCCCTACCTTTATATTGTACTTCCCTGCATAGCCAAAAGAAATAATGTAAACCAACGTGAGCTAGTGAGAGACGTCCCTGCCCATGGCAGGAGAGCTGGACTAGATGACCGTTCAAGGCCTCTTCCAACCCAAATCATTCTATGATTCTGTGAATAGTTGATGACCGTGCACTAAATTTTTCCTAAAACTGGGGCATTGGGCCCAATTTGTGGGCAATTGGGGCATTTCAAAGGATATAGCAACTTTGCTGGCTTTGAGCTGTCATTTGCACGGGGGGTGGCTTTTCAGTGCTTGCTACCAACGTTTATTTTATTCCTTTTCTGGGGAAAGGACTCTATTTCTCTCTGTAGTGGTCAAGATGTTCGATAAATGTTGAAGCTATACTGACAGTATACGAAAATACTCTAAAGCACTAAGACTTCTCATTTTTCCAAGTGGGCAGTGAGGGTCTGGGCTAGAGTTTCACGGTGTTTGCTTTGCTTGGGACAGAGTACAGGGGTTCACCTTAGAAGTATAAGGCTGAAACCTCATTAAGCAAAAGCATTTTAGCTTGTTTGCAAAAGAGCCAATTATTTCCTGCATTTCAATGGACTCTGAAGCCCAGTTTGCATTTATAGTTGGCTAAAGCTTCATCTACGATATTAGTTCAAGGCATCTCAGCAACTGATACAGACTTTAAATACCAAAAAATCATATTAATTTTTGGAGCTTCAGAGGCACGTAGGCCTAAAGGTCTGTAAGGTGTAAAACTGAAGTATAAAACACATTCAGAAGGGACTGTGAGATTTCTAATTTTTTCCATAGACAAAAGCACATCAACATAATTATGATTAATTTTCATCATAAGCTTTGTGGGAACATTATGCTGAGTCAATCGGTTTCTTATTATTACTGAGGGATCATGGTGCTCCACTGGTAGTGCATACTAAAGATGAACCTACATGTTAGCAGGTGTATTTTCACTGATTTGCCCCCTCCTGTGCTGTAAGATGGAGAGGTGAACAAAAAAAGGAACGTATAACCCAGGAAGCAGCAACAGCAAAGCCACCAAGCAACGAAGCGAGCTCAAGGCTTGTGTTTCCACAAGGCACAAAAAGTAGCAGCAAACCAGTATTTGATAAAGGCGACTTAGGAAAGAAAGCAGAGAGTCATGCGGAACATGCAAATAAGTTGTTCACAATTTTGAGACACAGCGAGAAGACAGACAGTGCCTGTCTATAAAACACTTTGGGTTGCAAAGGACTTTTAAAGACGACCTAGTCCAACCCCCAACTCTTCCTGCAGGATTTTTACCAGTGGTGGGCTGGGTGGCACGGAGCGGGGCTGTACTATTCTGGAGGAGCAGTCAGAGATGTACCTTTTACAAAGAGTGTAAAAGGAGGTTGTAGCGAGGCTGGTGTTGGTCTCTTCTCTCAAATTAGTCATGATAGGACGAGGGGAAATGGCCTCAAGTTGCCTCAGGGGAGGTTTAGATGAGATATTAGGAAGAAATTCTTCACGGAGAGGGTAGTTAGGCACTGGAATAGACTGCCCAGAGAGGTGGTGGAGTCACCATCCCTGGAGGTGTTTAAAGAGCGAATAGATGCGGCGCTTGAGGACATGGTGTAGTGGTTAGAGAGATGCTAGGAGAAAGGTTGGACTTGATGACCCCGGAGGTCCTTTCCAACCATAACGATTCTGTGATTCTGTGAAAAGGAAGCTGGAAAATCACCATGAGAGATGCCTGGGATCATGATGCCAAGGATTGGGTGCTTCTCCTTAGCTGTTTGGCCAGAAAGCTCTTTAGAGGAGATGTAGTTGGTGCAATTCTCAGCTGTGCATGTAAAAGGGCTGAGTGTGGGAAAACAGCTATACAGGGATGACTTCTGCATTTACTGTCAAACAAATTCTTCCTTGGTCTCCATTGACTGCAGTCCTGTCAGCCCCCCCAGCAGAGCCAACCTTTTTATCATTGGTCACTTCCCATGGACATAAATACCCCCTTCTTCCTCACAAACACCCAAACTGATGCACTACTAGCTGGTGTCCACAAACGACCAAACCAAAATAAAGTTATTCTAAGGTTAACTATTTTCTACCAGAACGACGCAGTTAGAAACCAACCCCACAATTCAGAACCAAACCAAAGCCAGTGTGTCTTTTCAGCTTCCACTTCTAACACTGAGAAAGCAGCACGTGCAGCCAGGTTACAATTCCTTCCTTTTACCATCTGGTGCAACTGAGCTTTTCGGCTGCCTGATGGGAGGATTTACTGGGACAGGCTGTGTTTACACAGGCGAGGAGGTACTAACAGCCGACTTCTCAACAGGCACAGTAATTTCTGTGGTCACCGTTTGCACAGCTGCAACAACAAAGGACGAGATTATCGTTTGATAAGTAATGTTTATTACTCAAACACTAACACACGGTTTATGAATCCTGTCCCTTAAATAAATGCCAGCATATATGAACGGCATCTGGAAAACAGGGCGTCTAACTATGACCCTGATAACTACACGCCAAGAAACTCTAATTTAACTCCTAAAAAATAATCTCACAAGCGTGTTTTGAGGTGATACCAGGAAAAAAAATAGAAAGCATTTAATTGTTCGTATTTAACTTGCTTCTGGGCTTCAAGGTATGTCTCGACAAGCTGTAATGTTTCGATCTCGAGTGTGTGAGAATCGGCCATTTGAAATGTGCAGCCACGCAGCCAAGTGGCTGCTATTTAAACAATGTGGTACTGTGAGATCTCTAGAGAGTCTCTGCTTCAGTTAACATCCATCAGAGCTTGCTTTGGAGCCTGGGTTTACCGCCACTACTCTGGAAACAAACTGCCCTTGCCGCTGAATTGCAGGCCACGAGTCCAGTTCCCAGGCTGCAATGTAGCACACGAGCTCTTTACCCAAGAAAGGTACAGGAGTAATGAATGAATCTGCTAATAAAATACAGTTCAGAAAAGTTAGGAATAATTTATCCCATAAATGCCAGCATTTTGCTCATCAAACATGCCGTGCCACAAACCTTTTTCCATGTAATAAATTTTAATTCACAAGGCCGTGGCAGCAATCCTAATGAAGATTAATTACTGCAGTCCCTTCCATAAAACCCAGCGCAGCTTCTTTCTTACTTGCTGTCAGGATGCTACAGCACATAAAAATGCTAATGAAAATATATCATTTTCTGTTATTTCCTGAATCTGGACAGGCTGTATTGAAGGGCTGAAGCCAACTGCATGAGGTTCAGCAAGGCCAAGTGCCAGGTCCTGCACTTGGGTCACAACAACCCCATGCAATGCTACAGGCTTGGGCAAGAATGGCTGGAGAGCTGCCTGGTGGAAAAGGTCGTGGGGATGTTGGTCGATAGCAAGCTGAACATGAGCCAGCAGTGTGCCCAGGTGGCCAAGAAGGCCAACGGCATCCTGGCCTGGATCAGAAACAGTGTGGCCAGCAGGACCAGAGAAGCGATTGTTCCCCTGTACCCAGCACCGGTGAGGCCGCATCTGAAGTACTGTGTTCAGTTTTTAACCACTCACTAGAAGAAGGACATTGAGGTGCTGGAGCTTGTCCAAAGAAGGGCAATGAACCTGGTGAACAGTCAAGAGCACAAGTCTTATGAGGAGCAGCTGAAGGAACTGGGGTTGTTTAGCCTGGAGAAAAGGAGGCTGAGGGGAGACCTCATCATTCTCTACAACTACCTGAAAGCAGGNATATTATTCCCTTACTGGCCATTCCACCAGTGTAATTCAAAACAGCTCTAAAACTAGATTTTTTAAAAAGCAATTGCAGGAAAAGGGATGAATAATCTGCTTGTAATGAAATACCAGTACAATCGTACTAAAAGCAAAACACAAGTTTGTCTTGGAACTAAAGTACTATAATCTGGAACAAGAAAAGAAAATATTTCAACGGAACCCAGACCACTAAGAAAGTGTGCATAATATTTCTTACTATTGCATGGAAATGGATGGGAAAAAGCACTCAAACCAACCATCAACATCCCGCTTTGGCTCTGGGATCACCTTTACTTTCTAAAGGCTTTAGTGGACAAGTGGCAGTGGACTCAAATCAGATGTCTGAAGCTGTAGCAGCACTTGTCTTCCCTGTTGCCATCACAGGCATTGCTGATCATAAAGCAGCAGTACCCAACCCAGCCCTGGACCACTGGAGTTCCTCTTCAGTGTATTCGGGCTAAGCAATTTTATCTTATCTTTATACACCAGCCTGAAAACGGAAATAATTCAGAGGTTGATTCTTCTAGGGATCAAATATCACTGCTCTGGGTTGAAACTGCTTCAGCTGGAGGTGACTGTGGCTTCAATGAAGCCGTTTTGATTTGCTGTATGCCCCTCTGTCAGAGGCTTAACCTTTTCTGAAATGTGCTGCTGCCTTTGGAGATGCCGTTAACCACCCGCATAACTCTTGCATCCGTTCACTCAACTTCATTTGACACTGATGTTCTTCAAACCTGTTCTTCTCCTTTTCTTTTGTGTGCCCACTATCATCCTCCAATCGTCGACAGTTAATTTCTGAACTGCAGTTTCAATAAATACTCATTCCATTTCTCCTTCATTCATGCAGACCCTTGCTGATGACCTACTACTTTTTTTTTTTCCCTGCTAAAGGTAATTTCTGTAGCTGATGTTTACAGAAATCACAGGAAGGGTCTAGTCTGACCTGCAGAGTATAGATTACCAAATTTCACAAGGAAATTCCACCACTAGGTCTATTTCATATAGTGAGCTGGCATATAACTATTACAAAGACTTTCACGGCATAAGAATGTCACACCTATACCAACAGCAATCCAATGTCTCAATGTCCGGTTCTGCAGTTAAACAGCACGACCAAGCCCTTAAATAGAGGTAATGTCTGTCTTACGGTGCTTTTCTGGCCACCACAACATTAAGTTCAGGCCTTCACAAAGTCACGGATTTGACCTGAATAATACACGTTAGAGGAAGCACCATGATTTGCAGATGAATCATCTCAAAAGACAATACAACGTCAACCACGTCAAGAATCACACAAAACTTAGCAGGCTAACACCAGCATCCTGCTGTAAGAAGAAGGTACAAGAAGCTGACACTTCTCCTTTCCCCTCATGTCCAAGATCTTTTCCATGCTGATCTAAGAGTTAACGTGATCAGTCACACCTATTAAAGATTTAAAGAAGGTAACGATGAGGTCAATCGTAACTTTGTTCTTCCTCAACATTTTTATTTAAAGAGGTTGAGGGATTAGAAATACCAGAAACTCAGTTTGACTGCAAAATGAATATTTAAGAAATCCAGCTGCTTTTCTTCCACCCTATTTGATACACTTAAATTTTTCACCTCATTAACAATTTACATTGATAGCCTCAAACCAAATATGATGAATGTTGCTAGATATACAAAAATTAATCTCATATTACATGCTTGGAGTCATTAATTACTCTGCTTGTAGAGGTATGGCTTGAAGGGAATTTTATTCAAAAGCAAATTTAACTCACGATTTGTACAGCTCGCCCAGTTTAAAAAAGAAAAAGATTAACAATATTTTTGATGATGTAAACCATGGACAGTCTATTTTTAAAGACTGTTGGAGGAAGATACCCTGGGTCTCACATACTTGTTTTAAGTTATCCCATTTAGAAGCATTTTTGCAGCTAGCGTAGCCCAATCTATTTCTATTTTAATCCAATACTTTGAGCAAAATCTCTCAATTTTGGAAATATAAAACAGAATGGAGTTTATTTTCTAATCTCAAAGCCTAATGTCATTGTGTGCTACTTTTGGTTGATTTGTTTCTATTAAAATCATTAGGTCAATTCTTCCCAGCACCAAGGGCAACTTATCATACAGTTCAGTAACAGCTGTAAGAGAAGTGCATGAGGCATGAGTGCTGATTTAAAAGAAACCCCTCCTTCCCACTGGCAGCAAGATTTCCTACTCGTTCTCATATTTATTACTCTTGATCTTCCAGATCCCCATCATCCTCCCTTCTCCTTTCATGCATACATCCCCTCCACCTCTTTCCTCCCTCATGCAAAATCAAAAGCACTCATCCATGGTCTTAGGCTCACCACTGGCCTCTTCAGCTACCACTTTCCTTTACCCATAGGCTAATTGGTCATTCAAATTCTCTTGCTTTTCTCGATTTCCTCTTTTTTCCAGCCCTGAATTAATTTCCTTCACTGCACCTTCCTCTTTCAGTTGTGCCTCTGCTTTCACAGAAGCCTCCTAAGGGGTGCTCAGAGCTCCACGCAAGTCTCCAGATGCACCTACACTGAGCCTCAAAGCCAACCTCAAAGCTAGAGAACAGACCACTACATTTTTCATCCAGACACACCAAACAGAAACGTGGCTTTGTCAGCACTGCCTACTAGAAACAGTCCTTGGCCTGTCCTACTGCACCAAAATACACTGGGATGTTGCCCAGAGTTGGCACCATCCGAAGTCACAGCAGTTACGGACAACACGGACAATTATGTGCCAGTACTTAAGTCTGCCCCCGGCCAAATCCATTTAGCCTGTAAAGACATGACTGATGTTCCCTAAGCAAGCCCAAGCCAGCATGGGATTAAGCACCACATGCTGCGCTGTACATCAGTGCCATCAACGGCTCTGAATTCTGACACGCTCCTTTCAAGCACTCGTAGAAACGTAATTTTGTCCTGGATCCTGTCATCTTCCAAATCTACCTATCGGTACGTTATCTTCCACTGCCCTTACCCTTGTAAGCATCTCACAGTTCTTCAGTCTCCTCTTCTTCTTGCATACCTGCCCTGACTGTTCTCACCACTCTAATTTAATAACTATCCTTGGCAGTTACTGACAAATCCACTCCTGGCCTGTCCTCAGCTATAACATAATACAATACCAGTGTCTCTGCTACTTCTGAAAATCATTCCTGATAATAAACTCAAAATTGTGGTCTTAGATGTCACAGGTTTATCCGTAGTACTTTTCCCACTGGCGCAGTGCCTAAACTGATGTGGCCTCTTCCAGAAAGCTCTGAAAGTCAGGCCTAGCTCAGCTGTTTGAAACTGCTCTTTGGGTCCTCGTTAACTCCCATTCAGCTTAAATGCTGCAGAAGAACCCGAAGCAATTTGATTCACTTTCAAAATTTCAGTCCACTTGCCTTCCTGAAGTCTGAAAACATCTACTATTCACTGCCCTAGTCCTCCAGCAAACACAGGCAACACTGAAATGCAAGAAAATATTCAGTTTGATTGTGGAAAGATAAAAAAAATAACAAAAACCTTAAAAAATCCCCTCAGAGGCAGGTAAACAGGGCAAACAACCAACACCAGCACCGCATCCTGAAGCTGACAGAGGCTGGTTATGAAGCTTCAAGTGATGGCAGTTCTTGAGACGTGTTTGTTACCCCAAGAATGTCTTGCTCCTAGCCAGGGAAAGCTTAAACCCCCCAAATGGATACCAAAAACAGTGACCCAGCCAGATCATAAACCACAGCGCACTAAATGGACGTGACAGATTTACAGAAACACTTAAGGAAGCAAAACCAAGTTGCAAATTCGTAGTAATGAAATGAATGCAAAAAAAACCTAACCAAGGCAGTAGGGTTTGCAAGAATGTGTCGATACTGTCTGTGAAAATCATAATGAAATTTATGCTTTAACAGTTTCTTTGCAAAACCACCTTTTAAACGATTGAATAACGTTGAGATTTTAAGTGGCCACCAAGTACATTTTCAAACATACAGAAGATCTTAAATCCATATATGATCTTAAATATATCGTAATATAAAATGCGTTTTATTTGATAAGCCTTGGCATCTCTTATTCAAGATTTGAAATATGATTTTTAGACAAATTAGCTTCCACATGACTGAGTTTCAAAGATATCAAATCAAATTCGACCTCCCAGCCTCCCCATGCCAGGCTCAAGGGAAAATTCGTAATTTAAAAAAAGAAAATTTCATTGGTAAAACCCTCTTAAAGTTTTATTTCAAATACATGAATACAATGGAGATAGCAGCACATCATGGAAAATGTTCTAACACTGCAATCTGTTCTAAAGTAATCTCCAAACACAGTCCAAACAACGTATTTAAAGTACATTTAATAAATTAAAACCTGACAAGCAACTCCCGTTTCATCATATATATATATAAAGTGTATTTTTTGTACTCAAAGTTACTCTCTTCAGCCCAAATTACATTCAAGACTAATCTCCTTGGGATAACTGAAATACTGTAGACATCAAAGTTCCAAGAAAATATTCCCTGAAAAAGTAACTCAAGTAAGGACAAGTCCAATGAAATGGAAAATCAAAAAGCATTAAACTGTGCCTACATGGGATCAAATTTACATGTGTGAAACTTGCATACTGAATATACAAAAGATATTTTAAAAATTCAGTTGCCACGTGTGATGGGCTGTAGCTTCAAAGGTGGATGGAGCACTTAATGGGCCCTCTGGATAACCAGATTTTCTTCCCAGACCTGTGTCACTGCCATGATCTTAGGACAAGTTACTGTGTGACTCAACAGTCCTGGCTACAAAAAAAAATAAAATCATACTGACCTCCTTTGCAAAGTGTTTTGGGATTTGCTGAGGAAAATACTTTGTCAGGAATTATTCCTACATTCCCGTTTTCCTTTTTTTTGTATGTTCTTTCTTTTCCAACCTACTTCACAGCAAGGGAAAATGACCAAGGCCCTAGACCTTCTTTGTGTCTTAGCTCTCCTTCAGAGGAGACATTCTGACTCCAGGCAGTCAGATCAGCCACTGATGAAAAAAGAAATTCTGCACCGATTTCCCTTGCCAAAAATCTGCTCATCTCTGTCAACTTTCATTCTTAAATCTTAGCTAATCTTGAGTTTAGCCGACATCTTTGGGGAAAGGATCAATAAAAAGAAGTGAGGAATGAATATATAAAAAGAGGCAGAAGTCATCTCCCCTAGAGAAATAATACTGAAAGCAAGCTAGACAAAAATTTCCAGTTTTAAACTGACCGACCCTGTAACTTTTTCAAAATACTTACTAATTAATTATGTTACAAAACATTGTATTGTCAATGTAGCTAAGCAAGCCTAGCTAAGACTAGTTCAATTCTAAATGCACAATTTTGTTTAAGAAATATGGCACTAAAACACTTCCCTTTTCCCTACAGAAAGTATGTAACAGTTTAGGAGTAATTAGGAAATGCCTGAGGTAATTAAGTATTTAATAGGTAGTGTTGTGACACTATGGTTCCTCTACTCGGTTGCTGGTAACTCCTCCTCACCAGCTCAGTTGTCCATCAGCTGAATGGATTCCAGGAATCTGTACTTCCAGCAGCAACATACAGACCAACAAATAAGGCAAGTGTTGCCCAGTGTCCAACCACCTACCAAAGCTCCAGACGTTCTCAACAAGCTCTTGGGTTTCCTCCTTCAAAGAAACAAACTACGAATAACTATCGAGCTTCCTGCTCTACTCGGTTACCTGCAGCAACTCATTACTACAGAAGTCAGCTCAGAATTTGCTCTCACAGGCAAAATGACAGAACCAGCACCGCTATGGTCCCCGATGGAGAAGCATTAGTATCCTGAAATACTTCTCTTGGCATCTCTGTTAATGTCTTACGTAAATGCAGAATTGGTAAATACGCTTTTCGTCTGGTCCTTGTCTCATAGTTCACATTAGACCAGAGATGGCCCCTTCCTGCAAAATGGGGTTTTGCAGGATCCTCTAGCTCTCACTGCTGCCTTATATCCAGGTTTTATTCATCAGAATCTCCTATATTAAAAAGACAATAGTAACCATATTGCTGATGTTACCTGGGGGAAGCTGAGAATAAAGTTTCATCGTATTAACCTGGTTCCACTACAAGCCACATACAAGTATAGTTCAATTCTAGTAACATATGAAAAGCAACCTACAAATCCTTTTACACAGCCGTCCCCAATAAATCTTAAACTTCATTAAAAGATAAATTCTTTAAAAAATTATACTTGCCCCACCAAAAGCCGATGGGCAGAGTCAAGCGGTCATAAATACAGAAGGAACTAGAAGAATCTTAAGAATGATGGGTGCCATTTTCTGCTTGTTTTTAGGAAGGTGTATTGACCATTTTATGCAGCTTTTTAACTAATTTTTATGGAGTGGAGCTACTGAATCAGCTTAGGGAAGTGAAAAAACAGAAGGAACTATAACTGACTTACAATTAGCCTCTTCCCCTAGCACAAAGAGCGAGCAATTAGTGCTGCCTGGATTTCTCCCCCTCCTTGTCATTCTATTGACCAACACGCTGGTGAACGGGCTACAAGGGACACGGTCACCAGCCTGTTAACTTAGGGCTATCCAGTCCTTTATGTGCCAACACCAAGTCCTACCTACAGTCCCAACAACGTGCAGTGACGTGTGGCTAGGGACAATCCAGCCCCTAGGATTTGGCTGATTCAGACATGAAAAGCAGGAGATTTATGAACCTAGACATGTAGAAGAGAGCAAAATAAAGACCTATACTCCCATTAAGAGTCAAGATCATGCTTCTGAATCTGTTATGCAACAGGCTGCTTGTCAGAAACACATAGATGGACTTCTCACAGCCAGTGACAAAAACCACACAGGACTCCATGCAGTATCCCTCCATCTTCCTACAATATACGCTGAAGAACTGCAGCATGTCGCCATCAACTACTGATCCCCATCCTCACCCTGCGCTCTTCTATTAAACTACAAGAAATACAATCTTATGGTTTATATAATTAAAAAGTCTGTTCTAAATGGTGAAGACAAAGTTTAATATTTTTAATTTTATTATATATTTACTTCTAACTCAGATTCCACTTCATTAGTGGTGTTGAAGAGGCTGAACAACGTTGAATCATAAAACTTATCAAGTGTCACCACGTGCAAATTTATTTCATATACCACAGGCCCAGAGGGGCTCATCCAAATACTCAAATTACTTCAACATTTTTCCTTTCAAACAGCACCTGTAATGACAGTAATCTGTTTCTGAAACTGTATGGGGTTTGTGCGGCAAGGTTGTGATGGCAGAGGAGGCTACAGGGGTGGTTTCTGTGAAAAGCTGCCAGAAGCTTCCCCTGTGTTTGACAGAGCTAATGCTAGCTGGCTCCAAGACGGACCTGGGGCTGGCTAAGGCAGAGCCCATCAGTGATGGTGGTAGCACCTCTAGGACAGCATATTTAAGAAAGGGAAAAAGTTGCTGTGCAACTGCTGTTGAAGAGAGGCGTGGGAGAAACAACTCTGCAGACACTCAGGTCAGTGAAGGAGGAGGAGGAGCTCCAGGCGCCAAAGCAGAGATTCACCTGCAGTCCATGGTGAAGATCATGGTGAGGCAGGCTGTCCTCTGCAGCCTATAGAGGTTAATAGTGGAGCAGATCTCCACCTGCAGCCCATGGAGGACCCCACACCAGAGCAGGCAGATGCCTGAAGGAGGTTGTGACCCCATGGGAAGCCCACACTGGAGCAGACTCTTGGCAGGACCTGTGGACCCATGGAAAAAGAAGCCCATGCTGGAGCAGGTTTGCTGGCAGGACTTGTGACCCCATGGGGGACTCACGCTGGAGCAGACTATTCCTGAAGGACTATACCTGTGGAAGGGACTCAACTGGAGCAGTTCATGAAGAACTGTAGCCCCTGGGAAGGACTGATGTTGGAGAAGTTTGTGGAGGGCTGTCTCCTGTTGGAGACCACACACTGGAGCAGGGGAAGGGTGTGAGGAGTCCTCCCCTTGAGAAGGAAGAAGTGGCAGAGACAACGTGTGATGAACTGATCTCAATCCCCCTTCCCTGTCCCCCTGTGCCACTGAGGGGAGGAGGCAGAGAGATCGGTAGTGATGTTGAGCCCAGGAATAAGTCAGGGGAAGGTGCTCTAGGATTTGGTTTTATTTTCTCATTGCCCTACTCTGATTTGATTGGCAATAAATTACATTAATCTTCAAGTCCAGCTGAGGAGGGGAGTGATAGAGCGGCTTTGTGGGGCACCTGGCATCCAGCCAGGGCCAACCCACCACAGAAACACATGAAACCTCCAGGGAAATAGTCAAGATTTTTGCATGTGGACCCGTGTCACCGAAATCCCTTCAACGCTGACTCAAAAAACCTTTTCATACAGCTTCACAAAAGAAAGTAATAGCCTTTAGCGCAGATTTCTGTTCAGCACGTACCTCACAAATAAACTTACATGTGGAATCCTAGGAGCAAGGGAATGATTGTAAAATGAGGTCCTAACATCTAAAAAAAAAGTTAGGAAAAAGATTCTCAAAAACACGAACATTTCAAAATGAATATGGAAGATGTTTACACACCTATAGTCGTCTTCACTTTCTGAATCCTGCTCTTCATCAGAATCTCTGTGTTTATCAGGATCTGGAAGAGTACTTGGATCAAACTCTTCTTCACTTCCACTGTGAGCCAGAAAAGCCACTGTTTCCTCTTCATCCTGCCAGGTGACAAAGGGAGAGTTAAAAGACAAGCAAACAAGTCCGTGTTGCTTGCCACAACCCCATGAATAGGGATGTCGTAACAAACCCCGTTGCCCTCAACGGCAAAGACCACTGCTATCACAGAGAGGAAATGGAATCCTCAGTGCTCTCCTCCAAGGCTGTTTGTTAAACGTTGAAGAAACATTATTCTAAAAGGAAACACAAGGATTTTCATTCAAATCCTACCTTACCAATATTGTCATCTTAAATCCATAAATCTAAAAGAGATTCAGGCAGCAACTAATCAACAGTTATCTGAGAACAAGCGTTTAAGTAATAGGAAGCTTTACTGTCTCTCAGAAACGCGCTGGCAAAGAGATACGAGCTTGTGGACACATTAATCACTGCTTTAAGGTGTATTTAATGAAACACTCTGATTTACAACTCGTTCGCGTGTCCTTGCAGTTAAAAACCAAAATGCTGCTTAAGCCGAACTAACCGCTCTACGGGAGTTCCAGCTATCAACCACAAGTGATGCTGTCGCGGTCGGCGCGCAAACGTCCGAACCACCTCCTAAAGGGAGAGGGATTGAGGGTAAAGTGGAATATCTCCCCACCAGGCTCGTAGGCAAATCTGGAGAGATGCATATTCTTCAGGCTTCCTCCCAGACCCCTTCACCCCTCCTCTCTGATTTTTCACCACTTCCATCTATCTCCAGGTTTTAAACGAGCGCTGTCCTTACGGGCACACACCTCACCACTACAAAAATCAACTAAAAAAAAAAAACCAAAACCAAACAAAAACATATCAAGGGTCCCTTTTATATTTGCAGATAGAGTGAAAGGAAAGGAGATAGCGAAGGATAAGATTAGTCCCCACTGAAAGACTCCCTTATTGCTTGTCTGGTGAAACTTCTGCAGGGCACTGAAAGGCAGCAGATGAAAGGGATAAGAGCCAGATTTGCAATCAGAAGGCAGAAGAAAAACATACTAAACACACGCATTTTGTTCTTGACTATTTTGATATAGTAGTAAAGCTAATTGTGTTGCTGGGCATATAAAATCGCTACAAGCAACTTCAGACTCAGCAGCACTGCAAACTGCCTAAGGTAAGATAACCACCAACTCAAAAGCGTGTTGATTACCTGGAACTTCAGGTGCTACTTCACAACAAAGCTGGTTTTGCCTTTATTTATTTGTTTTTTAAAAGTGTTCTTCTGCCTACAAAAAATATTGTACTAAAAGATGAGCTGGAGGGTATTACAGAGCACTACTAACTGAACGGAAGACTGTTTTGAAAATCACCTTTTTGTTAATGAATTTCCATATTTGAAGCATATTCTGCATTAAATTATAGTTTATTTCAATGTCTTTGGACATTAAATATTTGGTTTTTACTTGTCTGTCTATTCTTCCAATACAAGTGGTGTATGCCAATTATACATACATATATAATTTTTTTTTTTAATGAGAAGTAGTGTTCAAAACTGTTGTATGGAACGAAGTATTTTTTTAGTATGTATGTGTGACACTACTCAACAGAGTTCTGCAATACTAACATTTATTGGCAGTCATCTTTTAAGAACTGGGCTTTTCATTCGTATTCTCAGTTACAACAGTAAAACGTTGAGACTGCACCATTTACTAAGTTTTCTCATTTGTACATGCACAAGATCAAACTTTTGCTTTCCTTACACATTCATGTTCCTTTTTTCCAGCAGAAAATTTGCCGAGATGTGTTCAAGGTAACGCTTACTGCAACAAAAGCTACTAATTGGCAAAGATGCTTGTTTAATTCACTAGGAATCATGAAGTCATATTTCTTAAAAGTATCACCAGGTACATACTCATTAAAATATTCTTAAGACCCTGAAATTGTTAAGAACTCAAACACGAACATTTATCATCCACAGCGGAAAAACAGAGAATCATTATTTTTTTCCTGCTTGCTTCAAATTTATAACAGCCAGTCATGAAAAAGAAATCTTGTGACTTTACGTTACTCAAGACGAGCTGGAGAAAGAAAAGTAAAATCGTAGTTTAAGATAACACTTGTGAAAGTTCTTAAGGTACAACTAGGATGTAATTTACAGGCTCAGGATTAGATCCTTCCTAAGGCAATCACTACCAAAGACGAGATTAGCTGAAGGACAGATTTTGACCACCTGTACTTTAAGTCTAAGGTTTGTGACAATGTGCTTGGGAGTGTGTAGTTATTACAAAGCTCAGCTCTGGAAGGAAACCCATTCAGTCATCAAATCAGGCCAGACAGAAGAATGGGATTCAGTGGCAATCACTTTGCTATTTTCATCCTCCTCAAGGTGACAAGATCTCTCTTCTTTTATACCAGATTGGCCCATGTATTTTGCAATCTAGTTCCACAGAAATTTTGAAGAAAGACTTTCAGTTTTAACCTCAGTGCCACGTTCAAACATTTCTGCATTCACACAGGCTCCCTCTGAGGCCTAAGGGGATTCTTCTTAACGCAAGCTCAACCTTTTAGAAAAATTCAGCAAAATTTTTGTGCTGGAGGTTTTGGAAACCTCATTGCCTTCAACCTGTCACACTGTACCAAGTCAACAATGACCACAACACCCTACCTTACTGTAGTTATTTAGGAAACACACACCAGATGAGGCAAACAAGGCAGGCTCCTTTAGAGCTTTTGCCCTGGTTCTCAACAGAATTCAACTTCTCCAACATTCTCCACAATTGGAATGCTGAGAATTCTCAACAGTCTCCAATTCAACTTCTGCTTGTCTTTGTTACAAGATGTATTGACAACTTCCTTTGTAAAGGCGGCTGAATGGCTGGTGGAGCTCAAGTAATCATGGCAGGCAAGCCTAGAATGAAGGGATGTATGTATCTTTTTATGAAAACAGACACTCAAGGGACTGAAATGTTCCAAATAGCCAAATGATGTCTTATTTCTACCAGGCATTAGAAACTCAGGTGAAAATGATCTATTAGCATCCGACGAAAAAGAAGAACTGAAAAAACATACCACAAGAAAGTGCACATAGATAAAAAATGTATTCTATAAATCTTGGAAAAGACAACATATTTAATTATGGCATTTAATTAATATGTAATTTAACAGGTATTTAATTTTTTAATCTATTTACATTTGTCCAGAGTTGCAATTTTTAGCAATTTATCAGTTCCTAGCAACTAGATTGAGGGCAAAGAAATAATAGTTTGGTCACTATCAGTTCTATCCATAGTACGTTATAAAGCACAGTGGGGGAATATTTCTGATCAGCTAAAAACAGAAACTTCAAGGTAGTTTCTTTTTGCTACCCTTTAGCTTTTGCTAATGATATGGCTTCTCCCAGGAAGTGGTTTTCATTATTTTAATGCTAAGAAAAGGCAAGCTTTAAATACCGCTAGGAGGTTACCCTACATAAATACACGACCTTTTAAAATTTAGCATATTATGGTTTCATATGAAAGGATATTTAAAAATATAATCCCTTTCATGATCTGACAGCATTCCAAATTTTATTAATTTTCTTCCTTTTGACAATTATTTTTCAGATAAAAATTGGAGTTGTTTCTGCATCGTGTTTATGATGGAACGCATTCATCAACAGAGAGCTTTTGTAGCACTTCCTTTGAAACATCTTACTCTGGACTCACCTGATCACCTCACAGGCTTGTTTTTTTTCACAGCCTGTACCCCAAACTCACAACATTGTGTCCCCAGCTGATGCATGGTTGCTCTGATATTTCATCATCTACATTTCCCCAAAGGAATACAGCTACTCTGGCAGTTCACAAACAGAAATACAGCCTTTGATGTAGCTGGGGTGTTTGATTCAACGCTTGCTTTGAAGATCAGGACCAAAGCCTTAGGAGATACTGAAAGCTGACTAATTCTAACAGGTGACATATACGCCTATTCCACAATTGGTTTTGCCACTCTTCCGAGGCCTGTTTCTTCTGATGGACAAATAGGAACTGATATATGAAAGGGTAGGAAGGGCAGAAAACAGGTTGCTGTTGCAGGACTTTGTTTTCTTGGTCTGAAGCACACAGGTGCATTCAAGGCACACCACAGAAAGGAGGTGATGGGGACAGGAACAAGGTTAAGTGCTTCAGAAGGATTAGCCAAGTTCCACAGGTCTGACCAGAATGGCTGGTAATGCAAAATTAAAGAAGCTAAAGCTGCAGGTTAGTCAGACAGACACAGTCTTTGCTCTGAGATGATCTACCTGATCACAGAATCACAGAATCACTATGGCTGGAAAGGACCTCCAGGGTCATCAAGTCCAACCTTTCTCCTAGCATCTCTCTAACC
>VZZY01018051.1:54539-70745 GCA_013400335.1 Eurystomus gularis
CAGAGCCTTCCTACCCTCAAGCAGATTGACACTCCCGCTCAATTTCATGTGATCTGCAAATTTACTGAGGGTGCATTCGATTACCCTCGTCCAGGTCATTGATGATCTTCAGGCTCTGGCAGGAGTTAGCCCTGGCTGTCACACCACTTTATAGAATACCATTCTTGGTTTTCAGTAGAAGAGACTGATAACTTTTAGCTTCATCTTCAAATCATCCACCCTTCCCAATAAGTAGTAGTCACACTAAAGTTCCATTTTATCCAGTCATTCTTTATTTCCGCACATTCACTTCTGTCTTTTTCATGCCAGTAAAGCTCCTGTAGTTTACCTAGTAGTGTGTGTTTGATCTGTAGACTTGATATCTACAAAGATACAAGTTTTAAAAGTTCACACAGGAATTAATAGCAACATTAATCAATGCTTGTAAGAGAAAGAAAATATAATTTGGTAAAATTTACAATTACAAACCCATGTACCTCAAAATGAAATGCTGAAAACTTCTACTCAAAGACTTTTTTTTAAAAAATGTATTTGCTCTTATCTGTATTTGAATTATATTGGGTACTTTACGCTTTTCATTTTTTTATTTGCTCTTATAAGACCCATGTGAATACTTCTTTTAAGTGCCTGTCAAGCCAGCAGCTAGACAGAGATGCTACCACACACACTAAATCCCTGTCTGAAAGAAAACTGATTTAAAGCATTTAATAATGTAAAAGGCTTCAACCCAGAAAAGTCTGAAAAACTTTTATTTTAAAATCTTTCTAACGCTAGATTGTCAGGCATCATGTTGCTTGCACGAGAAAAACAAAAGGGGTTTTTCTGCTGTGTCTTGTCAAAAGAAATGAGTAAAAAAGTCTGGGAGAATTAAACAACAGCAGCATCGACATGAAATAATCAGAAGGGAAACCACCTAAGTCACGTAATTCCGTAAACTTGTTAGTTCTGCTCTTTTTCTTGAAACAACCGATTTGTATTCAGTACACAAGAAACAGCAACGCTGGCGTTAAGCACTTGACCTACCATAAGACTTTCATATTTTCACTGCACTGCTTAAACCACGTACTCTAAACGCGTGTACAAAACAGATGTGTGAAATAACACACTTACAGGGATAAAAAATCCAAATCCTCACAGTCACTTTAACTGCTACTTGTGCTTCTACACACAGAACTGAGGAAAAAAAATCAAACCAGAAGTAGCACTGCTGCTCACAGCACGACCGAGCTGCCCGCTGTGAGAACAAGCCCTTATCTGCCTTCGTTCAGGATCTATTTAGCGGCAGCAATAGATTCTCACTTGTTCAAATATGCAAACACGCAGCCAGTAAATCTGAAAGCACCTGACTGGTGCTGAGTGCTCGCAGGGTCACGTATTCTTATTTTGGTTGTTGTCAAATAATAAGGCAAAAGTTCTTAATATGTGGGTCAGTTCACCACGCCGCCACTTTCCCCAGCCATCAATTCCTTTCTACAAAATTTTGCGAAAGACAAGTCCTGGCCCGAAGAGCATAAGGGTTAAGTAGAAGACACAAGAGAACAGATGAATACATCCTGCTGAAGCACAAGGAAGCAGCTGCCTGGGGCAGATCATGAGCAATGGGCATCACACAGCAGGAGACTTGCCCTCTAGTATTCCACAGGCATGGATGCAAGGGGATCCTGGAGAAAGAAACAAAGAAAAAAGCTTCTGAGGTAGGCTGGAGCCATCCACCAGCAGCTTTTGTTAAGTGTGAGGAAAAGCTGAGGCCAAAAAAAGCCAAAATAAATAAAAATATATATATATATCTCAAGGTTGTATTTGAAAAGTAAGTAAGTGGGCAATAACTGGTAGGAACTAAGGACTTGATGGCAACTGATGGTTGAGAGGCCATGAAGGGTCCTGAAAGTTAAGGGCCCATGGAGACACGTGAGGAGAGGTAACTTTGCAGCAGCATTTTAAATAGATAATAATGGAGCAAAATGGCGTACATAAAGGAAGGCAGAGACGTTTGACACTGCAGAAGCCAAACAGAAAATCATCATATTCCTTGATAACAATTTTAACCAGAGGAATGGATAGGAAAGGTCTGTCTTAGAAATGGCAAGTAGGAAGAAAGGCAAAGATTTATATGAGGTGAGATCTTTTAGACCGACTAATCAAAAGAAACACAATTTTTCGGGTCTAAAATAATGTAACTTTAAAGCAAAAAAAAAAATCCCAACAAATTAAGAATAATTGCCGAGAGTTAGCGTTACTTTGGAAATTGAGATTAAAATGTAGTGTTGTGTGCAATAGGGCTGGGGAACGCCAGTACAGGGAGAAGCTATAAAAGGGTCCTCTTCAGAGAAAGCAAGTAATTTTGTCT
Organism: Eurystomus gularis; assembly: GCA_013400335.1. Lineage (NCBI taxonomy): Eukaryota > Metazoa > Chordata > Aves > Coraciiformes > Coraciidae > Eurystomus > Eurystomus gularis. The sequence continues at coordinate 56,887 of VZZY01018051.1, forward strand.
TCTTTTGAAAATGAAGGGACAAAAGAAGGATTAAGAAGGATTTAGATAAGCACCAGAAAGTGACCGGAGCAATACTAAGGAGCATGCTAAAGAGACAGTGTGATACCCACAGTGACTGTGAAAAAAGACAGCATAAAAAGTTGAACTTTTTTTTCTTGAGAATTGCCTAATCCATTAAATGTCAGCGAAGATTTTAATTTGGACAGAGATGTAGAGCCGGAGTAGAGAGACTGAGATAAGACTCATTAGTACAGACATGAATTTGTATTCACGGACAGGATTTCTACCCAGATAAGAGGAGGGAAAAGGCAAAAGGCAGAGCTGTGCAAAGCGTTGTCAAAGAAGGAGAATGAAGACTATGAGATCCCTGAAATTATGAAGGAGGAGGAATGACTAGAGAAGACAGACACCAAACCAGAGAGAGGGTGGTCTTGTCTGCAAACCCCCTAAAAATTGAAGCAGATATGGAAAGGCAAAGTGAATGACCGACAAGCAAGAGGAAAGCTGATTAACATCAGGGCTCTCAGAGAAGACGAGCTGTGTAAGAGAGAAATCAGAGAGCAGCTGCTAAAGATCAGGAGGGATGATGTCTGTTGAGTAGAACTGAAACATGGCTACACTGCAAATGAATATACGGGCATGAAGAAATGTGGCAGCTTGTAAAGTAGGAAAGGCCATTGTGGAGGTAGGAATCTGATGAACAGAGAACCTTAGGGCAAAGGTGAGAAGGCCAAAGAGAGGAAGATTATTGAGAGAAGATCTGATGGAGATAACAGCGTGATGACAAAGTGAACCATGGTACAGATAAGAGCCGACTGAAGCTATTTAAAAAATGGGAAAGGCGTGAGAATGGTGCTGGAGCTGATTGAGAATGAGGTAGAAAAACAGCAAAGAGGAAGGAGAGCTAGCAGCAGGTATAGAGTAATTCAGTCAAGAACAGAACTAGGGAACATGTGGCTAGACACCCAGAGGCATCTCTTCTCGTGGCAAGCGGCAAAGCCGTGAATGTTTTGCCAAAGAAAACGGAATGTTAAGAGTTTACAAGGGCTCAAAATGTAGTTATGTAGGCGTAATAAAAATCTATCAAGGGACAGCAAGTACAGCAGTGCCTTTGCCCCTCAAAGTTCCTGAGCTGCAGATCTCTTCAGCTGGGGAGTGTAACAATCAAGAGTTGGAAAACTACTCTGCAGATAAGAGTGCAGATCTTCCCGCAAACCAACTAGAAAGAACTGTCAGATCTGGCAGAGAGAAGGGAAGAACGCTGCCCTCATTTCAATACGTAGCCATTTACGGAAGTAATTCTTTTCCATCAGTTTTTTAGGGCTTCTCATACAAATATCGCAGTTTATCAAATGAAGCTGGTGAACAAGATTATCATCTCATTCCGAGCACAAGAACAAAATGTTTGAAACAATGCAGCGAGGGGAAAATTGAAAACTAAGACAACTTTCCATCAAAAGCCTAAGCCTGTGTCTAATTATATTCATTAAATATCTCAGTGGTTATCACACAGAGTGGCTCACTGAGGAATCTGAACTGCACCACCTCAAACGGTCTTTGAGTTTTTTTACTGCTGCCAAAATGTTTTACCTTATTTCCAGTGACTGGGTAACAACTTTTGGTCTTGTTAATTGAAATACAAGTGGAATACAAACAGTAGGAGCAGAAGATCTGGCACTCATCTGTAATTAGCATATTACAGCATTCTAACTGTCTTCTTGCTGCTCCCCAGAAGTCCATACTAGCAGCAAATCAGTCTCAAACACGTTGTAAGCATTGAAGGCATCTTTACAAATATTAACTTAGGAAATTGCGATTTTCAGCTAAGGACATGTTATACCTTACAGTTGTTCATTTGTTTGCCTGTTCATTTCAACAACATCTGAAAAAATCTTTATAGTGCCTAAATAATGTATTACTTCCATAACAACAGGATACAGTACACTGTATGATTGATTACCTTGGCATTTAGCTCTCGTGAGAATACCTTTTGTGAAACGTGGCTCTATTGGACTCCTTGAAAATTACATTTTGGTAAAACTGTCTGAATGATCAAATTTAGGTACGGCTAGACATCATGTTATTAAGACTGTACAGCCAGGTACAAACTTGAACTTTTCACACTGTACCAAAACAATGCTACTTTACATTTGTTTCTTGAAGAATCAGAGATAGCAAAGTTCAGGGTGGATTAATTTAAATCAGAGATTTGAATCACTAATTATAAGCTCGATTAAGGTCAGCAAACTTTTAATTAACGCAGTGGTTTACACAAGTAACCACTGCTACTTTGGGGTTTTTTTTCAGTATTCTGAGGCATAGCTCTTTTACACTGGACTTCATACAAAATTTGGTACTATTTTACACTATTTGAAGTCCCAATTTTTCCCTTTCCATTTTTCTCTTCCCTAATGACATTAGCAAATGATAAAAGAGCCATCACTTATTTGTCAAGTAATTACTATTCATTTCATAATCACGGTTAGTGTCGAGTTGACTCTTATTCCATCTGAAACTGAAACAGATTTCAAGCAGAATTTTGTTTTCTAAAATATGTATCTTATGTATGTTATCTGAAAGTTACTAATTAATAGCTTATTCTTTTGCCAGTTACCTGGCTTAGCATAAAGAACACGACCTTTAGCAGAAGACAGATGCATAAACAGATGTAGATTTTATTATCTATTTCCATGGAGCGCAGGAATGGTATAACAGAGCTGGCAACAGAAGAAATAAACCTGCTCACCGCGGGTGATAGAACAAAAGGGAAAACAAACCAAACCACAAACTCAATAACAGGAGGAAAAAAGAATCAAGCAGCAAACTCAACAACAGAGGGAGAAACCAACCACATCCCAAATACCACCAGAGCCACGCAGAGACCACCCCAGCAGCTGCCAGGGAGCCGCATCAGCAGGACACCATACATTCCACAGAGGTACATGATTAAACTGCAGAAGATACCAAAGGGATAGATAAACAAATCCATTACCCTTGTCCTGTTTTTGGTGTTCCTGTCAAATCCATTACCCTTGTCTTCTTCAGGGCCTATTGCTCAGGCCCCAGCACTTCATTTATGTAGAACCACATTAAATACAGCAGATACACAACCAGAAAGTTAAGTTGATCCATGCAGGTGCTATACTGGAAATTTAACATTTATGAAGGCAGACATTCTCTGCTGCTAATCTTACAAGATTTTGGTATGGCTAACAGCCTTAAACCTGATTTATATTCACAGACTGAAAGAATAAGAAAAAACAAAGATAAACAGTTCCTCAAATCGTAGTGTGTTTTTCAGCCTTTAACTGCACATTGCATTGAACTTACCATATAGATCTAAATGAAGAAAATACTATTCCAGAACCAGAAAAGGATACAACTCGTTATGAAAACACAGTTTAGTTTACTTACAAGTTAATGATTGTTCTCTAGATCCATCACTATCTAAAACTTTATCTGGAACTTTATTTCTTGAATTGTTAATTTTTAGATAGCTCTAGTAAATTTTTTTCAAAGATCATTCCTTAATGCCTTCATTTTACCTACCACTTTAAAGTCCTCAAAAAGAAAAGAATGTATCTAACAAATTAAAATATGTATTCAAATAACTGGCTTGGTCTTTTTACTGAGCTGCTCATTTTTATCTATTACATTACTAATAATTGTAAGATGTTCCCTTCCCCACCTCCCCGCATTCTCCCAAATACTTGCAACATGCGTACAAAATGTCACGGAAAGAGAGAACCAGAAGGATAAACGTTAATTGCATTGATTTAAAAATACATCATAGTATGCTTAGAAAGCTGTCAGGAAAAGTAATTTTAGCTTAACTTTACTGCTCATTATGAACTCTAATGCAAGCAGCTCATTTGCTCTACTGACTTTTTGGCGTTTCATGATCTGCTTGCAATTATGATCTGCCATGCATTAGTAAATACTGGATATAGAAATGAATGATATTTCTACAGAAATTTCTACAGAAATATAGAAACTGAAAATGGGATCTAGTGGCTTCAGTGCAGACAGATTGCCCATTCTCATTAATTCATTGGTCACAACCAATATAGAGGCATAAGCTTTTATTATGCTAATAGACATCCACCAGCAGCAGAATTTAGTACAGCTTCATGATGGGTGGACTTAATTGTCATGGCTGGACATAACAGACTTGATGATCCTTAAGGTCTCTTCCAACCAAAACCATTCCTGGACAACACATTGTCCTATAGGTCACATTAATGAAACGCACTATCTTCACTATAAATAATAATATTGCAAATAAAACGTAAGCCTGACACTATTTAATATTTGCAAGTGTTGTTCTGTAAAGTTTAGGCTCCAACTATGCAATACTTCACCATCTCCAGAACCTTTGCTTGTTTTAAATTAATGAAATTAATTCTATGATTCTATTTCTTCAATTTATCTCCTGTAGATCACGCCAACTACGGTACACAGCTCACCAGCCTGGATACAGGATTGAAGAAAACTGAGACGCAGAGCTATCGCTTGTCCTTCTCAAGGACAAAAGGACTCCGTAAGCCTACTTTCTGAACGGACCACCAGTTTAAAAAGACAAACATCTGCCAGCTGGTCCAGCACTCAATCAGCAGACAAAAATCGATTGATCAGTACAACAAGAAATGCTCATGTTCTCATGGATGAGAAGAAACACGGCAACTGGAGGTCTGAGACAAGCCAAATGCACAAGCAGAATCACAGAATCACAGAATCACAGTGGTTGGAAAGGACCTCCAGGGTCATCAAGTCCAACCTTTCTTCCAGCATCTCTCTAACCACTACACCACATCCTCAAGCGCCGCATCTATTCGTTCTTTAAACACCTCCAGGGATGGTGACTCCACCACCTCTCTGGGCAGTCCATTCCAGTGCCTAACTACCCTCTCCGTGAAGAATTTCTTCCTAATATCTCATCTAAACCTCCCCTGACGCAACTTGAGGCCATTTCCCCTCGTCCTATCATTACTCATTTGAGAGAAGAGACCAACACCAGCCTCGCTACAACCTCCTTTGAGGTAGTTGTAGAGGGCAATGAGGTCTCCTCTCAGTCTCCCCTTCTCTAGACTAAACAAGCCCAGTTCCCTCAGCCGCTCCTCACAGGCCATGCTCTCCAGCCCTTTCACCAGCTTCGTTGCCCTTCTCTGCACCCGCTCCAGCACCTCAATGTCCTTCTTGTCCTGTGGTGCCCAAAACTGGACACAGGACTCAGAGTGTGGGAGAGGAGAACTGTTACCAAGCAGTGACCCTGGAGAGGTCCATGTCAGCCACCAGCTCTTGGCCAGGCTCCCCTGGTCGAGGCAGCACTGACCACCCTTCCCCCCAGTCTTTGTGGACCACTGGAAGCCTTCGCACAGCACAAAGTACATTAAACTCAAAGGAAATAATGCAGGAAGCTCAGCATTATTTATTTTCATAGTGGACAAATTCAAATGATACCATTATACCTTTTAAAAAAGCTTCACTGCAGGTTTGCTTTCTGTGCCGTACGTTTGCATCTGGAAACTGTGAGCACACTTAGGATCCAGGCTACCACGAGGTTCTGGTGGCCTTGGCTATATCCTGCTGCTGGAATACCAACTCACAGGCACGTCTTTGGTGGAAGCTATGGGCCTCCAGTAAGCTACTGAAGCACACGCACCATTTGCTGCACCTCTGAGTCCCTGTGGGGTTCCAGCACTAATCCACCCAATGCATCAGACTGCAGGATTACACTTCAACCTGGAGTTGTTGGTTTTGAGGCAAATCACTACTTCTTAAGAAAAAAAACCCTTCAACCGAACTCAGATGGATAAGAGTGTTTTATGACTGACAGAAATAAAGTTTAGAAAATTTTCCTGACACTGCCAAAGGGACGTACAGGATTTCCTGTGGCCATATTAGTAACTCCTAGAGACAGCCTCAAGATTTTTGGGGGTTTGAGAACCTACAAGGGCACATCAAGCATCACTCAGCAGTCACTGTGTTTACCAATTCAATCCTGACAAAAATGCAAAGGCAGCAACCATAACATACCCTGCACATAAGAATTATATTCAATTAATACAAAAATTATATTCAATTCATTCGAATTGCTACTTTCTTCACAGGCTGTCATACAGTGATTTAGAATTACATATTTAGATTTACATAATTCTTCAGTTCTTCACCTGTCCCATACTTAAAATGACAGATGGAAACAATTTTTTTTTTGCTTAGAAACCTTTCAATCTGTTATGTTAAACAAACAAAAGAGCTGTGACTTTCAAACAGTGTTAAACATTATTATTATTTCAGAGAGATAGCAGTATTTTTCCATGCGAGAAATGGTGGGCCTTGAGTGCTTGCTTGTCTTTACACAGCTCACATATCTTTGCAAGGGGAACATTTTATCTTGAAAATAGTATTTTTGCTGTCTTCAGGACTACTACTCTTTGCAACTGACAAGTTAAGGAGTTCAGCTTTCTGGAGTCACTAAAGTTACTTCTGCCTCAGCAGAGCTGCCTGATTATAAAATCAAGTTGTGATTTGATTGTACCCACAAACCTATCTCCTCACGCATGTAACTTAATTGGATTACGCTTCCTTTTTAAGTTCTTGCAGCTTCACAGAATTTCGAGGATAAAATTTAATGACCTGTTGAAAATAAATAAATCATTCATTGTATCACATTCTACTTGGCATACAATATTAGCACAGAGAACATTTGCTAGAGGTACAGTTAAGTGAAAATCCTTGTTACATTATGCATGACTTCCCAAAGCACTGTGTACATAATATCCATCATGAAATTCAGAATATATAACTAATTTTAGAAAGAAGTGCGTTCAGACCCGTGATCAGCATTCTGACATCTCCAGTTACGAGTTTTAATTAAACTTGCTTTTTGTATTAAGTCTATTTTTATTAAATAGGCACAGAATCATGTTTTATACATTATGCACAACTAAAAAGAGATTTAAAAGTTATTTGCAAATGCCTTTTCTTAAAGGGACCTCATAATTCAATGTGTTCCATAACTTCTCTTCACAGTTGTGACAAAGAGGAACCGTTGCTGAACATGATGGACCTCTTTGAGGGCTTCACCACCTTGCTCCCAATCTATTTCGTACCCCAAATACTAATTCCTGTGACAACGGGCTAATAAATTAGATTTCTGGGTGACAGAGGGCAGGGATTACTTTCTTGTCAGGAAGTAAATTATCAAAAAATAAAAACAAAGAGTTTCTTGGACATCTCTGATGCATCAAACTAACCCTTGTATTCCACAATTCCTGTCCTCTGGTACTGAGGATCTCAACACTACACAGATGAGGTCTCACTCTCTTTGTATTTTTCCACTTGAGACATCACGTTTAAAGAATATTCCCAACTCCCTACTATCATAAGTAAGAAACACAAAGATGTACCTATATGAAGCTCAGAAGGCTGAAGTTCTAGCTGCCCTAAACACCTCTTTTCTCTCAGAAGCTGTCTCTTGCAGGACAGAGACAGCAGAACTACATGGCAGCAACCCTGTAAGCCATCAGTTTGCTGCCCTGCATATGAAAGCCACATGACCTTGATTCTGGATTGTGCCATGAGTTGTGGTGTAATCCACAGCTGGTTTGGGTCCACCTCAGCCACCTCTACTATGAATACAGGAACTGCCAAGAGAAAAGTGGTTCCCCTTCAGCTACAGGCAGGAGAAACCCCTTCAGGAGGCTAATCCCATCTGTGTCCCCAGGTCTTCCCTCCTCACTGAATTTTCTCTGATAAGCAGTTCACCTTGTAGCTATCACTTAACCCACGAACACCACGCAATTCTGACTGAGCCTTGTGCAGTGTATCATCTCGCAGACAGTCACGTTGGAAGTTCTTGTACCTTTGAGAGACAGGAGAAGCTGGCAATGCCCGTTAAATCAAAGGCCTCGGCCTTGTGAGCACGACGGACCCATTCCCGACAAAAAAGCAGCAGCACATTTATTTTTTTTGTCCCTCTAAATATTCGAGCCACAAAATGAGTTTCAAATTGGTCTCGAGCAAGAAATGAAACTAGAATAACTGGCATACCAAATTACTAAAGCCAAATAGTACTTCTCAAACAAGAAGGGAAGCCCAGCTTAAAGGAAGCAGTATTTTGAGCTTCAGGAAACGTATGAAAATTATATACTGACACTGTGACACAAGAGAGGGGTGGTTTTGTTGTTTGTTCCCCCCCTTTCCCCCATTACAATGCTCTTCTTAAAAGGTTCCTCTTTCTACATTTGTCAAGAAATAGTTTTTATTAACAGAGCTAAGTACTATAACATTCATCTTTTGACCTGGATAAATACCTTTTCAGAACTGTCCAAATCAGAATTCCTTGGAATCAGCACACTTATATTTACAAATTCTACATCACTACCTCTTTAATACCAATCAAAGGCACGAACACAGATTTACTGGCTAAACCAGCAGTAAGTAGAAGCTGAAAGTAACTGCCTCTTGGAAAAATCACTTTACTGAAAGACCAGAAAGCTATTGTCCTGAAGGAGAGGAACCTCCTTAGGATCCAGGAGAAGAAACGATCAACTTCTGATTTACCTGGTGTGTTATCAAGTAAACTACGAAGAGTGTACGTAGGTGCTGACAGTGAAGATGTTGTACAGAATGTGAAATGTCTTGTTGGTGTTTCTAGAAGAACGTGCACTTATGCTCTGCTTGTACCTGTGGGGGCCTGTTGGAAGAGAGCTCCTGAGAAAGAAGAGAGCTACAGCACAAAGTTGGCATAGTTGGCAGGACTGTCTGGAGGAGAGAGAGCTAGCAAAACACCTGCGCAACTTCACTTTATCTCCTCAAAATCGGATGGCTAGAATGATGCAGCACCCGTTAAAGTTTCGCTACTAACTCAGCACAAATAGTGCTTTAAACTGCCTTTTGAAAATCTCTGAAGTGATCTGTACTACAAGAAAACTCTGATTTTACGTGTGTATTTCCTCTTGCTTTTCCAACCAGTAGGTAGCCTGAGGTTGGGTATCGCCATGTACTGGTACAAAGAATTTCTACCACTTTTTGAGTGTATTGAGTTGTGCCAACACAGATGACAGTCACAGATAAACAAAATACCCAGCACTTATTACAAATTTCTCCAGAAGTCAAGATTTTGTGCAGAAAATAACCTGAAAGATAAGTCTTTTCACAAGGTTTCTTGACTGCGTCATTCCTATAACAAACTGATTGTGTGCCCATGCTGATTAAATGCTGTACACACATAAAGAGCACAAATAAGAGGGGGTAAAATGTTTTAAAGGTGTGTGCTGACAAAAACTACCATCAAGCAATTAGCATAAGAAGAAATTCAAATATTGGAAAGCTATTTTGGTTCTAGCTTTGCTGTTTGTGCCGCATTGTTAAAACGTTAAATTCACTTTATCGCAGAAATGCGGTTTACTGCATTTTCAAGATCAATTAATTTCATTTTGCAAACGTACAATACTTAGAATTTCAATGTAGAATTTTTCTGAAGAGAATTCTGGATGAGCACTTTGTCAAATTTGTTCTTATTTTCCTATTCCACCTCACCTCTTCAATCTATTAATTGCTTTTGATAGGGCTTGCATCACGCATGCTGCAGGCGCTTTCATTTTGTTAAAGAACACTTATTTGGAAATGAAGATGCACTAAATTATATTCCACAGTGTTTAGAAAGAATGAGAAGTGAACAATAAACTCCTCGCATGCTAAATAGAGCCACTGACTGCAAGATATGCAAAAACTACTGCACCAAAATGTTCTTGCTGCTTCTCCGCTGACATCTCGGAATTTGAACAAATGTGGCTCATTAGGCTGAGGCAGAATAAAGACAAAACCGAAATGGAGATTTTCCAAAGTACTCCACTTGCAGGCGCCTTATTTGTGAATTTTACTTGCTTTCCAATACAGGCAGAACGGCAAGAACCAATGTATTGCATAAGCTGTGGTAAGTCAGAAGAGGTTTCAACCGCTTAATCTCTAGTTTCTTCAAAAGGTGTAAAAGAGTTAAATGAATGGCCTAAACAGAACAATTCTACATACGGGTAAAACTGGCATTTTAGAGGAAGAAATAAGAACATTTTCAACAAAATGTAGTTGAGAGCAGTTAAGTCTTGAACCTTTCCAACACTGAGAGGATGCTCACACTCGGGATCTTTTAAGTGAACGGTGATTTAAGCGCAGCGACAGCATCATCCTCTGTGACTGTTCAACTCCCTGCAACTCACTGATGTGGTGGTGATTTTAAAATATATATTTACAATACAATTCCTAAACAAAGAACATTATACATGCACCTTTCAGCAGGTCATACACATTTCTGAGAGGCCTAACGCTCATCGTTTTTCTCACTTTTACAAGCCCAGTATTAACAGGAATTGCTCAATGCTCATACACATGAACACAGGCTGAGATTGTGAAGAACAGTATTAAGCATCAGAGAGAGAGCGGGTCAAGTGAGGTTCACGCTGTTTCAGAAGCGACAGCCTAGGAGCAGCACACCAGTCCCTCACAGCTGCCACGCAGAAGCCTGGCATTCTCCCTCCCTCCTCCTCCTCCTCTGACAAGAAGAATTTTCCAGACGTTAAAGAAAACTAACTGGCTAACAACAAGTGAGCTGCACAGATAATGAGCTCTTTCAAGCTTTTGTAGTTTAATGAATGTTTCGCTAACCTCTCCAAAATAATTATTATTAATTTGCTTGTCCTCTTAAAAATAATGTCTGTGGGTATATGCCATTTTCAAGATTTTTTTATTGCTTTTAATTACCTGTTCTAGTACTCTTTTCATTTCCACTTATTTCTGTCTAGTCTGTTAATAAGAGCTGTGATTTATGCTGTCATATATCAGGTATTTAGAGAATGTTTGCATAGCTACACCAATCAGAAGTTTTCCTATAGGCAGCAACTATAATAGTTAATGCAAGTGTACAAAAGAAAATCCAGTATTCTACACTGGAAGGGCTTAAAGATTGATTATGCCAATGAATTCACACATAAGAAACAAAAACTAAGCTTGTTATCTAGTAATAATAAACTGATATTAAAACAGGCATGCTTATTTCTCCAGAAGTCCTTCCAACCAGAGGTAAACAATAATTTTCAATAAACAAATTATCTTTTCATAGAATGCTTTGCGCTATTTGAAGCTGCCCAGAACTACAGTAAGATGGGATCCCCTCTGGTCCAACGCAGAAGAATATGCAACACCCTCAGCTCCCTTCAGTCGATGGGTGAGCTTTCTTCACACTGCTGCACAGACTTGCACTCTGCTGGTCAGCAGCGATTTTACGTCAGAAGATGAATTCGATATACACCAACTTAATGAAATGAACTGACAATCAGTTATGAGCAAAAACCAGCCAATTTCCAGTTAGGATTGGCTCAGGGGAAACAGGCGTAGTTGCTTTCATCTGCTTGAAGTGAAAGCATAGAACGCAGTCATGTTCCAAAATGTCATGGTCATGTGCCCGTGTTCTCCTAGACGAAGCTAATCCTGATTGCATACATCCAAATGCTGTTAACATCATTAAAACAGTAGCTTCTTGCAGCATTTCAGGATCTAAAAGTTATTTTTAAAATGCTAAACCAGGCCTATCAACAACCAACTATTACACACAGCTGATTAAATTTCCAATCTAAACAACTTCTAAAATCTGGTCAAGGCAAAGCACTTGTATTTGAGCGTGTATCGCACGGACCGGGTTATAGCTAACGGAGAAACCCAGAATTTAACTGTTTGCTCTGTGCCTAAGTAGTGGTGTTTTGCCTGTAAAATAAAAAAAAAGGTGTTATCTGTAGTGCTCTAATTTAATCCTAGTTTAGATGATGCTCAAAAGAAGACTGGGCTCAGTTGTTCTTAGCTAATTACCTGAATAAGTACAGGCTTCAAAAGTAAATCCTAATTTTAAAGGTTAGTAAGTAGCACATGCAGCAGTTACTTAAAAAATACCAGACGGCATTTTTAGGCTCAAACACTTCTCACGGCTTTATCATAAGCTCTTTAAGCTTCCCACTTATTTCTAAACACATGGGCCAGCTCCATAAAATAAAGGTGCCACTCTAATGCCCGCAATATTCACACTAACTTGTTTAAAAAAACAATTAGCTACATTCCTAGAAATCAATGTACAATCCTACAAGTGATGGCCTACTTGCAAATGTGTTGAATTCACAAAAAAAAAAAAAAAATCACAAGGTCACTTTCTTCATTCCAGTCTCCTTACTGATGAGAAGAAAACTGTAAATTCAAATTACTAAACTCATCTGAAATATCTAAGAGGGGCTTTGCTTCCAACCATTTTTCTTTGAAAGCACATTGCGTACACCGGACCTGTCCTCTTGCTGTTCAACTGTTTGTGGCTGCACTAAGTCACCTCTATTAAAGGGCCTGTGATTTAAGACTCTAAAAAAAGATATATATATATTTGGAATAGATATTTTAGTTAACCCTAAGAAAACTGAATTCTTAGTCAGCCACCATTTGATCTAGCCAGTTCACTGCTCAGATCGTGTTAGGTACAAGTTTCTTTGCTATAAACTCCGCCGTGTCTCACTGATGAGGCAGCTACAAGAACCAGTTGATGTATTATTTCATTTATAATGTTGCAATACTCTAAGTAATATGCCACAGAGCACGTTTTTAATGAACTCCCCATTTAAGAAAAATAAATGTACAACTGTTGCCAGCGTGCAATTCTTTTGGCGCGGTTATGATTCATGTAGCTGCTATGAGGACATCTGCAAAAAGTCTAATGTATTAAAAAAATATTCAGGACAACATTTGGACGACTGGAGGCTACAGCAGCACCTCCAATTAAATACATCTGCATCACACCGCTTGCTTTAAAATTACGTTTTCTCTTTATTTCCACAAGGTACTACTCTGTAGACCTGATGGGTTTGCATTCTTTTCCACTGGACCTGAATTCAAACAGGTGAAGTCACAACACCTGACAAAACAAATCTTTTCAGGGCGCTCAGGTTCTCAACATCAACAAGAAATCACCAACCAACATGCCAAAATAACGTAGGAATTAACAATCCTAGCTTTTTTTCTCATCTGATAATATATATCATGGAGAAAGAGAGATTAAAACACCTCCTCTGAGTGTGGTTTCAAGTAATTGAGATCACAGAGTACAGAACACCTGAGGCAGCTGGTTATAATTTTTATTTAAACTCTGATACCAACCTAACAGTGAGTATCACACCCACAGCAGGAATATTGGCAAGCAGTACCACGCCAGAAGAGGCACTACATCAGCAAATGTTTGCAAGGTATTTCAACGTTGACAATATGAAAATATTTGATATATCAATATCTTTCCATTTCCTTTTCGTTTACCATCTTCAGCGTCATCTGGTTCACAGAACTTCTGCCCACCACAACTGCCCTCAGCTAAGTTCAGACATTGGGAATTTCCCCTAAGACAGTAACAACTTCTGGAAATAAAAAGTAGAGAAAAACACTACAATATAACCTTTAGGCATCTTTACCATTTATAATTTTAAAGTAACAACTCAACTGCTCGAAAATAAAATCTAAGATAGCATCAAAATTTCCAATAAAGGGGGAACGGAAGGAGACAACCTCTCCATAACAACTTTGCTGCCGTATACTGAAACACTGCCCCAAATTTTACAAGAGATCTAGTACGAGCACCAAAACCCACAACTGCAAAATGTCTCAGGAAGAAGATTCTAGTTCCTGTAAAAGCTAGGCATTTGTAGAGGGATATTTTCAGAGGATGCTGTACTTTTAACTACAGGGGGAAAAACAAAAAGAAACCCTCACCCCTAAGGTGGGGTCCCCACCTCCCTAAGGAGCGGGGGGCGGTGGTGGAATAAATAAAATAAAAATAAATA
>VZZY01018052.1:0-24071 GCA_013400335.1 Eurystomus gularis
TCAACTGGATTTTATGGTATCACTGTAGGCAGAGACATTTTTCTCTCTTGTGATAAAGACCTAGCACATGACTTCTTTGTGACTAACTCATAGTTCAAAGATGTAAATATTGTAATCCGTTTCCTTTTTTCTTGAGAAATGTATATCCACAGAGTATGGAAAAGAACAAACTTTAAAAAAATCTTTAGACTTCTATTTCATTATCAACTCTGATTGGTAATATTGATCATCCCCAACCCCTTTCATCTCTGAATTTATAGTTCAAGCCTTAGCATTGTACTATTGCTTCTGTGATAATATTGCTTTAATCACACAGCATCTCACTCTTCTTTACCTCATGGATTCTTATTTAGTTTATCCAAATATTTAGTTTATCCAAAATTTCTAACTTCTCCCTCTGGGAGAAGTCACTCTGAAAGTCTGTTGTGCATCCTGCACATCTATAAGTAGTCCATGCTTAGTAAAAGAACTTAATAGTCAGAAAAGGTTTCCTACTCTGCAATTTGCTTTTTGAAAGATCTAAATCCAATTCCCATTCTTACTGATTAGTACAAATCAAAGTTTGAATTTCAACTGTGTAATTTTGTGCTGCTTCTCTGCTATGTGTGCTAGGATTCAGCACAAATAGAGCTGGGTTGTAAGAAAACTCATTAGAAAGATCTGCTCTCCAAGGCAGTGTATTTTTTGTTTCCAATTCTTTAGACTTGATTGGAAGCACTTTGTATTAACTTCATTTCCAGGAAATGTTAAAAATCTGCCCCTTTCTCCCCAAAGCTCAAACAAAGCCACTGGATGCAGTTTGAGATATGCTGAGAGTGTGCCAACGTGCAGCCAACAGTATGCTGATATGAACGCAAAAGGCTGTGGAACAAAATCCAAAAATGCTATAGAAAATTGAACCTTCTGCTAGATTTTGAAGAGATAGTAGAAAACCTGATTAATTTAAAACAGAGAAATGGCCAGGAATATGATCATTAAAACTGTAGACTAAGATCTTTATGGAGCGGTTAAAAAATATGGCAAAGGAGACCTAAGCAGTTATGTTCTCTTCTGCTACTTGCATCTTGGTCATTCTTGGGAAGCGTTTAGTCTGCAGTGATGGCAACAGCATAACTTCCTTCAGCAGTCCACTCCAGTACCCGACTGTACTGTGAGAAGTTTCTTACTACCTTGAACACATATCACTGTTGCTGTAAAGTAGGTGTTGCTTGTACAACTTCGTATCTTGCTTGTAGCAGGAAGGCATAACAGGTTTTTCCTTTATTTTTTATGTTCTGTTTACTTTTTTGAGGATTATAATCCTGTAGCAGTCCTGGGTATTACTTCCTCTGTACTAAGGCACCTTTTTTTTTTTTTTTCCTGTTAATTTCCCTTGACAGTGGTTCAGTTTCACAGTTCTTCACTCTTTGGTCTCCATCTTTCTCCAGTAGTCATTGCATCCCGAGGGAGATTTTACAGCAGTAGAGCTAAGTGTGTGTTTTATGAGCCATGTTCCTACGCTTATTTTTTTAGGACCGTACTAAAATTTAGAAGGGCTTCATGGATTAGACTCAGTTAAAGACTTTGTAGTTTGTTTTTTTTAAAGTAGGATTTAATTTTTTAAATTAAAGGCACAGAAACGGAAAAATATGCAACTCCCTTAAAAATGGAAACCACAGCCCAGGATCTAAGATAGTGGAAAGCAGCACCTGAACAGTTTAGCTGCTTATTTAATCCTAAAAGCCTCAATTGTTCTAAGCAGCAGAGAAGGCTGGCAAAAATTATTTAAACTCATTTACAATGGCTTTGAAAGGTTTATATTCAGTAACAACTATTTGCCTTTGTAAATGTGGATGAGAACTTCTCAAGATTGACACATCAAGTTTGCTGGAACTCTGAAAGGAAATTGTTTAAGATCTTTTCAGATGATACTGAAATTGCTAAGCATAACAGGGAAAATAGTTTCATTTTGTGTATTAGAGGTACACCAAAACCACACTGGTAGAAAGGTGTAATGAATTGCAAGTTACAATTGTAAAACAGTTTTGGTGGCTGTTTGATAGGCACAATGTTGTCTCTTTTAAAGGCATCAGAGGTCACAGTGCAGTTCCTCTGTGGACTTCAGTGAGTGGAGCTTTCATGGGAGTACTGTTAAGTGTAAATCTTGAATTGCAGCTGTCCTACTTAGTGTATTCAGGGGCAAATTCTCGTCATCATCCTCATGAGAAACTGCATCAAAAAATACTTTCCTTTTTGTTTCTTGTGATTACTTGCCCTCCTGCTACAATGATAACATGAGATGTAACATGTAATCATCAGGAAAAGGTAGGTAGTTTCATGAGAAATAGTTATGGCTCCTCAGTCAATCAGTGTGTAATGGTATCTGGGAGAGAAAAAGTTTCTCCCTGCATGACTGAATTTCTGCAACCTACTGGGAGAAGAAAATTCAGTTTTAATAAAAAGTGATATCCTGGTAGGCCTGGATATGGAAATCCTGTACTTGTTCACAGAATAGGCAGCATACTGCTTTGAGTATGCCTTCAGTGAGATCTTGGAGCAGTATCTCAGCAAAACTAAAAAGTTCAGTCATCAGCTATGGCAATTCTATCCACAGAATTTTTCCTTCTAGTTTATTTGAAATGCAGGATGGTGATATTGCTAATTTTTGTTTTGTATGGTTAAAAGTATTTTCTTTTGCCTTTTTTAACCCCTGATAAATATTTTATTCCCATGTCTCTTTATTACTTTATTTTTTAGAAATACATGAACTTTGAAGACCCCTTTGTAACTGCATGTTCCTTTGTCTCCTGACTTACTGTGTGCAAGCCCATAATTTAATTAAATTTGATCTTTTAACATTCATTCTTATTAGCATTTTCCTTTTTCTCTTCCATTTTTTGTATACATCGTATCTGTTAGGATTTCTTCAACTTTTTTGACTGTTAGGTTTATGTTCTTTAATAGGGATACAGATATTTTAATCAGACAGTGATGACTATGTGGTATGTCCCTTGCACTTAAAAGGCAACTAATTACTTTTGTACAGCAAATTTTTTTAACATTTTTTTTTGCTCCGGCTGATCAGTCAACCTGCTCTAAGAAACAGTTGCATATCAACAGTTGCTTCTGCAGTCTACAGCAGAATGCATTAATAAAATAATAATAATTGCATTGAATTACTGGAACTATCATACTATCAAATAGTTAAATCTAGTCATCGCTTTTAAGAGTCTCTTAACCACACTTCAGGTTTAGAGGCCTTTATATTTAGTATGCATCCCAAATACCTTGGGGACCATCTGAATTCAGTTATGCATCCTCCGCCCCCCACTTACCTTTCTCTTCTAGCCATTTGAAGGCACTTTGTCCTGCTCTGATCCTCCTGGTATTGGTTCTCCAGGTCTCCAAGGACCCACCAATGTCCGGTTGTGTTCTGTTGTTCTATGGATAAAATCCTAGGAGTGAGAGCCTTGTGAAAATATCACACAGAGTTGAAGAATACCTTGTTACTATCTAGGTACCTTGGGATTGTACTTCATTTCAGCCAGTGTGATTAAATTTTAGGGTTTATTGAGAGCCTTTGAAATAGACAGTATATCTAGAAATATTTCTGGAAGGCTTAACTGAACAAAAGAAAACTCATTTTATTGTGTTTGACATTGAGCTTGAACTGGAAAGTCTCCTTTGTCTATTCTGCTGATGTGCGGTGGTTGCTCTTTGGGACTCTTGCCTTTCTGTACTTGCATGCTATGGAGTGTCAGAGATTACCTGTTCTTAGTGGGGCATTTTTAGCTTTTATCTCCAGTCTTCATTTGAGGCCTTCTAGATGTTCTGGATAGTATCTTTTTCTCTGAAGCAAATTTATCTTTCTGATCTTGAGACAGTCTGGCCATTCTCCATAATAAGGATTATTACACTTTCTTGGAATTGCAAAATTCCATTTATATTACCAAGTTTCATTTATTATGCTTTTCTGTTCACTTATTTATTATTTTCCCAGCAACTTGTACAACCATTCTCCTGCATCTCAGTGATTGTGGATGTGCTTAGATGACACCAATTTACAGGGTAGCTGCCCCAAAAGCTTACCCTTGGCTGTCATAGGGAGCTGATTGAGGGCAGTGAGTTAGAAAGGGGTTGACCCTGCTCTATCTGTAGTCAAGATAAGCAGTGTTATGTCAGGTTAGATTTGGAAAATTGCTTGCCATAGGTACTAATGTTATCATCAGTGGTAAAGCAGGAGGCTGCCAGGACATCAAGGGCAGAAAGGTGAACATGAGAAAGATCCCTATAGCAACAAGGATACCCAGTGTCTGTTTCTTTGTTACCAAGGCAAACGTGTAGCGTCCTTGTTGTAGTGTGTCTATTTTGTTTTAAGTCACACAAATCTAAATGAGACAATTATGTACAGTGCCTTGCCTGTTCCAAAGGTGAAACTCAGCACATGGTGGTTTTAGGGATGGCAATAAGGAATATTGTTTTTAAAGAAAGAATACAGCTATGCTTCTCCATGTACATACTACATAGGGCAATTATTTCACTCCTGATCATCTGTAAATTAAAAAGTATTGATGAATATTTACAAAGTATTTCCAAGTTTGCAAAACTTTGTTCTTATTTTTGCACTTTACAGGCAACATTTTGCCCAGGATGTACACTTCTTTTAACTTTTTCTTACAGAGGGAATGGTAAAATGTGTGTAGGTGTTAGACATCTTCTGAGTGAAGCACAGTGTTACAGTAGTAACTTATATCCTCCCTAGAATTATAATCAGTGCCATTATGAGTGTAAAAAACATGAAATTTATGTAGCTATGTTGTACATCATGGATGTCAGGGCTGAAATGATGCCTGTCCTGGGCTTTGTAAGCAGTCATTTAGACTTGACACAAACTATGTTTAACATACTCATTTGAGAACATCACTGCTTCATTGTATTGAGTAGGAGGGATATTATCCATAGGACTCATATTTCTATTTACAGTGGTTTATAGTTTCCGTCACTAATCAATACATCATATAGGCAAATTATGTGTATAATGGACTACCGATTCTCAGCTTTAAAAAAAAAAAAAAGGGATTCTCAACATTAGACAAGCACTGTTGGTTATTTTGTTAAAAAGCTGGCCTTCCCAATCTCTGCAACTTTTCTCTCATCTTTTATGACTTGAAGGAGTGCTTGAAGAAGGTGAGTATTCTTCTTCAGTAAGATACTGAAGACAGGGAACCCTTGAGTCTGCCTTTGTGTTCAGAGCCACTGTTTAATGTACAAGAAAGATGGGTTTCCTTCCCGACAGGACACTTTCAAGCTCCTCCCAAGCTGCGCTCCCCTCTCAGATGGGAGAAGACTTCCCTTTTTCCTCTCAGAGTGGTTTTGTGCACCTGAGGAATGTATAAAATGAATTTCTGATGACTGCACTGCAACACCTAAAATTGCCATTTTCATCAGATTCTGTTGGCTCAACCTGACTTTCCTCATAGCCATGTTAAGATCATCTACATAATTACTGGCTGTTTTTAAGCATACAAAAGCATCTCCCTACGGGGGTGGCAGGGCAGGGCCTGGCAGCCAGGTACATTCCACAACCCCACCAGGGAGCAGGGCAGCTGCCAGGCAGCTCCAGCCCCAGGGAGTGGGCGCTTCCATGGAGATGGGGACCAGTTGCCCCTAGTCTAGTCAGGCCATCTGCCTAGTCATAGAATCATAGAATCATAGAATGTTAGGGGTTGGAAGGGACCTCTGGAGATCATCAAGTCCAGCCTCCCTGCCAGAGCAGGACCATAGAATCTAGGGCAGGTTACACAGGAATGCATCCAAATGGGTCTTGAAAGTCTTTAGAGAAGGAGACTCCACAACCTCTCTGGGGAGCCCGTTCCAGTGCTCTGTAACCCTCACAGTAGAGAAGCTCCTCCTCATGTTGAGGTGAAACTTCCTGTGCTCTAGCTTGCATCCATTGCCCCTTGTCCTATCTCAGGGCACAAGTGAAAAGAGGTTGCCCCTTTCTTTTTGACACCCAGCCCTCATCTATTTATACACATGAATTAGATCCCCTCTCAGTCTTCTCTTCTCCAGACTAAAAAGCCCCAGGTCTCTCAACCTTTCCTCATAAGGCAGGTGTTCCAATCCCTTAATCATCCTCATAGCCCTCNTGATTGCCACTCTTTGCTCTCTATCGTGTAGCCAGTTCTTTATCCATCTCACTATCTGTTATTCTACCTCACACTTCCTAAGCTTGCTCACGAGGATGTTATGGGAAACTGTGTCAAACGCCTTGCTAAGGTCAAGGTAGATTACATCCACTGGTCTCCCTACATCTACCCATTCAGTCATGACATTGTAGAATGCTATCAGATTAGTGAAGCATGATTTCCCCTTGGTAAATCCATGCTGAATACTCCTGATAACCTTCTTGTCTTCCATGTGCTTAGAGATGACCTCCAGAATGAGCTGCTCCCTCGTTTTACCAGGGATGGAGGTGAGGCTGACTGGTCTGTAGTTTGCTGGATCTTCCTTCTTGCCCTTTTTGAAGACTGGAGTCTCAGAGCGCTTATGCTAGTTTCCTTACCACTCCTGAAAGGAAATGAATATATCTAAAATCCACAAGAGATTTTTTGTCTCACAAAAACATTTTACACTGTAGTTAACAAAGGTGGCACTTCCTCTGAACTTTCATGTTTTTGACAGATGATGCAGCACTTGTATAAGAAGGGAGTCATGGAATTCTAATACCTTCATATTTTGGTATTCAGTTTTACATGCTGACATGTCAGTGAACCAGTGATTGCTGAATCACATTTCTAAACAGGAGACACTGTCAGGAAATGTTACTAACAAGATCCCAAGGTAAAAGAGAAAACTTGAGTGTACTATCATCTTTGCAATATGTGTGTGTGTGATAGGTGATGCTCACACACACAGTGGTGCGTAACCTGGCATACTTTATTCCTTCAGAAGTTGTGTTATTCAGGTGACTTTATACAGGTAGACAAAACTGTCCCAGAACTTGTCAATTCTCCTATTTAACCAAGCTAACCTGTTAGCCTGCAGCTGGGGTAGCTTTTTTCCAGTGTCTTTTCCCCTGTGAAATCTCTGGTGTTTTCAAAGGGGGAGGTCTGGTCTCCAGCTTTTTCTTTGGAGAGGCCACATACCTACTGGCTATTGATTTTCACAGAACCTTTAGGAACTTAATGTCTTTGAAATCTCTGCTATTCTGTCCACAGAGTGAGCAGTTATTGATAGCATGGGCTGGTGTAAATACCTAAACTGGACATCATCACAAGTCCTTTCTTTTCTTTGGGAACCCAGCTAACAACTGGAATATGAAGTTGTAGTATAATAGATTTTTTTTGTGATTATCAGCATATAGGTAGTAAATTTTAAAAAGAGAAACCAGCGTTAATTGCTGCCTAAATTATGTACACACACAGAGTAGAAACATAGGTACATTGTAACGATGATGAGATTTTTTTTTTCCTCATAAGAATGCTACTATTATGACAGTATTAATAATGGCAATGTTTATATGACTATCAGGAAGTAAACTGTATCATGCAGCAGTGTGGAACACAGAGATCTACACAAAACTTTTAAAATGCATTCAGTATAATCCTGGGGACTTGTGTTGAGGTCTGTTACTTGAATACACCAAGGAATACAGCTTCAAGGATAAAAAGTCGCATAAGATACTGTGACATAGGTGAAACCATTGTCTGACAAGGGTAGAGAAGTGTCTGACAACATGTGGATGTCACTTGACGAATTCATCAGACTAATTAGAAGTCTGAATAAATATCAATCAATATTATAACTTCATAATGAGAATAATAATTCAGAAATACTATAAAATTATTTTTTGTTGTGTAAGAGAATTGTGGTTTTTTGATTTTTTGTCATGTTGAGTTCTTCTAAAGTCCTGCATATGAGAAACAAAAGTGTGATCTTTTAATGAAATTTTCATAGATTAGCCAGTGCTTCATCTTACAGCTTAATTTCTCACAGATTTCTTGCAATCTGATTGCTGTCAGTATAAAACTCTTTGTGGGTATTTGGCTTGATTTCTCATTAGCATAATTAGTTTTAATTAGATTTATTTATTTACACCTTGGCATAATCACATTTATAAATTCAATCTTGTGTTTTAGTAGTTCTTACCTCCCTTTTTTAAGCTAACCAATTTTTAACGAAATCTACATGCAAATGTACAACTGTTGGTTTTAATCTTGAGCTGAGAAGATGAAGGCACTGAATTGTTTCTGTTTTCTGGTAGTTTTATGAAAACATACATGTATATAATACCTAATAAAGATATGTTTCCTTTTTCCTTCTCTAATTGAGTCCCAGGTCAGAAAATCCTTACATTTATAGTTACGAATTAAACTGCATTTAAAATTGATGTGCTTTCTCTCTTTGTTCTTTCTTTCTTCCCGCTTTCTCTCTTTGTTCTTTCTTTCTTCCCCTGCTTATGCAACGTACTGGATGAAACCATATCCTGAGGAACAACAGGAATCTAACCGTTGAAGAGAGTTCAAGTAAACTGACATTTACTATCTTGACTCTCAGTTGCGATCTTTATAGATATAAACTTCCCAGTAATCATATAATCTTCTTCTGCCATAGGTACAACCTAGTATCAAAAAGAGCATTAACAAAATAATTGTACTGTATTACAACTGTACTGTTTGATCAATTAAGTGTGTGCTGTAACATCTGTGATAGATAGTGCATTCATTTCTTTGAATGGTTGACTTCTGGCTGTGCCAGTATGTGTTACTGTTCGTTCATACTGCTCACACTAACTTCATGTTTTTACTCATTGGATCAACTTGCATTAGCAGTAACACTAAATACTGCTCTTCTTTTTTGTCCATTTGTCCCTTTGCGATAGCTTGGTAAAGAATATTATTCATTCCAGGCTTGCACAGTATTGTAGTGTACCATTTTTATCTTCATGCTAAGTATGAAGTTTGTAGAGGCTGTAAAAGCATGTGAAGGGTCTGCAAATGTAAAACTAGGAGAGAACATAACAATGAGAAATACCAATTTATGTTCCTATATCTTAGTGCTTTTCTGACAACTTTCACTTTTGCATCGAGTTCAAATAGCTAATAAGTATTAGGGATGATTTAACTATATGGCTTTGCAGAATGTAGCTGTGTTGTTTGCCTTAAAAGGAAGGGACAGCTGCGGCCTGCAAAACTGAATTGGTTTACTGAAATACTGTTAAATAAGAAAATTTTTATTATAGCTCACTGTATTGGTTTAGTAAGAGCTGTGGCTGTGGGGTGGCACAGTGGACCCCTCTGCTGCGGGTCGCGGACAGAGAAAGAAAAAAAAAAGGTTTAAAAGTGCCTTTTTGAGTTGAGATAAGGAAGGTTTAATATATATATGTAAGAAAACAACATGTAATAAGCACTTGCAGTTAAAAAAAAAAAACAAAACAGTAACAGTGAGAAAGGAGCAATAAAAAAAATTGACAGCAGAGAACAGCGACAGCCAAACACGAACTGCCCCCCCACCGGACCTGGCCCCGGGGCATGACGTCAGCATGGTATAGAATAACCTGGCTCCACTAAAATTAACCCTGTCCTGGCCAAACCAGGACACTCACATAGGATATTTTTTCAGATTGGTGGACCATCAGCTGATCTGGGGACATGAGCAAGGGACCTGTAAAGTCTAAGCTACGGTTGTTCATTAGCAATATACAACATTCACAGAATGTGTTAGCTCAGATCCTGTGAAGAATTAACCAAAGTAAACTTTATTGAGAACACCTTCACCTGTATTTAACAAACATTGATTTTAATAACATATCTAGTCTCACTTCAGATACTGGGGGACATGGGTTGACTGTAGAACCTGAACAGTGGTTATTTTGTCCTCTTGGGAGAGTAGCTCTAGATAAGGGAGACAGTGTACATGAGTAGCCAAGAGAATTTTGGAACCATTTCCTGAAGAGTGCCTCCAAATCAGCTGAGTCCTGAGTTACAGCAGCTCTCTCAGTTATGCCTGTCCTGCCTCTTAAATTACCACGTACATGAACCCATTATGACTTGAAATATGGAAGTTGTCTGCATATGGGGAGACTCAAAAACAAATTTTTGGCTCACAGTCAGAACCTTCGTAAGAGAACTATATTTTTCCTTTGAGATACTGCCGTTTCTTTCATTGTTTATTTAGGAAATAATAATGGTGGCAGATGAAAGCATGTTAGATTCCACCCATATTGCTTTAAACGTGAAAAGATTATGATACTCTGCAAAATTTATAAATACAGTTCCACTCCTTAAAAAGGGAAAGTTGTTTGACCTCATGGTAAATAGATGGTGTGTGACTGGGTAGTTTGTTCAGTACTCAAGTACTGAACAGTTCAGTACTCAAGTGAAAATCCTCAGTACAGTAGGACAGTGTTAAATTCATCTGGCATTCTTATGAGTATGTGTTCCTATTTCTAATGGTATGGTGGGCCAAACTGGGCTGGCTGCAAGACCTCACCTAGTCACTTTGTTGCTCCCTCTCCTCTGCAGGGCACATGGAGAAAATAAGATGAAAAGGCTCATGAGTTGAGATAAGGACAGCGAGATCACTCAGCAGTTACTGTCACAGACAAAACAAACTCAATCTAGGGAAAATGAATTTAATTTATTGCCAATTAAAATAGGTTTGAATAGTGAGAAACAAAGGCAAAATTCAAAAATCACCTTCCTTCCAACTCTCTGCCCCTTTTTCCCAGGATCATCCTAAATTCCTCATTCCCAAATCTTCTGCCTGCTGCCCACCCAGCACCATGAAGAGCTCAGAGGAGTAGGGAGTGGGGGCTGTAGTCAATCCACAACAGCTCTGCTCTGCTGCTCCTTCCTTCTCACTCTGTTTCCCTGCCCTAGTGTAGGATCCCTCCCACGGGCTAAAGTCCTTCAGAAAATACTTACTTGCTCCACCACAGTCTCTTTCATAGCCTGTAGGTGGTCTCCACTCTGATTGCCTGGAGCTCTGCCTCCACTCTTCTCTGCCCATGGTGCTCACTGGGCTGGTTTTTTGCGCTTTCTTAAATCCATTCTCACAGATGCACCACCAATCTGGCTGACAGGCTTAGCTGTGGTCAGCAAGGGGACTGTTGCAGAACCCCCCTCACTACCAACATCCTGCCATTTACACCCACTACTGCTTTAAGTGAGAGACTGGAATTTGATAAAAGTAAGTTTTATAGTGAAATGAGTGGCAAGACTATTAATTTCTATTTAGCTGAATGATTTTGTTACAAAATCATAGAATCATAGAATGTTTCAGGCTGGAAGGGACCTTCAGAGGTCGTCTAGTCCAACCTCGCTACACAAGTAGGGACATCTACCTAGGTCAGGTTACTCAGAGCCTCATCGAGCCTAAACTTGAATGTCTCCAGGGATGAGGCCTCCACTAACTATCTGGGCAGCCCATTCCAGTGCTCTGTGACCCTCATGTTAAAGAACTTTTTTCTAATATCCAACCTAAATCTATCTTTTCCTAGCTTAAAACCATTACTCCTTGTCCTATCACTACAAACCCTTGTGAATAGACCTTCCCCTGCCTTCCTGTAGGCTCCCATCAGGTACTGGAAGGTCAGTATAAGGTCCCTCTGGAGCCTTCTCTTCTCCAGGCTGAACAGCCCCAACTACCTCAGCTTGTCTTCGTAGGAGGGATGCTCCATTTGCCTGATCATTTTAGTGGCTCTCCTCTGGACACGCTCCAATAGGTCCACATCTTTCTTGTGCTGGGGGCTCCAGAACTGAACACAATACTCCAGGTGAGGTCTCACCAGGGCAGAGTAGAGGGGCAGAATCACCTCCCTTGATCTGCTGGCCACAGTTCTCTTGATGCAGCCCAGGATGTGATTGGCCTTCTGGGCTGCCTTTGCACACTGGTGGCTCATATCCAGTTTTTCATCCACCAGCACTCCCACGTCCCTTTCCACAGGGCTGCTCTCCAGTATGTATATCAAGAAATTGTAGGGAAAGGCATTAGAGGGGTGAGGGAGGAAGTAATGGTGAAATGGAGCAAACAAGAAGGCAAAAATAGCCTTTTTGTAAACTGTTAAGGATATGCATAATATTTAGGCATGTATTTTTATAACCTATTATTCTTTCTTAAAAGGAAAACTGGAGAAATGTATGTTAACTAAAAATTTCTTAGCCAATCCAGAAAGCTGTTTCAAAATCTTTTGCTGTTATTATGCAGTTACTGCTCAGTTAAGAAAAGCTAGAATTATTTGCTGTTTAAGAAAATTAATAATTAAATGTTGAGCTTGAAATGTGGAGTCACATTCTCAGATCTGGTAAATTCACATTTATCTACTGAGAAGATAGCTTGTATAATTAATTTCTGTTCATCAACTGATTCCTTTACATCCAGAGAAACACAATGGAATTAACTGGATTTGCGCCAGTAAAAATGAAAAAACTATTTTCTAAGAATTTACAGACTAAAACTCTTGCCTCTCTTCTACAATGAGATGACAAATTCATCATCTTCTGTGGTTTCTTGGCACTCTAGTTATTCTCCTCTGTGGCAGTTTGACACTCTCTAAGTCTCTGCTTTGAGGGCCCTGAACTTTACCGCTTGTCCCTCTCAAGGAACATGTTGAAGCCTGACCAAATTTAACTCCATACTTGTATAAACTGCATAGCCTTTCTACAACTTAAAAAGGTAATGTTGTATGCTACTCCAGACATTTTTACTTGATTAGCCCTGGCACTTGCATAGTTGAGACAAATTATTTTACAAGAAACAGATGGAAAAGATAGTGAAATTTACTTTTTAGTGTGTTTTATCTGATATTCCTTGTAATTTTTTCCTGTTGTACAAAAATCAGATAAATTGCATTAATCTGGGAGTTAAATCTGTTGACTCTTGGCAAATATTACTGACATAATGCTACCCAAAATTCCCCATAGAAAGCTAATTTTGTTCTAATAATGATTTTTAATGATCATAACTTTAGTTCTAACAGGACACTATTCGCCAGAATATCCTTGAGACAGAGATTTCTACATTTTTTATTTTAATATTGCTGAGAAAATGTTATCTTGTAATTTACAGCTCAGGATATATTTATACTATTGGCTTTTAATTTGATTTTCTGGGCTGCTTCCAAAAGCTGCTAATGGCCAGGGAGAAGAATTGTGCAGGCTTTGTTAGAACATAATATTTCATCTTTTTAGAATCATAGACCTGTCTTCAGATATATCAGATGGAATTTATAATAGTTCTAACAGAATGCCATGTTAGTATTAACTGGAAAACATGAAAAAATCCCATTAAGTTTTTTGTTTATGATGGCAATCTTAAGTTTTCATTTACTACTAAAATCATCCTCAAAGTCATCATAAAGTGACACTCAAAAGCATGATATTAATTGAAAGAGGAGCATAGTGAGCAAATACATAAAGAAAAAGTAAATTTGAAATTTGGAAATACCATTAGATACTTTCCTGTGTATTGCAGTTCATATATTCATTTCCCTAAATGAATGAGGTTTTGCACATCAATAAATTGTGGAGTCTGCGCAGGATAACAGAGGTCTAGGATATATACACTGCTGACAGTAATAATCAAAGAAGTAGAATTGTCTAGTATTCAGAAAGAAAGATGTTGCCTGTTAAGTTTTTCCCGTATTTTCACTTTTAAGTCAATATATAGCTTATAATTTGTAGTATCCTCTTGCATTGGAGTGCTTTTCTTCTACTTCTGCTCGGAGCTTTATGTTGGGCGTCAGAAAAGACATTCATCTGCCTAGGATGGCTGAACATTGCTTACAGAGTTTGTGGTTGGTTCATCATTGCAGTTTTAAAAATAGGCTGAACAAATATCTTTCTGATGCTGTATTACATACATAGCTGATTTTGCCCTGAGGTAGAGGAAGAGGTGAAGTGTCTTTCTGAAGTTCTTTCTAAGCTTCTGTGGTTATAGTATGTTCATGAGGTACTTCAAATTTACAGGGAAAAAAAAAGAGAAGGGAAGGAATAGGGAGAATGAAGTATCTGAATTATGGTACTGTGAAACAGCAAATGTGGCATATCTCTCTTCCAATTATATTGATTATGTCAGCATTTCTCTTTCCCCTCTAAGACAAAGCAAACACAACCTGAGCTTAAGCCTTTATTTGTTTCTTTTTCTTACAGCTGCATAATTAAAATACATGTTCTGTATATTCTAATTCAATCTGGCAATTAAAAAAATCAGAACTTCCCCGTGATTTTAAAGTATTGATTCTCATATTGAAAATTCTGGTTAAGCTGTTGCTAAAAATCAAAGCTCTAACTAAAGAAAAAATAAGAATTTAAAGTTTCTCAGAAGTCAAAAGCATCAGGTACTGCCTTCCAACAGCTCAGTATTTGTGTGCACAGAGCAGAGCAACCCAGGAGCAGGCAGAGCACTGTGCTGTTGCATCATCTTTTTCTCCCCACTTCACAGCTGACATTGCACATCACGTAGCAAATGAACATTATCATCTTCAGTTAGAGTGAAATTACTAACACTCAGGTGCAAATCATGGCAAATGTATTCAGAGGCAAATAAAGTGCTACCAACTTAATTTTATACGTTGTCTTAAAATCTTAGGTTCTTCCTGGCATTAGGATTTGCTTTTGTGATTTGAAAAACTTTTATGATTCAGTGAGTAATGCAGATGATCATGCAGAGAAAAGTCATTCACTGTAAAAGATCAAGGGTGGTTTTCTGCATAATGAATTATTTGTTTTCAGTAGTGCAAGGATGCAATGTGTCTTGCATTTAGTACAAAAGTAGGTTAGAGTCCTGTCTTCACTAGCCAGAATTGCATAGGGTGCAACATAGCATAAAGGTCCAAGAAAAATGCAGCGGTGTATAGGATATGACTGGGATAGTCATACTAATTGCCACATAGAAGTGCTTTCTGCAAATGTGTTTATGAAAGGAAAATTGGAGACGTCAAATAGTTACACAGATTTTCTTCCTACCATGGCTATTGATACTGTTATGTATCTGAATTAGTAATTTTACTGAATTAGTAAAGCATACTCTGAAGTTTGAATTTAGGAATAAGGTTTTCTTTTTTTAATTGGTCTGCTTCTGCAACAGAAGTGCTGAAATAAAATCAGTTTTCAGATCACTTTGTTGATACTGTTATGGTTGTGACAATACTGTCATAAATGCTGCATAGAATTGGAAGCAGATGCCTAAGAAAGGGAAGGACTCAGAATGTCACCCACATCTTGAAGCTCATCTGAAGTGTGGCACAACTGTTTGAACTATGAATCACTCCTGCCTGTTTTCTATCCTCAGCAATCTTGCTGAGAGTGCACTTTGCCCATTGTCTAGGTCATTAATGAAACAGTTGAACAGTATTGGCTCCAGTATGCACTCCTGAGGCTCAGCAGTAGTGACTGGCCTCCAGCTGGACTTCCTGCAACTGGTCACATGATATTTTTTATGACTGCGAGAAATGATACATTTAAACCTTGGTTTCACCAAAGAAATAAAACTGTACTTCGGCTATCACTATTACCAGGAGCTGGCAAAACTGCCCATACTTGAACTATGAGTAATCCGGTGAAACATTCACATTGGGAAGGCTGAATATGATAGAAAATTGGTAGTGGCAATAATAGGTAGAATTTAAGGATTAACATATACAGGGAAATAATTCATCTGTAGTATCATCATTGGAGGGAAACACCTGAAATGGAAAGGTGCAATAAGAGTTATGTTTTCACACTGAGAAGTGCTTCTCTAGTTCTCTTTAAAATAGCAAGATTGATTTCATTCCCTGGATTGAGTCAAATCGACTTTGACACATAGTTCAAAGAAGGTTAAAACATTTTTACATTCCATTAAATTTTAGTATAATAGTCATTCAAGGTGAGCTTTTCTTATTGCTCTGTTGCATACCCTAGGGTAATTCAGCTGGACACACAAAACTGAACAGTTGAAGAGAGTTGTAGCTGTGTGATTGTAATTATGGGATGTTTACGTAGTACAAAAATTTTATCCATGTACTTGCCCCAAACTAAAAACCCTACTTATTTTTAAAGAAGCACCTTTCATGAATAAATCTGCTTTGTTTAAGTCTGCTTTTCTTTCTAAAATTCAAGGATACTAAAAATGAATACTATTAACAGTATGCAAAAGTAACAGAATGTAAATGTATTTACATTCTCTCTTAAAATTGCAATTGTTGTATAAGACAAATGAAACAAACTACAGACATTACATTTCCATACACCAATCAGGTCATGTAATCAACATTCAAGTTTAACCAGTATGTGTGGAAGCTTTTCCCTTTTTTATAGAAAACAACACTATTGAGTGTTTTCGTAAGTACTTTGATCCTTTTCTGATGTCCTCAGTGTATAGGCTGCATATGAAAAGTGGAAGTTTCTTGCCTGCAGCTCCATTTCTGAACATGGATTATGGAAATCTGCACTGAAGAGATAATTTTGACTATTTCCTTCTATAGAAGTAGAATAATTTGTTTTATCATTTTACGTCTGTAATTCAAAAAGATTATTATCTTCATGATAAGTTATATTTATTATAATAAATTAAAGACTAGTCATGTGTAGAGGTTGTGCATTAAATTAATTTTTAATACAGTGTTTTACGCGGCTGAACAAAATTGTGTTCTCTTTTGTAATCTTAGAACAGAGAACCTTTATGCTTGGAGACAAAAAGTGAGGTGATCTCTTACAGTATAAATGACCAGAAACCATCTTTTGGGGAAACAATATTAGAGTCAGAGGATGTGCTGAAATATTTGTGTATTGCTTACTGGGGTCCTTTTTTTTTCTTTTAATAACCTATTTTGGCATACATATTAATTTTCCTTTTCTGACAAGTGCTTTCTCTTCTACCAATAGATGGTGGGAGCTCACCTAATCTTTTAGTCAATATGCTTTTAGAAATGATCGTCAAACTCACTAATATTCATAACAGATCAATTTTAAGGTAAATTTACTCAGAAAAGAAACATTATTTTTTATAGACACTGAAGTTGATGTCCTAGCCTGTATGCCAAAAATACACACAAAGTGATTGCCCAGTTGGTCAGAGTTTATGATGCCAAGCTGGATCTTTATTTGTTTTGGGTTTGTTTTTTTGTTGTTGTTGTTTGGTTGGTTTTTTTCTTACAAAGAAGAAGGGCTGCAAAAATGATGGGAAAAAAAGTACTTAAATGAAAGCTTAGGAACTTTTTTCTTCACTTATAAATTTCAGTGTCAGTAATTCATCATTTCATTTTTGCTTTAGACGTGTCACTCTAAGCCTTAAATTATCTACAGGTCTTTTATGCTTACGTATGACTCTTAGTTTGGATTTTCTGTATTTTTTTCCTGGACCAAAATATTTATATGGTTTATTTATCACTGAAATAGCATCAAAATAGTCTTCTTATCCCTGTGATGATACCATGAACTCATAGTGACAATTTCACACTGTTTTCTCCCGTTTGCTCCAGGAGCTGGTGCTAACTATTGATCTTGATGCTGTAAGGTATGGAATACCTGCCAAACTCACCTTCAGGAATAGTTCCACTTACCTTTTCTCCACTCACTTCTGCTCATTCCTTCCCCCACTCCCAAAATACAGTGAAAATGAGACTGCTATGAAATAACCCTGTGAGCATTCTTGGTCTGGTCAATGCTGCCTGCATATGTCTTATGGCATTGGAACCTCAAGTGCCAGGACATGGCTAGAAGTGACAATGTCCTACTTCCTGACAGTAGTCAAGTCTGCTGATATCAGCTCCAGAAAGAGCACTGAGAAGGGTGAAAGATAGTTATTGTTAACATGGACTTCCAGTTTCTGGTCCAGCTTTATGCTGGGAAGACTACATTCCACTGCTGAGAAAATTCTGTTAACATAAGATTAAGTCAGGGTCTTGTAAGTAATTCTGCTCTTAAAAAGAAACATACCTAGCTTTTAGAAAGATAAAAACTGGTCACTGAAGATGAATTTTGGAAACAGATATGGGAATAGATTGTTTTAGCTAAAATGTTACCTGTGAAGATTTGAACAGTATTTTTTTTGAGTATACGTGTGTGCTATCATAGCTGTAATCTTGTGGGGCAGTTTCACAGTCTCTTAAGTAGCTCTAGTTACAATAATGGTAGTTGTAGTTTAAGCCCACTCAGCCGGCAACGAAGCACCATGCAGCTGCTTGCTCACTTGTACCCCTCTCTTGCTGGAATGGGGAAAAGAAAATATAATAAAAGGCTCAAGGGTCGACACAAGGGACAGGGCGGGCTCACTCACCAATTACGGTCATGGGCAAAAGACAGACTCGACCTCGGAAACAAAATCATTTTAATTTAAACAACAAAACCCCCACCAGTTTACCAATTGAATCAGAGCAGGACAGAGATAAATACAACCAGATCTTAAATACACCTTCTTCCTATCTCTCATGTCTTCCTAGGCCCAGCTCTGCTACCTCCTTTCTGCCAATGGCACAGGTGGGCAGGGAATGGGAGTCACAGGCAGTTCATCACATTTCTGTTGCTCCTTCCTCCTCAGGGGGAAAACTCCTCACTGTCCTCACCTGTTGCAACATGGCATCACTCCTGTGGAAGACAGTCCTCCATGAACTTCTCCTGCCAGCATGGGTCCCTTCTGTGGGCCCTAATTCTTCCTCTCTCAAACAAAAGAATCCCCAAAACAAAATAATTTACNCCAGTGTGGGCTTCCCTTGGAGTCACAGCTTTCTTCAGGATCAGTCCCCTGCTCCAGTGTGGAGT
The DNA here is from genome assembly GCA_013400335.1 of Eurystomus gularis. Classification (NCBI taxonomy): domain Eukaryota; kingdom Metazoa; phylum Chordata; class Aves; order Coraciiformes; family Coraciidae; genus Eurystomus; species Eurystomus gularis. Next base: position 18,723 of record VZZY01018052.1, read on the forward strand.
CCTCCACAGGCTGCAGATGTGATTCTACTCCACTGTTGACATGTAAGGGCTGCAAGGGGAGAGCCTGCCATCTCAGAACTGGCTGAAGGGGAATATCTGCTCTGGCATGGCTGCCCTGCTCCTTCCTTACCAACCTCAGTGTCCACATGGTTGTCTTACTCATATCCCACTCCTCTCCTAAGCAAAAGAACTCCCAAAACAAAAGAACCTATCCATCAGGCTAAATATGTTATCACAAAGACACTGATTGGCTTGGCTGTGGCTGGAGGTGGATGCAACTTGGAGCAAATGGAGCTTCTAAATGCTTCTCACAGGATCCGCACCAGTAGCCCCCTACCCTGCTACCAAAACCCTGCCAGACAGAAACCCAACACAGTAGTGTAGAAGTGTTAAGAGGAAGAAGTAACTGGAAGTTTAGAGTGGAAGTTTATTATCTTAAATAGTGCAGCACTAAGCTTGGAACACTATCTATGACTCAGTGGGTCAATTCAGCTTAGAGGCTCTCAGCCCAACCAAGAAAAAAAAACCTATGGGATTTGTTTTTTAGGGTGACTGTGTAGTACTGCATATTGGAATGGAGGATTGAGACCAGTACAGTTTGTCTTGCTGTCACCCTGTTGTGAGTAGATAGTTGATGATGACTTATAGATGTTCAGGACTGAGGTTGTTAGATCAAAGACAAAAAGAGTCTGAGGTATGGGAAGAAGTAAAATTTTCCTGGTTTTGTATAATTGTACATTTGATAGTTCTCTCAAAAGCAATTCTCTGCACTCATGGTGGCTGAGATCCAACCCACTACCTAGCTGTATTCAAGTACCTATTTGCAACTCCTTCCTTACCTAAGCTCTGACCTGGGCAGTTTGTTGCAGATCAAAGGGTGTTGTAGACTCAAAGCGCATATTGGAGGTCCATCAAGACATGAGGGTGTTATCTGGAATGTTACATATGCTTTGTCTCTGAGTCTTTTTAAATTAAGACTTCCAGAAAGATAAACAGAATCTTTAATTCCTACAAAACAGTTGGAAAATGAAAAAAGGTAATAACATTTGGAGCCTTAGTCACATCTCTGAGCTGCCATTCTGCAAGCTGATCTTTTTTTCAAAGGTAGAAAACTGATGCAAATGATCACTTTAGACTACAGACTTTAGGTTGTGCTCGTATGCACTATGACTATGCAGTACCTAACATGGAACCTAAAAGCTTAAGCATCCTGAAGGAAAGAAGCATACAGGTTCAAACCACACAAAAAATAGGTTTAAAAAGTGACTATAGAATATTTCTTAACTAATATACTTCAAGTCACCTTTAATTCTATGTAATAGGATACATATGTTCAAGTTCATGTAGATACTGATGTAGACTATATGTGGGAATAAAATTTTCACAAATTAAAGCTGTAGACAATTGCCCATACTTATTCCTAAACCCTCTGCTTTTGAAATTACTGGGAAAAAGCAGGAAGTTCAAAAATATAAGACTTGTAGGATTCAGAATATAAAAATCTTAAGCCACAAAGTGTGGGATTCAAGCTTTTTTCCTGCCTTAACATGGAGGATAAGTGTGCAGTCCTCCTTACTAAAAAGAGCTGTGATTCTTGTTAATGTGCACCACTTTCTGGGCACTTCTGTAACTTGAGCAAACTTTTATGGCCCAGTCCTCAGTGATCATCATAGTGGATTTTTGTTTGTGTATTGGGAAGAGTGCTTTTGTTTTTCTGAAGAAAAAATGGTTCAAAATTTTAGGCCGTACATTCAAAGAACTGTTAGGACCCAAGGCCACATAGAATCCTCATGTCATTTTAAAAGACTCTGGTGAAGTGCTAGGAGAACTGAATTAGATATTTATGAATATGAGGGAATTAAGTTTATTTTCATGGTCTTCATTTCAGTATGAAGGCCAGAATATCTCTGTAGGATCTATTTGAGCATTGCAAGCACGTAAGTGTAGTCAACGCATTGAGTCCGCTGAGACACACGCAGACTAGTGTTTTTTGTGTAGGGCACAGGTGGGTTCTCGTATTTATTGAATGATGAATCATACTCTTATTCATTTTCAGTTCTGACCAAAACAAGGACTCTGTAGACTGATTATGGGTTGTTCTGTACACCTGCTACTCCCTCAGAAATGAAATTTCATTAAAGTGGATAAGAATTGCTGGTAGTTGACTTGGTTTCTGAAAAGGCTGAAAGGTACGAGTCAGAAAATAGTTTCCCAATGCTTGCTTTCCCCTTTGAAAAAGCAAAATATTTTAATATGCATTTTCTGTTCATAGAAGTGGTCTACTTATTTTATTAGTATTTTTAAAGGGTAATGGTTGTTTCTGTGATGTTACAAGGCATATATTTTAGTAAAAAAAAATGGCATTCATTTTATCAGTCACTCAGAAGTGAAGTAATCCAAGTGAAATTTCTGGTCAGAACACTCAAATCTTTTCCAGCACAGTCTAGGTCACCAGCAGTGGCAGATATCTTTTTTCCATCCATCTATTCCACAGAGCCGATCCTCATGGTCATATTTTCTGGAAGACACATACATACTAGAAGGTAGGGGCTCTCTTGTGACCTCTACTGACTAATTTGTTTCAGTATTTTTACCTTCATTAATATTATTTAGCATATTTTAGAAAATATATTAAGGATACATTATTTTTTCTTTTTTTTCATTAATTATTAAATGAGACAGAAGTACTCAGATTAAGTAAAATTACACTTGAATGATACAGGACAATGTAGTAATCGTCATTTCCTCATGAACTGTTCTTTGCTATCCATCTTTAAGTTATATTAAAATATTAATTCTTTTAACTAATTTACTAGCAGAGCAATAAATTCGAATGTTAAGAATGAGGAAATGAGTAAATGAGTTTTACTTCATTGTCCTATATCATTAAAACCAAAGAGATATATAGAATATAGATGATTATGTGATTAGAAGTGTATATTGCTGAAGGCAACACTGTAGTCCATAAGGCCAAATTCCTCTCCTGCTTCAGAAAGGATCTAAGGCTTTTTGTTCCTATTGTTATTTTGTTATGAGTGTCTTCTTTTTGAATATTAAAGCTGTCCTTTTGAAATGTTGATTGTGATTAATTTGTGCTTTGGGTTTTTTTCAGTGTTGCACAACGTTATGTTTCAGAGGCTTACTTTCATTTTCAAAAAAATGCCTTGGTCACTTCTCAGACCATATTTTGTTAATACTGGTGTCAAGTTGTTCCACGTCTTTTATTTGTACTGAATACCTACATGCCTTTAGAAGCCTTTTAAAACTGAGTCAGTGCTTAGAGCCTGATCTGGTTACACATTTAGGGTATTTTGAGGTTTTGTTGAATATGAAAGTTTTCCTAAAGTCAAGTTTGAGTATAGCAATTACACAGAAGTGAATCATTTTTGTATTGAGCTGAGTAGAAGATGCAAGAATCATGCCTGTAGGTTTCATTTATGCCATTTCTTAGGTTTCACTTATGTTCTGTTAAGTTTTATGTTCCTTTATTTTGTGTAAGAGACAAAAGAAATCAGAGTTTGAAGACTTCGACTGTTTTAACAATTTAAGTGTTTGATATAATGTTTTTTATTATAAAAATATGTGAAACAATATTTGTTCTTAATTTATGTTTTAAATAGTAAAAAAAAAAAAAAATAGGAAAACTATTCCCATAAAAAGGAATGGCTAATTATTTTAATATGAGGAGTTTGATTTCATATATTTTTCCTGTGACAATCATAGTTAGTTATAATGAGGTGGGTTTCTTTCAGTCATAAAGTTAAGAGATTACATTTTGAAGTAATTGTATACAGTTAATTTCAAGATACTCTCTTTGAAGAAACCACTCCAGTTTTTAGATTTGTAATAAATAATATACAATATATACAATAAAATAGCTTGCTGATTTGTAGTGACATTAAATACTTGAAAAAAAAATTAGGAATAATGCCATAGATCACCATTTTGTTTTGCATTTTTTCTCCTCTAAAGAAAAAGGTAGATTTCAGTGTAGTACTGTCAATTTCTACAGTAAAAATAGTAGTTTATGATTCTAGTGGGCAGATACTGTGAGCCTTTGAGTAATATTTCTACTAGTGCTTTTCTGTTTGATGATAAAAGTAATACAGATCTGAATAAAAATGCGAAGATGCTACATGAAAAATGAAAATTACTACATAAAATGAAATTACTTTTACTTCTTTTTAGATTTTTCCTGTATATTATCACCATTATCAAGAACTTACTGTCCTTTTTGATTTTCTGAAGTAACGGCCAAAGAATGAGTCTGAAAAGATAGTAACTGTTGGTCAATATATATCCTGAAAGATAAGAGATAGTAAGAGAATTGTTGGCCAATAACTGTTTTCAGCTCATTTCCAGGGTAGAATCCTGTCTTGTGAACTACAATGACATTTGCAGGAAATGCTTGCCATCGGGCTGCACACACTTTCACATGAGAGAAATAATGCAATATTCTTCTTACTTTTTTTTTTAGTATTCTTCACAAGACTTCCTAGTGCATAAGTGGCATCAGCTGAATCTTGTGGGTGATGACTGATAGGAATGTCATTCTGTGTTTAACCCAGTTGGGTTTGAGTTGCTGGTGTGATACACATTTAGGAAGCCTTCAAGAGGCTATTCTGAGTACAGAATATCTTAATATTTTGCTGTTGAATGAAATCCCTGCTTCTGTCTTGGCTTGGTCCTAAGAAATCTTTGCTTTGACAGGCAGTTAAAAAAACATAATATTTTTTTGAAAGTTAAGGTTTACACTTTCCTTGCCATCTGTTAAATGTGATATATGTATTGTCAGGCACACCATCAAGTATAGAATGCATTAGCTTTTTACCTCCCCAGTCACTTAATTGTCTCATGGCTCTCGTTAATTAGTGCCATCAGCAGCTTTTGTTTGTATAATTACAAATATGATTATTTTTCTTAAATGGCAGTCATCATATCCGTTGCAGCAGCTTGTTTCTGTTTTTCTAAGAATATTCAGTAGCAGATGGAGCAACTAGATGTAAAATACTATGGGAGAGGTTGGTGTGGGCCACAGATCCCAGATTTAGATTCCAGTTCAGTATGTTGGTAGCAGATCTGCTTGCATGTGAAGCTGCATGAAAACTATGTTCATTTAGAAGTAATCTTCTTTATTCTGTGTGAGTAAGGAAGGCTTAGTGAAAATCAGACCTTCTATGTGTATGCAAAAGTTCAGCCTCTTAGATTTGAGGGTCTAACCAAAGACAGTTAAACAGCCTTATTATAAACATCTCTAACCAAAGAAATTGAAGACAAATTAAATCAGACCTGAGGCCTTCTTTGCACATTTTTTGTGTCTGTGCATGACTAACATAGCAAAATACACAG
>VZZY01018053.1:0-39407 GCA_013400335.1 Eurystomus gularis
TCACACCCCGTCATCCCCGCTAAGAGAGGTGCTCCTGGCTGGGACTGGAAGTACTGGGGTCTGGGAGAGCTGACCGTGGCTGAAGCCGTTGAGAAGGCTTTGCAGGGATGCTGTGAACGCTGCTGTGAACAGGAGTGCTTTCCTCCTCCCAGAGAGTTACTTGGGAAACAGGGACCTTTGGAAGAAAATTAACTTATGTTCCGGGAAGAGTAAAAATTTTCCTGCAGTTCTAGCAGGGAGAGGAGGGCAGAGTCAGCCACGAAGGGAAGCTGTAACGGGCAGTATCCGACTCCCAGGAGATGAGCAAAGATGGTCTCAGTTTAAGCAAGGCGGGGAGGAGTGATGGGAGAGAGAGAATTTCGAGTTTTGCTGTGCCTCGCTGGGGCACAGGGTGGAGATAGTGATTCAGATCTGGGACCATCGAAGCAAAGGGTTCCAATGACACAGCCTCCCTCCACAAAACGCAAAACAAACCCATATTTCATGAAGTTTTAGGCTTTGTGATGTCTCGATGTTCTTACATGCCCGTGGCACTTGATCCTTGCCTGTCGGCATTTGTCAGCTGACTAGTGCCTCGGTACCTACCTGCAGTTTAATTTCTTGCCCGTCTTACGTTGTTTTAAATAAATGTTTGGTGTTACAATGATTTCTCACCATCTGTGATTGCAGTGAGCAAATACAGAAAGCTTGCGTTAAGAATCCCTGCTGGGATCCCCGCTTCTGAAGCAGACTACTTGTGGTCTCGGGGAACATAACCTGCACCCAGTGGACATCCAGAAAGGAGCTGGGGTAATGGACATCAGAGGAGTGGTGGGATAATGAGTTGTAGGGTCCGTGTTCTGGAGTGCAAAGAAGCGTTATTTGATTGCAGCAGGTAATCTAGAGTGCTACAGAATCGATAAAGAACCATAAAATAATTTAGATTGGAGGAAGCTTCCAGAGTTCACTCAGTTCAAAACAGAGCCAACCTCAGAGGTACAGTTGGTTGCTCAGGGACAACATCTCAGACTCTCCTGGACTGCTTGCCGAGAAGACCTTTGGCAATAGCTCTTCCCAAATTGTCTCATTGTGCTTTTGCTTTGTCACCTTGCTCTGAGGGATTCCACTGCCGTGCAGCGCGCTCCAGAAAGGGAACTTAGCTGAACCACTGCAGCTAATTTAATAGGTCTGCCGTGGCTCTGTCACACCAGAATTGAGGTTGTGTTTGTCTCTTTGGTAATTCTATTTTACCGAGTGTCTTCATGAATGCAGGTCTCCCCAGGTAGTCTTAACTTTTGCATAACACTTTTTTTGTCACTGAGTAATTTGCAAAAAATTTCAAACCACTTAATTGCACTGCAAAAACTCTTGTTTTCAGCCTGCTTTATTCCACAGGAGGTCTTCTAGTATATTCATAGTGGGACTAAGTATCTCAGAAAGTACCCTGAGATGCTGTAGCAAATACGTATTCGTTTTGTAGAAACATTAATTTGCTCTTTCTTCAACTGGTTTCCAGTTCCCCTGTCAAACCCACGTGCTACCAAGGTTGCCAGTCACTGGTAGTGCTTTGTGCAGGGGACACACCCTAGGAGGGCATCACTCGTCACGTGGTTTTGTCTTCCAGGATCTACGAGTCCGATATTTAAAAATCATTAAATGGGCATAATGCTGTGCAGGGGAGTGAACGTCACGTGAAACCCGGTGCATTGCTCCGGCTGTGTGTCTGTGTGTCTGTCTGGGGAGGATGGCTTACACAGCTCCTTTGTGGCTGGGTATCATCACTAATCATTCCATGTTTAATGCTACTTAGAGCCCGTTCTACCACAATATCTCAATGCATGTTTGTATATTCTGCTGAATAAGGCTTCAACGAACAAATTGCAAGCTCCTACATGAGTAGGATCTCTTGCTTTTAGATGATAAAACTTTGCAAGACTCTGAGGATTAAATTCTCATACTTGTATGGTGCCTGCTGTCAAGTGCTCTGTTGATGAGGGACAGTGTGTTCTCCACAGGGGTAGTGAGCTTGTTACACACATCCAGTGCCTCCTTTTGTTGCGGCTGAGGAGAGAATTTAAAGTCTGATCTAAGTCTTACAGAAATGAGTGAGAAATGGGTCATGCCATGAAGGACATTGCGCAATTCCAGGGTATACCAACCACAGCACTTCCAGCAATACTACTGATGGTAACAACACGTTATGTCTGGAAAGACTGATGTCCCAAAATTCCTGTCGTGACCTAAGAAGCACTTTCATGACAAGGCAAGCTCTTCCCAGATTGCTTCGGGAACTGATGGAGTGTTGTCCTACCCCTAGAGCATATCTCTGCAATGGATGTTCATACAGTAAGGAACTGGGTTACGTTTCGCTGCTTGGAAATCTGCGTCTATGTGAAAGTTTCAGTTCAAATGCTCCTGCCTGTTGAGGGAAGCTAGAATTTCACTGATGGGAGAGGGGGCTCTTTCGGCTCTCAAGCAAAAGCATTATCTGCAGGACAAGCTGGGCTGCTGCGGGGATCACAGCAAAGAGGATGTGTCGGAATCGGAGCTGTGTTACTGCGCACAAGCACACACTTGTCCTGATATGCCAAAAATGGAAAAATAGATCATAGCATAAAATAAATAGCATAAGCTGTCACTTTATAGTATGAACTGTGCTGCTCTACAGAACAAGTACCAGGAAGAGAATCCAATGATCGAAGCTCATGAGGAAGGACTTGGAAACCTCAGTGCTGTCCCTGGTCTGAAGTTGTGCTTCCACTGCATGCTCGGGTGCTGCTGAAGTAGACGTACTGAAGCAGATCTTGGTGACAAGGGTTCAGCTGCTTAGGGAGTGCTGAGTGCCTTGGGAAGGCTTGTGTGCTGAGATTTCGTTGCTGTCCAGCCTGGCACAGGCACATCTGTTCCTGTTGCAATCCTGGCTTCCAGGTTACAGTCAGAGAAGACTTTTTTTGAAAGGGTAATTCCCAATAATAGAAACTCACACATTTGTAAAGCGTCAGCAGAGTGTTTGGACTACAATTAGTAGCTGTTTCTGTGTTGCACTGTATTCAGATTGGGTTGGTGCTGTTACTCCTGGAATAACTTGTAAGTGATGTTTGGAAAGGTGAATCACAACCTTTTTCAGGTCAGTTACTTAATTCTGCACAATCACACTGTGTGACCTTGGGCAGGTTAGGAAGGTAAATTAAAACTCACAGCCATTGTCTGGTAACTGTTCCCTTGCCCACACTTAGCGCACAGTGAGTATGAGATAACGTGCCTTAACCCCGCCCAGCGTGGAAGAATTGTCAGCATAATTGCCTTCGTTTTGTATTTGCTGTGGAACAAAATATACACGTGGACAGGTGTGCGTGTAAGCTGCTGTAGCTTGTACGTACTTGTAAAGCTATGGACAGACAGTGCATCCAGATCTCACTGTGCCATTTGAAGATTTTGCCGGTTTGCACCTCCGTGCTGCCCCTTTGATGCTGTAGTTACTGCTGCCGTAGCTCTGCTGGTGAAAGAGTTTGTTTAAGAGCGCTCTCATTCGCTTCAGGCAAAGTGAGCAGGTTGGTTTAAACGCTCTTCATTGACTAATCCATCTGACTTGGAAGCACACGAGGGAACACTCACTTAATTCTTTCTGCCAACAGAGCTGCGGGGGTGGAAGCTCTCAGCAGAGGCGGGGTTAGAAACAACTGGGAGAACAATAATGTCACCGACCCGCACACCTGTCTGCGAGCCGAGTGCCAGCACATGACTTAGTCCTGTGTGCACTGTGGGTATTGTAGCTCTTCCAAACACGTCTGTGCCTTTTCTGTTACACATTCCTGGCTTAATTCTCTTTTATACTAAGTACTTTTATATTGCCCTGGCAATATAAAACAATTTGAAAGCATCCGGAAGTGTTAAGCTGCCTTACTTGGCAAAACCACGTGAAAAGGCCTAACGGGGGAATATCAGTGACTAGGCTAGCGGAATTAAATCCGTAACTTTCTTACCCATAACCTGAGCTATTCCTTTAACAGGTGCCAGATGCATGAGGAGCCCTGGATGCGGCATGGCACTGCTGCCCCTCAGCTGAGGGACGGTCCATTTAGGGGCTGTGTCACACTGATCTTATGCTGTTGGGGGAAGTTCACATCATGGAGTGGGGTTCAGCCTTCATTCTCAGTTTGCATATTTTCTCATGGTCGCTGTGTGTGACTCCCGTTACTCTTAAAGCTAGAGGGGTCCAGTTGTACACAGGCCTCTGAGAAGAGTTTTTTCTGCCTGGCTGTGAACTGATGTCCTTGTCACCCTCTTTCCAGGTGTGTCCTTCCTGTTGTAGAGCCTTCTCCTCTGGCTGCACCATCATGTTGCCGAAAGGCCCATGGGACATGTGGTGGCTTCCCTCCATTCACGTATCCTCATGCTGTCTTTGGCATGCGATTGCTGTGTAGCAGATTTATTACAGGGTCTATCCACTGCTGCTTGCTTTTACTTTTCAGTATTTTCCTGATCTCTTTAGCTTATATTTTCAGGCTGGGGCTTCTAGACATCCTTACCAAGAGACTCTGCTTTATCTACTGCTGTTGTTGCTATTACGACTACTAACTACATTGCTTCTTTTGGAAAGTTCTGCTTTGTCCAGTCTTCTTAATGTTATCACTTTGCACAGCTGTTTTATGTTTCTTTTTTTACTTTTTTTTTTTAATTCTACACATGGACAGCACTGCTATTTGTTTTAGTCACTCACCTGCAGCCTAAATGAATTATTATTTTTTTTTGTCCCCAGCAAAGCACTTAAGCCTTTGTTTAGCTCTAGATAAATGTGTTTTCATGCGCTTCCATGAAAAAGGACATAGGCTTTTGCTAAAGACTTTTTTTTTTTCTGAAGTGGGACTGGAAGAGCTGATCAGGAGCGTGCTGCAGGAGGTGGGATTCTGCTCACTCACTGGGGCCAAGTGCTCAGAAGCTGGAGGGATTCTTTTCTGTATTCCTGTGGCTCTAGCTCTGCCCATTTTAGCCTTAGCAAATGCAAGGCATTTCCTAATAGTTCCAGCTCTCTTTTAAATTTTGTTTTTGTACCTAAGTACAAAAACAGTACTTAGGTACCTGTTTGTACCTAAGATTTGTTAGTCTGCCTTGCTCACTTCTTTTGGATCCTTTTGTGTGTCTTTGGGTTAGGCATCTACTCTGAATGGAGGTCAGCTCTGAGAGCTGCTGGATTTCAACCTTTACCTGAGCCATAAAAGAGTACATTCTTGGCATTTGGTGTCTTTTCTTTGATGCTCCTCCACAGTAGTCCTGTATTGTTCAGTCTGCAGCTAGGACAGATGTGCTTTATCAGGGAGTGAACGAGCTGTGAAAGACACACTCTAATCAGGAAGGGAATGAAGCTCCTCTTCTGGGTATTTAAACTACCGCACTTTCGCTGTGACTTTGATCAGTGCCTGCTCTGTCAGGTCACAGCCTCCTCCTAATGCTCTGACTGCTGACTTCAGGTAATCCAATTTAGCCCTCTCTGTTTAGCCTACTTTCCATCTCTTGTTTTTCTAGCTAATCGTATGCAATTTTCTTATTTCTGAGTCTGCCAGCGGGCCAATGGTACTGTCTTTTGTCTTAAGTTACCAAAGTTCATAGAAAGCATCCACCTCCGTTAAACCTTCCTCGTATTAATTACCGAGCAGTTATTACAGTTGGCATGGGCTGCAGAATCTGAACTGAGCGGAGTTAGTCCACGCAGTGGTGAACAGGAGTGAAACTTGAGAATTTGCCTATTAAAATGTTCACCTTGTAGAATGACGTTTGTGAATAGGAGGAGATAAGGAAGCAACACAAACCCATTTATTGTGGCACACTTTGCTAATGCCGCAGTTCTATACAGCCATAATCAAAACTGCATTTGCTGGAGGGAATTTGAGTGATTCCTAGAAATATTTTTACAGGATATATTTAATCAGAAAATCAAATTTAAACCCAAAATTCCTTGAATTCACTGAAATCTGTCAGCAAAGATGCTGATGCCAGGTCAGTAAGGAACAGGGTTAGCATCCTCAAACGTGATTACCGATGCCCTCATTATAGGAGGTTGCAGTTTGTGCTGTGCCAGCGCCAGGCACAGCCCTGCAGATCTTTTCTTCTGGCCGTCTCTGGCAGGCAGTGCACAGGCATGGCTGCCGGGCGGCTGCAGTGCGGCTCGGCCGGGGACCAAGGGGAAGAGACTCGACTTCAAAGCAGGTCCCATGGGAAGGAGGGGCAGCCCTGGCTGAAGTGTCCCTGCATTGCTTTCGGGAAGAGCTTTCCCCAAGGTCACCAGCTGCACTATCTCTGAGCTGGCCCTGAGCCCATGCAGCCAAACTCTGGGGAGGATGGGCTCAGGACCCTGACATTCCATTTTGTCCTTACTGAAGCGCCCTGCCCACTTCACCAGCCATCCCTGACCTAACGCTCCCTTTTTTCTTTTCCCACAGCAGGCTGGTGCAGGCAAGGGAAGGAGCCCACAGCAGCGCTGGCTGCCCTCGCGCTGCCCTCGTGCCATCCGCCTCCCTAGTGTGCATTTCCCCAAGCCATGAGAGCCCTCAGCTGTGCCACCATGTTCCCTCAACACAGAGCGCTCCACGGCTTCCCGCACCCAGTGCCAATAACCATGCAATGCCTACTGCATTCCCCTATCCTAATTATAATAATAGCAGTAATGCGTGTGCCGATCATGGATACCCTGTTTAGAGCCTGAGAAGTGCTGCCTAAACATTGCTGGCAGTTCCCTCCACCACAACATGGACCTGGAGTGTATCCAAGCATCGGCACCTCTGGTGCCTGTCCGAAGTATTCTTGCTCAACATCCTTTATTTTCTTCCTCTTTGTGGTATGGACAGGCTATTGTCCTAATCTACTGAGTCTTCAGGGCCTTACTCGGGAATGTTGTTGCCATATGGGTGTTTCAGAAAGGAAAAGAAAAAAGGAAAACCTTTAACAAGGGAAAAAACCCTCATTTTTATAATATTGCTAACATTTGAACACTATTACTTTGTAAAATCCTGGTTTAGTCACGAAAACTTCAGCCTCACCTCAAGCTTTTCTGGAAGTTGCAAGTAAACTGGAAAACATTTAAATTTTTGTGTGTGTGAGAGAATAATGAAGTTATAGTACTATCGACATTAAATCAAAGTGGCTACTTGACTTCCTGCCAGTGGATTTTGTAAGCGTTCCTAGAAATTAGGCATATCTCATAATTGAGCTAATTATGTGAAAGCAGAGTAAACAAAAACAGCCCTGCAGACACATCTATACCCATGGATTATAAAACTACACCTTTGCAATATTTTGATTTAACCTAGGGAGGCCACCTTTTCAAAACCAGATGGTAACGCTAAAGCACTTAGCACTGGTCACCCGACTACGTCAACACTCATTTCAGCAGTTCAGTGGAGGTTTCGAGGGCAAGACAATGATGTCAGCTCATGTCAGAAATCTCAGCAAGACAGAAGAGGTGCTCACAGAATTTTATTTTTTAAGAATTTACGTGTCCACTGTAGTTCCCTTTGTGCAAATGCACAAACCCACAGTCTGTTCAGTCCACAGTTTGGGAGAAATTCTGGGTTTCTTGCTGATGCCCAAATAGGAGCTCATGAAGCTGGCAATGTTTAATCATCCGTGTTTAGCTGGGAGGCTCCTGTGTCTGCAGATCTGTCGTGCCCTATTCTCATATTTCTTCGACCTCTTGGTTAGACAGCGGCTATACGCTATTTCTGCTGGAGATTCTTGGCACCAGGGAAATCCGTGCACTGTAGGAAGATTGTAGCAATTCCCCACAACTGTGGCAGTTCTTACAAGGATGTCTGATAGACATTTTCAGTCTTTTTTTTGCATTGACTCATGAATAGTGATGGAAACTCAGGATCTCAGTTTGTGTATTTTGGGTGCACTATCATCAGGGACCTGCTGTCTAGAGCAGTGTTCTCCAAACCTTTTTAATAGTGTACCCCTAACACTAAAAACATTTTGAGAGCCCCCCCCCATATATGTTTATTTTTTATTTATAAATTATATACATGTACTACTGTCCTAATATACAATGTGCATTATAAAACATACAGAAAAATAGAAATTAAACAAGGAGTAGCTAACGATAAAATAAGCACCTTTTGAATTTTATTTATTAACGGGACAAGATGTATTTTATTGCTGCAACTCAGTGGGTTGTCTTGCACACCCCTTGGGTGTGTATATCTCACTTTCAAAACCAGTGATTTAGAAGATAAGATAAAACTCAAGGCGAAGAAAAAACCAGACAAAAATAAAGAAAAAAATATTTGCTCTTTGGCCTTAATAATGTGCTCTGTGCAGTACAGAGACTTTCAAAGTCTGGTCCAAGACTATGGAATGAGTTCCCTTAGGAGCTAAGACTATCACAAACATCATCATCCAAATGTAAACAAGATTTCTTTAACCCGCCTTTCTGACACAAATACGTTGCAACATATACATTAAAGAAAAGCACCCAAATTATCAGAGCAAATCGCTCTACAAACCTCTCCCCTGGGGCAGCAGAAGGGAGAACAAACGTCTGTTGCTTAATGCGCTACCAGAAAGCAGTTGGGTATTGCTGCAATGGCTGAGTACAGGAATAGACTAGCGTGGGATAGAAAACTTATCTGTTACTCTTTCTACTCGATTAAAAAGCTGTACCAATATGACTTAATGTTCATTTTGGGTCAGCAGGCATTAGATATTCATTTTTTAATTGGGTACTACTTGTTTAGGATTCTTCTATTGTTTTCTTCCTTCCCCAGTGACGTTGTGACTGTGGAACCCTGAGTAAATTACTGTGAATCATTGACACTAGCTGCATCTGGCTGCAAAATAAGCTAATTTCTTTAGCTCAATTCAAGAAGCTTTCTTGGGTCACATTTAACAAGCTTGCCATGCCTGTCATAAAGAATGGGGTATCTCTCCTTGAAACAACAAGCTCTTTCAAGCTATGGAGCTACACCGCAATGGGAAATGAAAGTTCAACATTGAGATGAGTGGAAGCAAAGGTTTTTAGCCTTGTTTCAACGTGATTCTCTACCATGATGTTTCCTAATCAAAAACTTTGGGATTTGTGTGCTGTGCTTCTTCAGGGTGTACTTTGAAATAGTACCTTTAAACAGTCAGATGCAGCTATTGATATCTTTGAGTGTGGGAGAGGAACCATTGATGAAAAACACAAATAAGTTGGTTGACCAGTATAACAATCAATAAATAAAACTGCGGCAGAATTTACATCTCAATAAATTCAGAGAATCACAGAATGGTTTGGGTTTGAAGGGACCTTAAAGATCATCTAGTTCCAACCCCCCTGACAGACAGGACACCTTTCACTGGATTAGGTTGCTCAAAGCTCCATCCAGCCAGACCTTGAACACTTCCAGGGATGAGGCATCCACAACTTCTCTGGGCAACCTGTTCCAGTGTCTCACCACCTTCATTGTAAAAAAGTGCTTCCTTATATCCAGTTTAAACCCACTCTCTTTCAGTTTAAAAATGTCGCCCCTTGTCCTGTCACTTACAGGCCCTGATTAAAAGTTTCTCACCACCTTTTCTGTAAGTCCCCTGTAAGTACTGGAAGGCTGCAGCAAAGTCTCCCTGGAGCCTTCTCTTCTCCAGGCTGCCAACCCCAACTCACTCAGCCTTTCTGCATGGGACAGGCATGCCAGCCCCCTGACTGTGTTCGTGGCCCTCCTCTGGACCAGCTTTAACAAGTTCATGTCTTGCCTGTTGCTGGAGTCTGATTCTTGGTGATGACCAAGTGCTAAGTGTAGGAAATGATGAAATGTTGGCTTTCTTTGGGATCATAAACAGGATGAAATCAGATACTGACACTGCCTAATTTCCCAGGGGGATGGGATTCTGAATTTAGCCTGATGTAAAACAAGATCTTCCCTGACAAGTTTTGCATAAACCTGTCACTTTACTTTTCTCAGGTATTTAATGCGTCTTCTGAAGGTGATCTGAGTATGCAGTATGGCATTTTAGTAACACTTCCATCACATCTTCTGGAATAGCTCCATAAGTGTACTAGCAACTTGCCTCTTGTCCACTCTTTCGTAAAGAATGCATGTTTTGTATTGAAGCAAATATTTTAAATGTACAACAGACATAGAAGTCACAAACAAATGTTCATGTGGGAAAAATGCAGGATTAATTCTGTTTGTATGAACTATTTAAATCTTGAATAGATGAAACTTTATTTCTGAACATCTGTTAACTTTGAAAGTCAAGGGTTGAAGTAAAAAGTAAGCTGTGGTATGATGACAGACTGAAAGATTTGTGACTAAAAGTATGACTTTCTAGTATTTCTAGAAGTGAGTCTGAAGAAATTAGTGACTATTATTGAGAGTTACCATATTGCTGAAACGGCTGTTGCAGAAACATGTCTTTTTTCCTGAAATTCTTGGCCAAAACATCACCGCTAGCCTTCTTTGGCTATATTTCTCAATCAACAAATGCACTCAATGAATTTTTACTTTTTAGAGTGAATTAATTAATTGATGCTTGGGCAATGTTTTCAAGACAGAACTGCCTGCTATAAACTACAGTAACTCATGACTGCCCCTGAAAATCTAACCAAAATTACATTTGGCATAACTAACCTGTAAGTGATGCAACAGCACAAATTTTACTTCAGATTTCTGGAAAAGAATCCTTGCTGAATGTTCCTGCATAATTTTGGTTTTATCTGCGTCTTAAAAGAATTTCACATTGTCAAGTTATGTAGGAAGTTAAAAACACACAAAGTTTCCTACTCTCACCCCCTCACCTACCAGTGAAGGTGGTTTCGCACTTATTCCCCGAAGGCTTTTGGCCAAGGTGTGCAACCCACTAAACACAGAGGCAGACTCAGTCCTTTGAAATGCAGCTGAGTGCAGCTGCTGTTGGAGCTGGAAGCACAGGAATGTTCTAGCGTTACGTGGCCTGGAGTCCATGGTAAACCAGGTAGTGCTAATGGGGAGAAGAGGGCTACAGACCCTATAGCTATTCCCTGCTCCCCCTCCCCTCCAAACACCTATATCCCTGGATGTGGTTGTTGTGAATGATGATAGTGATAATAAATGGTTTTAATATTATGGACCTACCATCATGTTCAGGAGAAATAACGTTGCAGATCTCAGTGTCCTGTTCCAATTATACATTCAATGGTGTGAAATATAGGCAGATGTTCACGATGCTGCTAACAAGCTCAGATAGGAACAGGCAGTGCCTCAGCTGCACTTACATCCCTCTGTGGGTGTTTTTACTCTGAGAAGCACCTTCATCACTTTGTGTGTGGACTCACTCTGATGTTCTTCCTCAGTGTCCCAGTCTGTATCATAGGATAAAGCACACATGGCTCTTTACATAGTTTACAAGTTTTCAGGTCTGTCTCTTTAAAAAGCGACCATGGTGTTCCATTGTAGTACTCACAGCAGACCTACCAACACTGGGCTGGTTAGCCGCCAGGCTGCAGGCCTTTAGGTTGGTAAGCTTCCACGCAGCAGCAGCAGCAGCAACCTGCGTTCTGAGTTGAGTGTTCCTCTTAGCATCCTCCAACGTTGGATGATTGGGTTATATGGTACAACTGTAAGTTCTGGAGGTGCACTTAACTCTTCCAAAGTTTCAGGACAGTGGAGCTGCACTTCTCTCCGGTTATGACTCCACACCAAAGTTGGGAATTAGCATGGACAAAAATCTCACAACCTGCCTCAGATGTCTTCGGTCTGTCACATCACCAGCAAACCCATATGACTGCATCATCAAAACTTGCCTTCAGAGATCATGTGTCATTGCTGACATGTCCTCTTCATGTCCTACGTGTCTGATTTTAATCCTTGTGAGTTATCAGCATAGCTAAATGCAGGAACAGATCAGCTTCCTGTTCTGATCAACGTGGGGCAGCAGGGGGAAGAGAGAGGTGTGATGAACCTGGAGAGTATGTCAGCAAACACTGATGGACTAGGAGCCTTCTGCCCTGGGATCCTCAATGGTAGACAAGCTCTCTCATAACACCTAAATATGCACTAGCTTAGTGCTAGTGCGCATGGATGTTTTCTCCAGAAGTGTGAGTAGATACTGCAACTTAGAGCAGACACTAGCTGCTGTGTGGTTCAGTTAGGGTAGAGGCTTCTTAGCCTGTCCTGCAAAGAAGAGGTTCCCTCAATCACATCTTCTTCAGAGAAGTATGGAAAGGAGTAATTTTGCATAGGAAGGAGGCAGAATCTCAGCTGGAAAGACAATATCTTTTCCACTCCTTCCTTTTTTCAGTGTGGGCTCTTGCAAAATGTCTTCAGCAAAGCTGGCAGATGATGTTTTATCTGTGGCATTCAGGTTCTGGTCTGCACTGCCTGCGCTGTCACAAAGGGAAAGCCACAACTCTTCAAGAAGAGATTGAATCAGACCATGTTTGGTTCAGGTCCTTTTAGGTGATAACCACAGACTAGAAAAAACTTCTGTTTTAAATACTCGATCAACCCCATTGTCCCAGCATTTTCTGCAAATAACGTGGTGACCTGGGAGAGGGAGCATTTCCCGTCAGCTGGTTGTGGACTTTGTGTGTCTTACTGCTGTAATTTTTTGTCTTCAGTCTTCTTGCTTCACATTCTGGCATCTGTGACACTCCTTAGCATTGACAGGTTTCTGCTTTTCATCTTGCTCGCACCTTTGGCTGTTGAATGGAGCTGGAGAAAGTCCAGACTGCTCTCGAGTGCCCAATTCTTCAAATCAAATCCATCTTTGCAGGTTTAGTTTTGGCTTTTATTTTTGGCTAACAAAGATAGTGGTACCAGCATTGCTAACAGTGATACTTGTTATCCTCACAGAATTTTTTCTACCTTTCTTCTGCTCTTTTCCAAGATCTTTCATTTGTTTTCTGTCTCCTGTTGTGCAGATGTGTTTTGCTGCACTTTTAACTGTTATTCATGCTTCACTGCCTGATCTCTTGTCCTGTTTATGGCCCATGCCACAGAATTTGTCCTTTGTGTTTTACTGAGTTGTCTTGGTCCCATATCCAGTGCTACTGTGTGAATAAGGTAATAATAAACCACCTACAGGTGCCTAAGAAATTCTTCTGATAAAGTCTTCATCAGGCAGAGTCAGCGTGAGGGTCTCAGTCTGTCCCTTGCAAGGGATCTTGGTACAAAGACCTTTCTCAGGAAGTGGTTCCTGCGTGGCAGTTGAACAGTTGACAGACTCCTACACATCTTCTCAGTAAACCTGGCCAGTGGTGGCAGTTTTTCTTCTCCATGGACAACAAATGCTTTTATACCTTTCCTTTTTTTAGAATGTGGCCCTTTGCAAAAAGTAAACTTTATTTTGTACATGTATTTGAATCTTTTCTGCTTTGCCTTTATCTTCCTCACACAGTGGGATGATGAGCTCTTCCATTCTCTAAGAATCTGCCATCGGCTAAACAATCATTACCTAATCTTCCTTCCTTCCTTTTCAGGTTAGAAGCTTCACAGTTTTCAATCTTTATTTCTTGCCATTTCCTCTTGGAGATCCCCGTGAGCAAGACTATTTAAAAACATTTTTATGAAGATGTGATTGCATCTTCTTCACCATTCTTCCTTAAATAAATTTCTCATTTATTCATATCCTTCTCAATCTTTCAGCTGCTACCATCTGTCATGGGCTGCTTATGTCCACCTTTTCCTTAGCTGGGCAATATCTTTTTTCAGATATCCCATCTTACATTTCTGACTAGTCCTTCTGAATGTCCTGCACAGGCAAAGTTTTCTCTGTGTGGTTATGTTCCCTCTCTTTTCCTCCCTCCACAGACATTTCTCTGGTATAACTCACTCCAGATTTTCCTTAGGCTGTTATATAGGCTGCTGGCACTAGAGTATTCCTTTCTTTTCTGTCATTCATATAAGCTCTTCTACATCTTTTTAGTTATTTTTCACCAAACATCTGGCTTCTCTAAAATCTGCATGCCCTCCTGTTCTTAGATGATTAGCTATTGTAACACCACTATCCACAATACATTTACACTGCCAATATCCTGCACTTGAATTAAAATGTTTGCGTGATTTGCCGAAGCTTTGATTTTTAAACTTGTAAGAATCAGGCTGTGGTCCATTATCAGTATGCTATTTCTGGCAAATACCTTGACTATGACAACAATGGTATGCTCATCAGCCGTGCCATACATTTCTGGGTAGAAGAAATCATAACTTGGAGACAGCATGGAACTGTTTTCCACATGCAATCACGGAACCTCTGCAAATTGTACAGTCCAAGCACCTGCTCAAAAGCGAGACCAGCAGGTTGCCCGGGGCCCCTGGGGTACACCCTCAGTGACTGGGCTCCAGCTGGGGTTTGTGCCTCCCATCGCAGCCCTCTGAGCCCAGGTTGTGACCAAGGGACAAATCTGCATCCACCCGTGCAAATATGTTTTTAGTACATTAGTGTACACAACATTGGATTCTGGTCTTTGTCCTAACTTTTTCATGTCACACTTAGTAGCAGCAAAATTTTATCCATTTGCTATTCATCTACTTCTTGTAAATTTGATATTTTTTTCCCCCGTAATTTCTATATTTGTATTTAGTGTTGTTTTCCTTTGTCCTCATGGGCCTGTCTGACTTTTGTGAGTGCTCTGATAACGACACCGAGGGATCAGGGTAATTCTGTGGGACACAGGTAGCTGGTACCCCAGAGTGTCCTGATTGGCATGCAAGACATCCGCGTACACTGATGCATAAAGCTCAGAGCCTGCAGGACACCCGTGCCCTACTGGAGCAGTAGATGGGGTCAGACAGGACTCTAGGGCACCTTCAGGGCAGTAAATTACTTATTTAGGCAACTGAGTCCCTGTTACTGAGACAGTGTTTTTCAAGACTTCCCAATAGCTGAAATGTCTGCAAACTTTTTTTTTTCCCCAAAATAACTGTTTTTTTCCCATTCTAAAAGGTATTACTAGTCTATATTCAGCACATCTAGATTTTCTTTGAGAAGGCTGGACTGTAACTGCAGATACCGCATCAACATGTCTGAAGTTTTTTCAGAAAATAATTTCAGTCTTGCAAATGTAGCAGCTATGGGGAGCTGGGTGCTCCTGATCCGAGCTTGTTTCCAGGCTGCAGGCAAGTCTTTATCCTTCTGCTTCTGGCAAAACAGTCTTCTTGCCTTTTGAAGCCTCTCCCGAAGCTTTCACTTTTGCTCTAGCTGTGTATGCTGTGTACCAATCTATGGTTTGCTAATTTAAACCACCATTTGTTTACCTCCTTTGTCTTCAAGAATTTGCTCCTGGTCTTTTGCCAGCCTGCAGAACACACATGCCTATTTTGTGGGGAAAAAAAAATAAAATCCAAATTTAAGTCAGGAGCTTTTTCTTTGTCTTGATTCTCTCCTTCCTATTGCAACAGATGACATAGATCTTCTGAGGCCGCTGAACCAAGAAGTAGCTAATCTGTTGTATATGACCTGAAAGTGTTTGCCTCTTTTACGTTTTTATATATATGTTATAGAAATATTATATATGTTTTTGTCCCAGGTTTAGTCTATGTAGGACTGCAGTATATTTGAGGTTGTGTCATGTCAAGATCTTCTCTCCCTACATCTGCATTTGTGTCTATTCTTCCTCTTTGCTATCTGCTGTCCGAGGAGAGCTGGACCCTCCTGTCCTGGCCTGCCCACTGTCTCGCTCACTCCGGGGAATGGGTGGGAAGTGATGGCCAACTCCCAGCCTGACTTAGGAGAGCCACTAAAAGCCCTTCTATCCTGGCAAAGCAAAAGCAAAACAGATAAGTGGGTAAGCTGTGATGGCCTCTGCTCCTCCTCTTCATGTTGCAGGTATCAGTCCCGGAGCAGAGCCCTGCCGCGGAGCAACCAGAAGGATCGTACGGGAAGTTACAGCAGCACTGTGCTGGGAAACGTCTCTGCTGAGGAAATACGGTGTTGATGGGCTAACGAGAATGGTTTCAATAGGAATCAGTTAACATAAGCCTGAAACTAAAGCTGGACTTTCAACATAAATCAACTGATCCAGAAGCTTTTAGCACACTTACGTCAGAAGGGCTCATGTAGCCAAGAAGGGAAAAAAAAGAAACACTTCCATGACCAGCTTCCTCTTTTGTAAATAGAAGAGGTCACTACTCGTACGATTAGAACTGAATGCAGGATATAAGTTGGCATACGCAAAACAGCGTGCATTATGTCTAAGGGGAATAATTAATGTTTAGTCCAAATCTCTGCTTATGAGAGGTTTAGGCCACAGACTTCACAAGGTTTTCTTCTCTGGAGTGAATGGTAAAAGGTCGATAGGATGGAAGAATTTATTGACCACCAGTAGCCAAATATTCCAATATTCCTGTCCAAAACAGGTGTTGGCCAGCATTTCTGTAAATAAAGGAAGAGTTTCCTGATCTTTCTCACTGGAAGAGGCACTACATAAAGTTCCTGAGCCTGATTTTCCCTTCAGGCCCCTGTAACTGCAGAGGAGGGAGGAGAGGGGCCAAGAACTAGTTACTTGCCCTCTCTCCCTGTGCCACAGCCACAGCTGGGACACTGTTTTGAACAGAAATTACATCCAATTCATTTATCTCAGTGGCAGCAGCCTTTTTTTTCTTTTTAATTTTTTTTTTTTTCATTACTCTGAGTTGCTTTAGTAAGTTATAGTTCAGGGCTGACATATCCAACCTCTGGCTGTGCTGCCCTTCTCTTGCCGTGAAATGGCAAGATGAGCTGCTGAGGCTGAAATGCTGGTCTGTGCTCTTGCCGATTTTCAAGTGGAAAGATGTGAGCTGTCCTGCCTGAGATTTTGAGTAATCTTCCTTGAGTAATCTTCCAGTACAACTCCCTCCAGCAAATTGTACAGCTTTATTACCAGGTAGCTGACACAGTATGGGTGGTTGCTACCAGGGCTGTATACATGGCTTGTGTGTTGTAAAGGCAACGGGGTCTATTGCTAGTACCAGGAATTTAAGACCTTTTCTCGTGAAGTTTCTGCACCAACAATTATCTTAGGAAAAAATAGGAGTGACAACTGTGAAAGCTGAGCAAAGCCACCCCAGCGAGTTCCTCACAGCGGCTGGCTCATCAGGCTGGTGCTACCCTGGCTGGCATGGCAACTTGCCCACTGTTCCACTGAAGCCATGTGTGGGGAGAGGAACCCAACTGAAGCAGCTCGTTCGGTGAAAAGGAGACGTGCGGATATGTATTATTTCTTTGCTCATAAGATGACAGTGGAGCCTGGAACATTTCAATTTCTCTTTCTGTATACAGGGCATGGGTGTGAGCCACAGGCAAAATGGTCTTTATAAGGCAACGATTCTCGGGCAGCCGAGCCAGTGCTGTCGGGGATGATCTGTGCTCTGCTCTGCACAGCCGCAGCTGGTGGAGAAACCTCACCTTCCCCTGCACTCATTTCCCCCCATCTAGGTAAAATAGGGTAGGGGGGCTGGGTGAGGTGACTGCAGTGGGAGCCTGTACATAGACACTGGAGCAAGGTTGAGCCATTTGAGGTGAAGGTAAGCTCGAGGTCCTGCAGATCAGTGTCCTGGCAGCCACTGTGCAGAAGACACCAAGGCTGGATTGTAGCTGGAGGAGAAAGAGGGAAAAGTAGTTTGAAACCTAAGTTCTTGTCAGCAGCAGAGTCTGAATGAAATGCTATCAGCATTGCTATGGTGGTGGTCTCTGAGCTGCAGAGAAGCCAAGATCCCCACCTCAATTCTTCCTACACAACTAGCTCGCAGTTACCTGCCCTTACAGCCTGTGCCGTGGCTGCTGTGTGGGGCAGTACAGGGCACTGCTGGAACCATTTTTGTCACTGACAGATTTGGGTTGGTCCCAGCAAGCAGAGGCTAGGCTTTCTCAAATATATTTGTTGGTAGTGACCCTAAAAGTTTGCTATCCCTGATGTGGGGGCACGGCTGCTGTGCGTGCATCCATGCTCTGGAGCAGCCCCCCTGTTCTTGCATGTTCTGAGGGCTCCTTTCTGAGGTACAGAGTCCAGAGTTACAGACTACTTAGTTTCTTCCCGGAAAATAATGCATGCCTTAAAAAGAAACCCACCTTACACCAGAGACATTTTTACTGAACTTCAGGCTGGGCTGGAAGTCTACAAAAGACATTAAAATGTTACAGAAAAAACTTTGTTTATTTTGGGAGGTGGTATATAGTACACATTAAAAAATCCCAAACAACTATTCAAGATCTGTAAGCAGTGGGAATCGTGTATATGAGATTTACTTACTATGTTTCAGCTCTCTGAAGCAATGTAATATAGCTGCAGCTTAACCTGCAGTTTTATGTCCTCCTCGTGCTGGGAGGCTGAATGCATTGTAACAGATTCCTGCCAAGCATGTTTTGGATGCCAAAGGCAGCATATGAAACCTAGAAGGAGCCTGGAAGTTATGACGTGCAACAGGACTGCTTGACTTCAGACAGCATGGTTATGTGGGCAGGGAAGATGGTAGAGCTGGTGCTCACCTTGTACACTCATGAACTCTCCATTTGAAATAGTCACCGTTATTCAGTAATAGTTAAGTAAAATAGATACTGTAGAGATTAAGTGGCTGGATTTATTCAAAGTGTGGTCTTCGTCATTGGTAAAGGTTGTGGAAGCTTCTTGTTGCAACGTGTCTGTGCATGGGAGTAGAACACCAAGATCAGTGACCTACCCACTCTTCAGGTGAGAAAGTTAAACTCTTGACTTGGGAAACGGGTCAGCTTTAAAAACATTAGATCTGTACAGGTTCCTGGAGGAGCGAAAGCGTGAAACAGGTGTCTTTTGTCACAGGAGATTATAAAGATGCTGAAAATGGCTAGAGAAAGTTCAGCTCCTTTACAAGTGGGTCTGGGGTGTTTGATTACTGGGAGGGTTTGATTCTGCATTTCCTCAGCCTGGCTTTGTTATTAACTTCAGGACAGTTAATCCTGATCTACTCCCACACATGTGGCAGCAGAAGCAAAAATTTTTGCAACCCCTGAGGCTAACAAGTGCTCCTGAACAGATTAACAGATGTGAATTAATATTGAGAAGCTGAGACTTGTTTGTATGATGGCAATGCTTCCCATTTGTCACCCCTATCTCATTACATGGGAAAGTCATTCCCATTTTGCAGGTAAGAAAATGGATACAAAGAGATTCAGCGGCCTGCCAAAGGTGAAGCTGGCAATTGTTGAAAGAGCTTGAAACAGGAGCTTATTTCTTACGACTTCTGAGACCTTTGCACACATAGACACTATACTGTGTACCAGGACGTGGCTCTGCTCCTGTTAAAGCTGTGGATAACCACCCTCTAACCACCATCATGCAGGTGTGATGTGAACACAGGGTGTATTTCTGAATGTGAATTACTCAGAACAGTAATGGTAACGCCACTTGGATGAGGACAGATTACACCCGATCAGAAAAAGTCTTTAGGGACAAAACTGCTTCTTCAAATTTCTTTTGAACACACTTGAACTGGTAGAAAGATTTTGCACTGCTTTAACACCATTTGTCAGATGGCTGTGATGCATTTGAGCTGGCAGCAGGAGACCTTCCAGCAGATTTAGCACCACATGGAGCCACTGCTGGGTGTGACACCCCTGGAAACAAAGGAGCAATCAAATGCTAAGCCTCTCTGATGGTGTTTTCCATCTGTTTCTCCACCAGCATGCAACGTACAACGTGCCACCGTTTCTAGGGAAGCAAAATTGTGTGATCACCCCTGTGTCTGTGTGTCCATCCCATTAACATCTTTCAGTCTACTGGCAGCTTTGACCACATTTAATACAAGCTTATATGTCTTGATATAAAATTATGTTCCTGCACGTCCAGTATAAATAAGTTACCAGGGAGAGGAGAAAACCAAGTTTGACTGAGCACAAAATCCATCCTAGTATCTTCTGATCCTGATGATTGGATCACATAGCTAAGCTTGGCAGAGAACTCGTGGCTGGCAACCATGTGTACCATGAACTGTGTTAACGTTTTATCTGCACAAGGCAGCCAACCAATAAACAAAAACCCTCAAGATAAAGGACTTCAGTAATTACACTACAAATGGAACCTGTTAGAGAAGAAGTGAGATAAGTAATATAATGAACAGTGGACGTTTGCTTCGCTTTTTATAAAATTAATATTTGTTCTTTAAAATATTATAATTAGTTTTTTACAAACTGTCAGGCTTTCCACAGATCTTAGGTTTTAACCTGTAATTTCCCGCACAGACTTTGAGATAGGAAGGTGCGTAATGTGTCCAACTGTGTGTACTTAATTGTAAGCCAAATTAGCTAAGCTATTTACTCAGGAAAATAAGTGCTCAGAAACTTCTTTACTGGTGAAAATCCTGTGTGGTCAACTGAATATGTGTTTCTTCTTCAAGGATAAAGAATGAATTTTTAAAATGTAGAACAAAGACACTCAGACTGTATTTTGAGGAGAAAAAACCCGAAGGTTGAAAGATATTTTGGGTTACCTCCTTCATGCAGCACACATGCTCCTATTTTAGGGTTTCTCCAGGAATAATGTGATATTGGAGACACCAATCCTTCTCTCACTCTTTAGCTCCTGAGCAGAAAGAAGCAGGTGGACTAACATCAAGTGGACATGGCCCATGGCCCTAGTACCTAATTATTGTATATGTCAGCAACAACATGTATAGCAGAAGTTCCCTAACATTTGCACAAGGGAGAAAGAGTGTCAGGTAGACTTTACACTGATGGTCCTTCAATGTTGAGCTGGGGTTCTGCAAACTCTCCACAGCTTTAAGAGTATAATTTTCCTTCTTGCTAGTTGGTGTTAGTCTTGAATCTTAGTACAGTATACAAGGTCCAGATCTCCAAATGCTGCTGCTGTAGCAATGGGGAGGGCTACTATGGCTGAGAAGAAAGGGAGGGAGAGAGGAAGGAAGGAAGAGAGAAAGGAGGGGAGGGACAGAGGAAGGTTGGGAGGAAGACCAGTTCACTGTTAGGTAACAAAGGCAAGTGCTTAGAAGAGGAAATTATTTGACAGCTTATGCCACTGTAATTATTTCCCCTCCATGCTTGCTTATGATGGTGCTGACATTAACGTCAGAACTGTAATTGAAGTAAGTAGCTCATGTACTTGCTGACAGGACAGCACAAAATGAACTTAAAAGAAAATTGCACAGATCCAGTATTTCCTAACTTGCAAGTGGCTGAATTTGCCATCCAAACAACATTATTTTTAAATAGCTTGAGTTTTACTGAGTCAATGGAGCTTGGGATAAAAAAGCTCTTGGGATAAAGCCTTGGGATCAGAAAAAGGCAGAGAAGCCTCCCAAGTACAGTGCCAGGAAGCTTCACAGCCAAAGCAGTGACAGCTGGAGGTGGAGATTTGAGGCTGCTTTTGGTTTTTGAAAGATTGATGCATTTGGAGAACAAGACGTCATGTCAGAGAAACAATCTTTTATCCCATGGTACGTAGTCTGATGCAAAAAGCAGCATCTGAACATCAGTTCTGCTCTGCCATAAGCAGAGCGACCCAACTCTCAGGCTATCACGAGGATCCCTCTGACCAGCTTTCTACCTAGCCCTGCAGGTTGCAATTGCTGTCTGGCTTCAGCCATGAGCATATTCATGCTCAGGTTGTTAAAGCTCTCTTCTGACATGGGGTTCAGTCCGTGGACTACATGGATACTTCAAAACACAACCTGTATCTCCTAAAAAGCACTACAGTATAAGCTCCAGTTTTGGTCTTCCTGGCACTTGCCTTTGAAGGAGGCTGTGTGGCCACGATGCCAAACGGATGAAGAGGCAGAACTTTTCCCCCAGTTCCATATGTTGTTAGTGAAGGGGGCAAACAATGCCCTAGAGCAGACTGAACTGCTGCTGGGGTGCATATAGTCCCTGCAGTATGCTGAGGGGGAAGTGTTTGAACTTGATTACTCTTCAGTGATTGTACGGAGCATCTGAGCGGTATGTCATATGGATTGGATTGCTTCCCAGGGACAAGTGCTTAAAATTGCGATGAAGTAGCAGCTATATTCCACCTCTTGTTTTTTTTCTTTCACACAGAACCTTCCTTAGCGGATTTGCCAAAAGGAGAAGGCAGTTTCCTTTTCTGTATTTAAAAGACATATGGGCTTCAGTGTGAGGAGAAAAAGAAACTTGGTTAAAACAGTGTATTCTTACTCATCATGTTGTTCCTTAGGTTTGATCCTGCCATGCATTTATAAGGACAGTACTGCTGTCTCATCAAGCATTAATACATCCAAGTAACACTCAGGAGAAGGGCAGTCCTCAAATGCATGCTGGAGTTAGGGCCAGCATTTAGGAAACCACCAAGTTTATAGACAGAAAGCAAACAAATTGTGAGAATAGAAAGTTTTTGGGGTGAGGGGTGTCTTGCAAATACTTGATGGGTATTATGGCAGACAAATACCTGATGGGGGGATATAACAAAGACTTAATAACAAAGACATAATAATATTACATCAGACATAATAACATGTTTAATAATCACATAATAACATTGTGACATATTAAGTCATAATATGACATAAGACATAAAAACAACTAACGAAGACAAGGTCAGATTCTTCTGAGAGGTATCCAGCAAAAGGACAAGACGAAATAGACACAAATTAAAACACAAGAAATTCTGTTTACGAAAGAGCTTTTAGCGCCATGAGAGTGATCAAACCCTGGCACAGGTTGCCCAGAGAGGTTGTGGAGTTTCCATCCTTGGAGATACTCAAAACCCAAACAGGCATTGTCCTGGCAACTGGTTCTAGGTGGTTTTGCTTTGAGTAGCCCTGATAACCAAGGATGCAGAGAAGGCAGAGTTGCTGAATACCTTCTTTGCTTCGGTCTTTACTCCTAAGACCAGCCCTCGTGACCAGCAGATCGAGGGAGGTCCTCCTCCCCTCTACTCTGCCCTAGTGAGACCTCACCTGGAGTACTGTGTTCAGTTCTGGGCTACCCAGTTCAAGAGGGACAGAGATCTACTGGAGAGAGCCCAGTGGAGGGCTACGAGGATGATGAGGGGACTGGAACACCTGCCTTATGAGGAAAGGTTGAGAGACCTGGGGCTTTTTAGTCTGGAGAAGAGAAGACTTAATGTGTATAAATATATGAGGGCTTCCCAGAGAGGTTGTGGAGTCTTCTCTGGAGACTTTCAAGACCCCTCTGGATGCATTCCTGTGTAACCTGCCCTAGATTCTATGGTTCCTGCTTGGCAGGGGGGTTGGACTTGATGATCTCCAGAGGTCCCTTCCAACCCCTAACTTTCTATGATTCTATGATTCTATGAGTATGGGGCTGGACTGGATGATGTCTGTAATTCTGTGTCTCTGTGAAATCCAATTCTGGAGCAGATGAAATGTGTCAGCCTTGAAAACACTGTCTCCAGTAACGGCCAAATCATCATACTGAGAATCCAGGAGCCACACTTTGATGCTGGAAGTCATCAGTGCACACTGGAAATCCTGCATTAATGATGTGATACAATGTTTTTATTAAATAACTTACGAAGGTTGCTGGTAAACAGCTGGTCAAAGATCTCTTCTGTCTCTATACTGTTTGATTTGATCACAAGAAAGACAGAAAATAATAGGTCTGTGTGCTGATCAAAACACCTGTCATACAACAGAAGTGGAACTCTGTGCCTTTGCCACTGTCCTGGGTTTTCAGTATTTGTATACACAATTTTGTTTCCTGCTTAGCCATTCATTAAATACAAGCAGTGAAAACAGCAGAAACGGTTTTTAAAATTAGACAGTTCTATGGAATATAGTGCTTAAAATATTACATGCGTATTGTCCCAGTGACTTCTTACATGCAGCTCAGTGGAAGTTCTGCAGTGTTTCAGTATCTGTAGTTTGTGAGGGAGGAACATCGTTAGTTAAAAGGGACCTGGAATCTTTGGGAACATTTTTAGTTATGTACTTTAATGAATGCCATTGTAGTGGAGCATAAATATATAAATAAAAACTGTGTATCCTCGTTTTTCACACTGTATGTTCTCAGGCTGAAGATCCTCTTTCTTGTTCTTTTTTAATGAGATTTAAATTCCTTTCTGTACCTTGTCTCACCCTTGCATCATTCCTTAGATACCAGCCCATCCTGTGAAATCTGATTCTGTTGGTTTCAATCTTTCACTGAGCATGTATGTACTGAATGGACAGACCGGGAAGCTACAAAGGCTGGGATCATGAGGGGAAGAAAAGAAGAGGCAGAGCATCGCAGGTTTTTACTGTTCTTTTCTCCACTGGGCTGGTGGGTTTTGGTGGGTTTTCTTTCTTTTTTTTTTTTTTTTAATGAGAAGCACCAATACTTTTTACATTTGAAGCCTTAACTTGTGCATGATTTAGTTACTTGACATTGGAAGTGGCAAAAGGCCCACTTGCTATTCCTAGATAGTTATTATACAGCAGTATGAATAATAACATACTTGTTTATAATAGCAAGCCTTCCTTTGACAGCAAATATATTTATGTTGAACTTCATGGTGACTCTGTTCTGAATACATTTACCTCACTCTTTCCATTACTCTTGGATGCTAATCTAGCATAATTGTCAGATATTAACCATAACAATAAAACAGATTACTGAGACAAAGGCCATTAAAATAATGATCTTGGACAAAAGAAACTCCAGCTGCCAGACTTTGGGAGTAGAAGGCTATACTCACCAAACACAGTGACACTTAAATTGCATTATTAACATTTATGGACTATTCATGTTTATTTTGTGCTGAAAGAACCTACTTCTGTCGTGGTATGTGTGCTAATTTGGAAGAACTCCAGTGAAATAAATAGGAATGGCATGGTAGCATCTGTATGAGGTCAGAGCCACTGGAGGAGGAGGAGCCTGTGGTTGAGGCACTGGACTGGGATTTGGAAAATCAGAGATCTGTTTCCTACTCCACCACAGATTTCCTGTGTAAATACAATATACAGCCCAATCCAGAAAAGCAATCAGATGCCCAAAAGTGCAACCCAGGTGGAATTTGGCCGCCTAGACCCAAGTGACAGCAAACCTGCCTTGTCCCTCTTCTGGGACACCCGTGTTTCTCCTTGTAAAATTTCATAGGTGCCTCATAGCTTCTTATATTGTGAGCACCCCTTGGCTAGTCTGTGCTGGTCATTTTGTCACTGTTTGATTTCCAGCTTTGGGCTCATGAGCTGAGCATCCCTGCCCCTTGAAAGAACCAGTCTGAGAGATGATTCTGCCTAATCCAGGCTGGCTGCTCAGAGTCAGCAGCAAGGAAAGGCACGCACGTTAACAGGCATCCTGATACGGCTGGTGTTGGTGCCAGTAGGGCTTCCTTTATACGGACTACCTTTATCTGCTATTAATCCATTTCCCACAGGGTAGCAGACTACAAACATGAAGCCCTATGGCACAAGATTCTGTTTACGTTACTTGGTCAGAGCAAAAGTCCTGCCTGTTTAAAGCCTTAAGCACCAGATAACCTCACCAGCTTTATTTCATGAATCCTACCAGTACATCTCACACAGACATCACACAGGCCACTTTCTAACTGGCCTGATTAGTTTTCCTATTGGCAGAGACAACTGAAGCTAGTGCTCCTTTAGGCAATAAGTCTGATGTTTGATGTATCAGCGGTGCTACACGCAGTAACTCCGTGTCTGTGCAGCCCATGCACGCAGAGGAGACCTGCTCATCTGCAGCAATCTTCTCCAGGGGCAGCTGGTTTTTACAAATCTCCCCAAAGCATCCCAATGGCAATCCTGATGGTGTATCTGCACTGCAAGCTGCTGAAACCTTTTCACCACAGACCCGTGTGATGGGACTCCAAGGAATATCCCTGCCAGACAACTTCAGCAGTTACAGAGAGATAAAGCCTGGAGGAGAATGTGCTATTTCAAATGCATGCACATATATTTATTTTCTAATTTGCTAAGGTTTAAGATTATGCAGATACACAGAAGTGGTTTAGCCTGGAGTTAAGGCAGCTATGGAAGGTATGCAGACATAAAAGGGTGTGTTGTTTTGGCTTCTTTGTTTAGAAAAATGATTAAGGTGCTTGTTTTTTATTTTCTGAAATACGTGCAGCAGGAAGGATAAAGACTGGCATGTTGCTGTATAGAGCTTGTTTTAAATAGCCATTTGAGAAATTAGCACCCTCCTCTAACTGTCCTTGCTAAATACTTGTCCAGGCAACTGACAGAGAGGCATAGGTGGAGAACCTCCAATTAAATGGCTGTCAGAGCTTAGGAGCCAGAAGATTGCGCTGAACTGCCATGAACGCAATAGGAAGGACACAGTTTGCAAATATGACTAATGATCTTCAATTGCATTATTAAAATTCGGTTTATTTGTTAACTGCAAATGCCCATGGACATTTAAACCCTGTAGAGTAAGAACTATGTCTTTGCACATGGCCTGAAGTTCTCTTAAATAGCAGGTCATCCAGGAACAGACTGGGCATTATATACCGTCACACGTGAGTGAATAACCAATTAAATTCTCATTCTAAAAGCTTGTATTTAGTGGCCAAGCTTTCAGGCTTCAATCAAGAATTTCAAATTCTGTGGGAGAAATAACTTCTGCAGCATCAGGAAGTTGTGAACTCCACCCACTGGTGACCTACATTTTGGCTGTCTAGTCAACCTCCTTGCAAGAATTTGCCACAAGATGCCACTAGCAAATTACTGAGCTTGCATCCAACACTCCTAACCACACACAAAACAGCTCAATTTGTGAGTGTCTTGCCAAAATAAGCACATCCTCACCCACATTGGACTGTCTGTCTGAAGACAGAGGCAGTTAAACATTTCTCTGGAAGATGTTTCTTCTTGCTGCAAGGTCAAAGGTCCTTGTTTCCACGTTGATGTACTTCCAAATTCTATTAGTCCTTTTCATGTAGAAAACCCTGTTCTGCTATAAGCATTGAAAAGCTTGGCCCTTGGGTCCATTTTTTTTACTTACCCAGAACTAGGTGGAGTGAAGGCATCTTTGAAGGAACAGAACCTGTGGAAAACCAAGTTGAGCAAGTCTGAATTAAAGCAGAACAAAGGCCAGGGCATTCCCTGCTTTGGACTTCGGTGTACCCTACTTGCCCCTTGCCTGTGCTGGGCTTCACTCCCACCTGAGGGCTTTGTCCACCCATGAGGAGGCAGCAGGTTCCAGAGTGAAGATGGCCAAAGCAGTTCACTTGAACCTATTGCTTCAGCTATCTGCAGAGGCGGCTCCTATTGCTTATCATGCTGCCAAATTCTGCACAGCTCCATGTGTGATGCCCTTCGCTCATTTTGCAAAGAACTAATGTGCAAATTTGCAAATGACTTCTATGAACATGTGTCTCTGCTTGCAGTAAATATATCTTTTCAGAGCCATGGCAAGCAACGGGCTGCCCAAAGTCACGAAGTTTGGGGAAGCAGAGTGAGAATGGGTTCCAGTTGGGGATGCCAATACTGTGAGTGAAGGGTGGCTGTAGGGGGGGTGCACAGGTACGTGCAGCATCTGGTGTTTCTGTGTTTTCTTTCTGCTGCCTAAGGGCTGGGTGAGGAAGAGCCAGGATTTGTGGATAAATTTGAGGGTGCTGGCTGTAGGTGGAGTGAGAGAGTGGAAGTCCTGGTGGTCTCATGTGGATGGATGGAGGGACATGCAGTTATTTTAGGAGAACAAGAGAGCTGAAGGAAACTTTTCACGGAGAAGAAGAGACTGGTCTTCCTCTGATGAGAGGAGTACCACTGATGACAGGTGAGAAGATTTTTAAGGTCTGCCTGTGCTTGGCTCTTCACGAAGTGCCAGCATCTCTCTCCCTGACTGCTTGGGAGGCAGCAGGGGAGCAGCTGAAGGCATGTGGCTTCCTCCTGTGTTCAGCTCTGCCAAAGATGAGGAAACCCTCAAGATGAGACAAGGCAGGTCTGATATGGAGCTTACACTTGTGTGTTTTCCAGCTTTTCTTTCCCTCCACAAGATAAATGAAGGAAAGGAGAAAGGAAAGTCTTGAGGAAAAAAATTGTATAAGGTTCAAAAATACCACTAAGAATCATCTTTTTTTTTTTTTTTTTTTTCCCATTAAAAACGCTTTTTCCTGCTTTGAAAGAACCCCAAAAAGGAAATGGAATTTCCTTTATAAAAACCTGATGTGCTGACATTTTTCATCCTGAATTAGAATTAAAACCGCCAGAGGGAGGAAACTCAGTGTATTCTATTGATCAAAGAACTGAGACTATTTTGCAGGAGGAGTTGAGGAAGGCCATCGTTTCAAGTTATGTTTTCTCTGTGAGCACTGCAGCCCTGGATGTGTTTTGTTTTGTTTTGTTTTGTTTTGTTTTGTTTTTGCAGTGACTTCACTTGTGTCTGTGCTGATCCAAGTCAGGTAGCTGCAATAATTTGTGCTGGTGACTGTTGATACAGTAAGGGACCATGGATTAATGTTGAATAGCCACATTTTGAATAGCTAGGAGAACAGGTTTCTTGCATGCATCAGTTAGTTAAAAGGCAAGTTATAAAGTCAACTGAGCGTGAATTACTGTAAGGCTAAGTTCCCGTCATCTGAGTCACCTATAGAAGGAGGAATTCAAAGAGTCCTTGTGCATTGCAGAACTTACAATTAGTCAGGGACTGGAGGGCTGCCTGACATGAAATACGGCAGCTGGCACTTGCCAAGCAGCAAGGACACCCCAGTCACATCTCTTTCCCTGGACATGGTCTCAGAGGCTCTATCTAAGCACTCAGATGTGCTTTCAGATTCCTGATATGGTCTGCAGGTCTTGGCCGTGTCCTGCTGGGCAAGGCTCAAATACACAGGCTAAATGTGAGCTGTGATGTGCTTCAGCAGGTACTCTGTCTGGATACCTGAAGAAGCAAAACCCATGAATACACTGTAACATATTTCAGCCACTGTTCAGCTGAAATAACAACCAGACTAGGTAATCCCCAGACTGCAGCCTCCAGGAACTGCCCGTCTCCCACGCTAGCTGATGTTCTGGCCAAAAAACAGCATGAGAGATTCATGTGTTTGTCTTACAGCACTCCTATGACTTCAGGGTAGCAGAAATGACTTCTAGAGAAGCAAAGGACCTGGCTCAAGCAGTTATGTGCAGGCGGTTTAAATGCCACCCTAGCACCTGAACTTTCAGAGATGGCTTCTCAATAGGAAACATCAAGATCAAGGACACAAGGGAATGCGAGTTAGTGGTGATCAGCTGAATGTTCTGTGTTAGAACCTGTTTGTAAAGAGACTTAGAGACACGCATCTACAAAAAATTGCCATGATCATGTTCTGAAATTGCCCTCAGAATTAAATTACAAAGCATTCTCTACATATGTTTTTGAGTTCTCATATAAATTTAGTTTGCTCCTTTTTTGCTTTCATTTTAAAATGCAAATTCTTGTAACAGAAAAATGACTGATCAATGTTGCAGAGAAGACAGTTCCTTAATTAATAGCTGTGTATTCATCTTGCATGTCTCCCTGTGAAGTCTGAGGCCTGAAAATAACTGTGAAGAAGTAGATCTATCCTGATAATAATATTTTCCAAAAGTGTAACAGCACAAATCTACAGTACAAATTTGATTCTGAGTGTAAAGGCTCAGGTAGAAGAATACTGAAATGCCATGGAACCTGTTGGTCAATCAAAATAGTACCTCTCAGATTTGCAGTGTTATAAAAAAATCTCTTATTAATGATGAATTGCAGAAGTACTCAATTAATTAATTCATAGGGATGAATTTGTAAAGGAAATATGGGAGGTGTCCATGCCCATGATGACGGGGTTGAAACTAGATAATCTGTAAGGTCCCTTCCAACCCAAACATTCTATGATTCTGTGAAAATCATACATCAGCTTTTTTTCCTCTGAAGTGTTAATTCTGATAGGTTTACTTTTTATGGAAGATAATAAAAATGAAATTAGTCTCGGGCAAAGGAAGAAGGGAGGAGAGCAACAAATAGCAATCAAAACCTGAAACATTTCAGGCATTTCAGAGATATATTATTCCTCCAAAATAGTTGAAAAAAATGGAAGAAGAGCCATGCCAAGTTCCTACTGCATTTTGGATACCTATTGGTATTTTAAAACTAATCAGAAATTCCAAAGAAAAGTAACTTGAAAATCTAATCTAAGAGAATAAAGATGACTATACCCTCAGTAATGGAATTATTCCCCTCAACTCCACTGTAACAGTATACTGGACAGCATATAGACAAGCATTAAAGAACTAGTGTTTGCAGTTTAGTGAATACTATAGGGAATCTGTGCATATATATGTGCCTGTGTATCTGTATATGCATGTTTGCACACATACCTATGCACATGTGTTGGGAAAAAAGAGAATATGCACAAGCTGGGGTGGAAAAGTTGTTTAAAAGGCAGAAATCTGGAGTAAATAAGGCAGAAGAAAACCATTGGAGAAGCGATAACTTGTGTTTGTATTTTGCTTGTTACAGTCAAACCAATCCACCTAGAACTAAAGGAAAGCTGTTACCTTGAGTAGAAGATGTAAGAGAAACGTCACGGTCTTAGTCATACAGGTTAAAAAATGGCACTGCTGGCCCATTTCTGTAAAATTTCTCCTCCACATGACCTGGGTACGGGGAAACCCAGGGTCACCTTCAGAGGTCTGGAGGACTTGAAAACAGCAAGGGTCTGTGTCCTGGCTCCTAATAGTAGTTAAAGTCTCTTGACTCTGGCTGGACAGATGTGCTGCTGTGCACAGACCAGCAATGCCCAGCTGGCCCATGGGACCTCTTTCGGACCAGAGGTTCGAATCCAAGTCCTGGTGGCCACACACTAAGATGGAGCAGCTAAATAGCTGAATCTGTCTTTTCATCTGACTTTTAAGCTCAGCCTTGGGAAGGGCTGAATGCATCTGCTTCTAGCTTTACAGCAGCTTGCATCCAGAGCTCATAGCGCATCCATAACCAGATTTCTACCCAACCTCCTTCATGCTGACCTTCCTCTGTCAAGGGTTTTGAAAACACAGTCTGCCAGACATGGCAGACAATTTGATGCCTGCTGTTTTAAAAACTGCTGGACTCTCCCACTGATGCATGAGCTGCAGGAGGACGGGCTGTTGGTTTCAGACTTCACTGTCTTTTGAAACAGTTTCATGTGGCATGTGCAACAACATCCCTGCAGAAACCAACTCCCTCCAGCGTCTTCTAAGCACCAGTACTGCGTGTGATTTCTGTAGGTAATGCATCCTTCCTGTGGTCCCTGAGCCTCTATGTCACTGTAGCTGCATATTAATCTAAAATTTAAGCCCAGCTGATGCACAGAGATCCCTCTAACCAGTTAGGTTGTTCCTGATGCCATTTTCCATCTGTGCATGTATGTGCTTTAGTGTGTGCTGTCTCTTCTGTTTTGATCCTGATATGTTCACCGGGTGGATGTGGTGTCAGGTATACGGTACAGTTTACCATTGGCATCTGCTGGCAGAACACACTTCCTAAGGGTACCTCAGAGGGGGGGCCACAATGAACATATTATTCCTCTTGGGCACCGTAGCCTTTCCCTACTAAAAGTCATTTTTCCATGATGCCTTTGGAAGAAGGAAAAGCTAAAGCTTAGTGGAGTTGCAGCAATTCATTTTTCAGTCAAGATTTACTTTAAAAAGCATCAAAAAAGGTAGATAGAAGACAGTTTAGTAGGACTAAAGGTTTGGATTTTATTTTTCTTTTTCTTCATAGTGCTCTTTGATCATGCTATGAGTGAGGTCAATGTAAAGGTGTGAAATGCAGCATCCCATGCAGTGAGTGTGCAGTTGTCACATTGCATGACTACTCCACTTTATGACCAGAAAACATTTCAGCAGCTATGTTAAAAACTGCTGTGCCTTCAGATAAAGCTCAAATGTCACCCCTCTTCTCAGTGGACTGGAGTTTTTTCTCTCCAAACCCTGAGCCAGAGCTGTTCTTAGACCAGGCTGTTCTCGCCCAGAGCCCAACAAGGAGGAAAAGGAAGCTCTCTCACCCCACGTACACACACCCTGGCAGCTGCTGTTATCTCCCCATCTTCTGTCCCCAAGCCACACTGCAGCATTCCTCACTTCTTCCCTGCCCATGCAGGCAACGCAACAGCCTTTCTGTGCTCCTTGGACAAGCTCTTGCTTGGAGCTCTCAAGGCTGTGAAACAAGTCTGAGGCACATCATCCCTCCTTAGCTGGCCCACAGCCAGCTGTGTGCACAGGGCCAGCAAAACACTGTATAACCACGGGTTTCCTCTTTATTTATTTAATTATTTTTTTTTAAAAAGGCCATACAATGAAGAAATGAAACAATTAATGAGTAAGTTCAGTATGATTGCCTGGAGGTTACTTCGCTGGTTGTGCCTCACTTCTGAATGCTTTTCCGCTTTATGGAGATGAGGGATGTAAACGTACTCAGGAGAAGTCTAGCATGAATAAGCTCATACTTCCTTCTACGTCATGAGGCTTTGCTTTTTGCAGTTTCTTAACATCGTATGCAGGTAAATTGTGTATTCATAGAGCTAGAGACAGCTTTGGTGTTATGGAGTGACCCTGACAACAAACAAGATTTCTCATTTCTTCATTTCTCAACATTTTCTGCTGCTAAAAGCAACAAATCATAACTATTAAAAATTCTGAGATGAGTTAGTGAGAAAGTCAGAAAGCAGTATTGAGGAGTGGGTTGGTTACTGCTCACACCATGAGGGTGAAGTCTCTTAATCTATACCTTAAATCCCTCTAAGCAACAGGAAACATCGAACTACAAAGTCATCATTTTTCATATCCCATTTTTAATACTTTGTAGTTCCTCAAAATGTGGTCATACATGGGAACAACTTGAGAGACATTCTGAACTGACCTAAGATCTTCCCTCCTTGCCTGGTTTAACTGGTTTGTCTCTCCAGGAAGCAAGACCTGGCATCTCCTGACCTGTCAGGAAGGCTTCTAGGCAGCTGAAATTTTCCTATTCCAGCCCCCAAAATTTGGCTAGTGATATCCAGTCCAGAAGTTTTAAATATGTGATCTCTTGGTATTGTTCTGAGACCCCAGCTCAACTGATGGATGTCATAGACCTGTTTTGGGGGTGGATCATGTTTATTGACTGAAGGAAGCTGTTGGGCCTTGGCTGTATTAGTTAAGGAGCTGAAAGAGGGACAGTCAAGGAAACGGGTGTTGCGGTGCAAAGCTGTGCTTTATCCTTGGCTTTGTCACAGAAACCATACACACACTGCCAAATTTCAAGTGGCTACTGGTGGTGTTTCTCTCTTCCAGTCTGCCTGCTTGAAAGCTGGCTGCTTCGTTTATGAAAATATAGTGGACATCACTGATTACATCTCAGTTGTCAGCTGTGAAATGAGAAAGTCACTTCAAATCTCTTCCACCCAGAGAGGCACTGTGACAAATAAACTAATTTGTGGTTGTGGTGTGTTTGGATAATAAGATAACACTTCTGCAAGTCGGCCTGGACAGAAATTAGTAGTTCTTCCTTCAGATGGGGGTTTCAGTAGTGTGTAGTAGGTAAGGGAGGAGGGATTGAAAATGGAGAATAGAACAAATACCCCACTCTCCTGTTCCCAGTTAGGCAGTGATTCCAGCAAGGCAGTACATTCTTGTGTGACTAAGGACTAGGCTGTAGTGTAAATGCACGCTCTTTTTGATATCCTCTTAGTCCTGGCTACTATTTGCAAATATTTGGCTTTGCAGCCTCTAATGTTCTTTTAACCATCTCTTTTTTAAAGGCAGCTAGTATTAAAACTTTCCAGATACACCAAAACAAAACAAACTTCTCATTTCATTAAGGAAATAGCAATGCTATGAGTACTGGTATCCTCAGGAAGTAGAATAATGTGGAAATAAAATGAAAAAAAAGGTAGGAAAATATATTTTCTCTTCCTGGTAGGTGTTACTTTATCTCTAACTCTTCTGCAAATAGATTCAATTCCCTTTCACTCAGATATTCCAGTAGCCTGCTCCCACTCCCAAGAGATTCACGCAGCCAGCACAGAGCAGCACCAAGAAGGAGGAAGTGAAATAGGGCAGCGTGGTTTACAAGCATTTTATGGTTGTAACTCATTAACAAAGAACTCCGTCTCCAGTCAGTGGAACAACTTTAATGTTCATTTTGCCCTTGACATTTTTCTTACACTAACATAGGCTTAAGGTGATGGCTAAGGTGAATTTCATTGTAAGCCCATTTCTGATAATTTTTTTTCCTTTTTATGAAGCAGGATGTCTCGTTATCCAGTAAGTGTCAGCAAATGGCTTAAAGTTTCATCAACAGTAAATTGTTATCCAGTGAATCTTTGACCAGTGACTGAACAAAAGTAATGGATTTTTGTACACGACTGCAGTAGGTGAAAGAGAAGCGAGAGCTGTGCACTCTCTGCACTTGCCAACCCTCGTAAAGAACTTGCCTTTAAACTCCCAAAAGGTAGAACCACGTCAGTTCACAATATGCTTTAGCACAAATGATGCATCTGTTCAGTCTGGAAGAGCTCCCCCGCGCCCCAGCAGCTATTGCAATTACTGTCACTACTGAAGTGTGCAAAAGAAGGAAATGTGGATTTTTAATATGGAAAGAAGTTCCTTATTTTTCAGAAAAAATGTCTGAAGTGCTGTCACAGTATCTACTATTGCACTACGCTAGACAGTGCTATTTTAGTGTGACATAGACAGAAAGACCTTAAGAAGGGCAGCCGTGCTCATGCCATAAGATGGACTCTGAGGCTTCTTGCTTGTGTGGTATCACTTGGTTTAAATGTCCTAGTTCTTTCATAACAGCCAGGGCACACTACGCTGCGCTTCATGCATCAGGCAGACTGAAGTATGTAGTTAACCATATAGAATGATGTACAAAGAAAAAGACATCGGAGTATCTGTGACCCTTTAGCAAGTACAGGTAACACTAATAAACTTAAAGAGGGTTTAAGTTCTGCTGGGACCATGGTCACATCCAGAGTGAGGCAAAATCCACTGGAGTGAGGCAAACATGGTAGGGCACGCTGATAAATCTGGGCTGTGTTTCCCTTTCGTATCTATCCCACCAGTATCATTGTCTCAGCCAGTAAACAAGGCAATCTATGAAAAGAAATTAAAATAACTGTACGATTAACAGCCTTTAATGACTTCTATTAAATCCTGGTTGTCAGTGCACTTTAGTGCCGGTCTTGCATATGTGAGAGGTAAACCTCAGGGCAGCTAGAAGTTTGCCTCAAGGTCTGTGCTAAGATAGGATGGCACTTGACCACATGGCCACTAGCCTGTGGCTGAGGGTAGTCATGGCTTTGTGGCCTCCTGGCAGTGACATATGCACTAAGGAGCTGGCACAGTGCTGAGGAACATCTGCGAAGCAGCACTATGGTAATAGAATAATAGAATCATAGAACGGTTGGGGTTGGAAGGGACCTCAAAGATAATCTCATTCCAACCCCGCTGCCATGGGCAGGGACACCTCCCACTAGACCAGGTTGCTCAAAGCCCCATCCAACCTGGCCTCGAATGCTTCCAGGGATGGAGCATCCACAACCATCTACAACCTCTCACAGGACAACCTGTTCCAGTGCCTCATCAACCTCACAGTGAAGAACTTCTTCCTTATATCCAACCTAAACCTACCCTGCTGCGATTTCCTGGAAGATAAATAGAGTCAGCACTAACAAACTACACTATTTCCAAAATGTCCCACTTAGCAGCTTGTTGAATGGGAAAATTTGCAGTGCATTCCACAGCTCCAGACAGTGGCAGGTGCTTTAGGTCAAGCCTGGTTGTGCTTTAGTCTGCTTCCCTGAAGAAAGTGTGAGGCCCCAATTACTGTTGAGCCTTCAAAGAAGGGCTTGCAGAGAGACCACACTTCTGGTTTCCATGAAGGTCAGCTACTGCGCAGAAAAGAGAGACCCAGACTCACTTCCTTTCCCAAGGGAAGGATGGTCCTCACCAGCAGCTCTCTTGCAGCAGCAGAGCTGCTGGATCTGTGGCTGGGCCCAGGGAGACAAACAGACGTGGGATGGAGCTGGGGGAAAAGGATGCCATCGTACCATGGGAGTCTGCTGAGGTTGAGGAGTTCAGCTTTCAGGATGCAAATCCACAGGACAAGCAGGATTCAGGTTTTCTGCTTACAGGAAACTTACCAAAGCTGTTCTCACAGAATTTTCTCATTTTCAAGTGAAGCTGAGTTTTTGTCAGGAAAAAGTAGTGAAGACATTTGAAAGGCTTGGGACTGGAAGTGAATAATGGATCTGCTCCCAGCCATGGCCAAGGCTTTCAGTACAGCCCTGAACTAGTCCCTTATTTTTCTACGGTTCAGTTACCTCATTTAGAAAACTGGAATAAAGATACTTGGTAGCTATACATAATTTTTCTTTATCAGTGCCGAATACATAGTATCTGAAAAGCTTTTGATTATATCTTTTCCCAAACTTGGTATCAGATTCCTACTTTTGGAAAATAATTTGCCTTACTGCACAAATATTTAAAAGAATGACATGTAACATTGCTGTGATTTGAGATAATGGCATTTATGAAGGTCGTGATAAATAAAAACAGTTGCCTGACAGAGGAAGATTAGTCCAGACCACACAATCAAAGCCAAGACTTCTTTTTTATTCAGAGGAAGATCCACTCCCTACTGAGATGCTGATGATAAGGCCCACAACCAAGGCAGAGAGAAGCCTTTGATTTCCAGAACCACCCCACCACTGAGTGTGCCCTCGGGGGCGGGGGGAGCAGATTTACTGATTCAGCCTTTCCCGGGCATCACATGCCACTTATGTGTCCCAGGACAAGCTGGTAACTTGTCCTGGTAACAATCAGGTTTCAACTCTTCCTTTCAGGATGACACGTGAGGCAATGGTTTTACTATCTTACAATGTGGCGTACAGGGAAAGAATCTTTTTCTTTTTCCTTTCCCCCAGCTTCCCTGCCAGCTTTACCAAGTTCCTCTTTCAGAATTAAACCCTCTGCATTTGGGGGAGCACATGTCAGAGCACTTCTGTACTCTGGCAGCTCCTTTTCGTTCCAGTGCTTTGCAGCTTAACTTGCAAAACCAGCCCACTCTGACACAAAGTTCA
This sequence comes from Eurystomus gularis, assembly GCA_013400335.1. NCBI lineage: Eukaryota > Metazoa > Chordata > Aves > Coraciiformes > Coraciidae > Eurystomus > Eurystomus gularis. Next base: position 36,869 of record VZZY01018053.1, read on the forward strand.
AAAAAGGCTGACATGGTCAGGACCAGCACAGAGAAATGTGCTTCCGAATAAAAGCTGCTCACATCTGGACAGCCCCAAATTCAGCCAATGACCTTTTCTTCCCTGGTTAAGACCTATATCCAGAATGGACTTGTGTGCCTGTAGCAAAGGTCAGGGCAAGAGCCAGGAAGGTCTGTAGCTGCGAGGTGGCCAGTTTGCAGACAGAAGTCCCTTGGGAAGGCTGTTGGGTGAAGGCCGTTGCCTTCACTTCCCCCTCTTTTTTCACCTTTCAAACTCCAGCCAGCGTGAGCAGCAGCTTGTGCCCTGAAGGTATGCTCTGTAGAGAATCCCCTGAGTTTTCAGGTTTGGCAGCATTTCTGAAAGGGTTCTGCTTACCTTTCCTCAAAAAAACTTTGCCTGCCTGACTCCAGCCCAGAGCCCTACGGGCATGTGCTCTCCCTGTGCCAGACTGCACCCTGCTCTGCCCAGCAGCTATGCAGGGATCTGTCTCTCCAATCTGAGAGCACTGAAAGAACAAGCTAAGGAGCTCCTTTGCTTTGGAAGAAAGGGCTCCTCATGAATATTCCTGCTAACCTAAGGAAAAGTGAAGTTTGAGTCTCAAACCCTGGGCTAGCCTCCCTCTACCTACTGGCTTTTACCATGAAGCAGGGATTTAGGTGGACTGGAACACTACATTTTGTGCAGAGAGAGACCAAATATGGCCCTTTTTCCTGCCTCTTGGGTAACCTTAGAACGTGCAAACATGGCTTGGATTTTGTGGTTGTGCTCATAGGATAAGGACTGAACTGCAGCATTGAGCTTCTCAATGCTCAGGAAACACTAAGCCCACTATAACTTGCATGGTGAAATGTTGTTTATGCAAGGAATTAACAGATCCCTCAGATAAATGTGTTTGTTTTGATTGCTTATCTGCCCTGAGGAGGTCAGAGGAACAACCCACATGCTTTTACATCTAACTGTAACAGGCTTTTCAAAGAAAACTTCAGTAGCGTGTCAGGGGTTAGACTGCAAATCTCCAGTTTCTGTTGAATCCACTTATATTACGTTACATTTTCCTACTATGTTTGTATTTTTTTCCTTGCCCATAATGTGATATTTGGGTTTGGTTTTATTTTCTACTTTTCAGTAAAGCTACACTGAGAGTTACCTAGCTGCATGTTCTGGGCCAATTATTTTTGTCAGTCTTTTGGTGGTGAGAGAGGACATAATTCATCCAGGAACCAGCTCAGGCTTTGCAGCGTTATACACACCAGCCGGAATTACTGCTCCTGTTTCTGCACACAGAACCAGGCCGCATCTGCCAAAGACACTTGGCGTTCTGAGACTGGCAGAGGTAGTCTCTGGCTCTCTGCAGGTGCTTAATTTGCTTGTGTTCGGTGGTAAACCTGCTTACTGTAAGCCTGCTCTATCTAGGTTCTCACTCCCCCTTGAATCTGCTCTGTGGTACTACAGATTCTAAGGATTTATCCCAAGTTATGACATGCCAAACAAAGCAGCTGGTCTGCAGCACACTGCAAGATATCCTCCAGCTGGCAAAGGGTCTCCGTTTCTTGCCCTCTTAACATGTTTTCTTCTTTGGTAGTGCATGATCCTGCTCAGTTTCATGTCTGAGAAGCAACCAGAGCTCCTCATGATGGTAAGAAAGCTTGTCATCATAAGCACGCAACTGTTGGAAGTACCAGAAACCTCCAGGTCCCTGTGATGTTAGAAGAAACCAGCAGAGCACATCGTCTAAAGCAGCCTTCTGTGTACCATGCAAGTGAGGTGGAAGCTCTGCCCAGGAGCCCCAGGTCTGCACTCACCAGCTCTGGGTGAGGGCTGAGGGCTGGAGTTCCTGAGGCCGTTGCTTCCAATGCTTGTCTCTGGGATACCAGTTTCCTTTATACAGCATGTTTAATTTTAAGCTGTCAAGACCATGAATCTGTACGGTGCTAAAAGCTCATGGTTTATTTTGCTTAAAAATGCAATGTAAAGGACATGCACTTATTGAGTATTGGCACTATTTGTTGTAACCATAGTGTGGTAAATCTAAAAAGAACTGCATTATTATTTTAAACACTGCGAGGCATTTAAATGGATGAAACTTCATGGTAGCTCACTCATGATGTGTTTTATCTGAAGCACTGCTTTATGCTTTTGATGGTGAGCAGCTATGGCAGCAGCACCTGCTTTAAAGCTCATCAGAAGGTGATAATGCCTTTTTGCAAGGTCTGTGCCCCAAAGCAAGAGGATGTTTTTTAGCTCAAGTACATGGTCAGTTTTCCACAGGTGAAGAGAGACACAGTAGAAGTTGCTAGTGTAGGAGAGACATGGTTCCCAGGGGCTGCCCAGGCACGCAGGTGCTGAGTGCCAGGAAGCACACAGAGCTGGTGCTGCAAGGTGCCAGCAGTGCTGGGTGGATGCTGGGTGGATGCTGGGTGCTGGCGATGCTGGGTGCTGGCAGTTCATGGCTCAACAGTTCTGTCGGTATCCAACAGAGTGGTGGCGTATATTCCTTAGGCAGCTCCTCCAAGTAACTTTGATATAAGTAATAGAAATA
>VZZY01018054.1:0-21767 GCA_013400335.1 Eurystomus gularis
TCACCAGTGCTGAGTATGGGGGGGACAGAGTCCTGCTGGCCACACTATTTCTGATACAAGCCAGGATGACATTGGCTCTGTCCCTGTCATCCAGCTCAGGGGGCTGGGCACTCAGAGAACATCTGGTCTTACTATTAAAAGACTGAGGCAAAGAAGGCATTCAGTACCTCAGCCTTTTCCTCGTCCTTGGTCACTGTGTTCCCCTCTGCACCTTATAGAAGATGGAGATCCTCCTTAGTCCTGCTTTTGCTGTTAATGTATTTATAGAAACATTGTCTTATATTGTCTTTTATGGCAGTAGCCAGATTATGTTCTAGTTGGGTTTGGACTTGGTAATTTTCTCCCTGCATAGCCTCACAAAATCTTCGTAGTTTTCCTGAGCGGCCTGCCCATAGACCATAAACTGTCCTGTTCTTCCTGAATTCCAACCAAAGCTCTCTGTTCAGCCAGGCTGATCTTGTTCCCCACCAGTTTGTCTTACGGCACACTGATATGGCCGGCTCCTATGCCTTAAAGAACTCCCTCTTGAAGAATGGACTCCTTTGCCCTCCAGGACTGTCTCCCAAAGGACTCTGTCAACCAGTCTCCTAAACAGGTCAAAGTCTGCCCTCCAGAAGTCCAAGGGCACTTCTACTGACCCCCCTCCTTACTTTCCCAAGAATTGAAGACTCTACCATTTCATGACCTTCATTATGGTTCAATCTCAGGTGAGAAGGATGAGCTAAGGTAGCCAAAGGGGTATAGGTGAACATACTATTCAAATAGGACGAGCAAAGATTTCAGAGAAGCTCCTGAGAAGAGGATTGTGTTGCATCTTGTAAATCTCAATTATATTACAGATCCAAGCTATCCATGAGCAGAGAGAAAGGGTCAATAAATCTTGGAAAAATTTCTTGGCTCGGACATCAAACTATGAGGCATTGAAGGTAAGAAATCTGAGTGATGCAACAAAATTTACATTCACGTTGTAGTTAATTGAAAAATTCCAAACACATTTTATAATGATTAGGAGAATATTCAAGTAGAAGTTAGAGTAAATTTTATATTCACAGAGACATAGAAGAATGAACCATAAGACATCCTGGCAAAGCTACGCGATCTTTGATTCTTCTGATTACAATCACAAATTGGGAATCAACATTGTTTGTACACTTGCAGCTGGGGAGAGATGATGTGTGTGTGTGTATATATATGTCCTGAAACTGTTGAAACTAAAAGTTTGGTCGTTCTTACTTTTCTTTATCTTTTCTAATATTTTGTTCCCTATTTTTAGTACAGCAAACATCTTTCAAGATGGAAACATTTTATGATGAAAGGAGTTTCTTTTAGCAATATTTGCATTTTTCCAAAAGAACATAAAAAGTATTAGAGTCCTGATTAGGTGATCAGACTAAGTTGGAGGATGAATGAAGTCAGACTTAAAAGAAATACTTTGATGGCTAAATTTAATTTTTCTTCATGTCTCATGGGAGATGCAAAAGAGAACAATTTTCTTCATGTGCAAGCACCTCCCCAGCCTGTGGTAAAGATCTATGCTAGAATTAGAAATTAAAAAGGGTCAGAAAAATAATTTGGAGAACTACAGACCAGTTAGTTTTAACTGAGTCCCTGAGAAGCTCTTTTAGGCACATGAGGGACAAGAAGGTGATGTGTAATGGCTGTCATGGATTTACCAAGGACAAATCAGTGTTGCCCACAGGATTGCCTTTTGTGATAAGATTATTTGCTCTGGAAAAGGAGGAAGATGGATGTTGTTTCCCTTGGCTTTAGCAAGATTTTCAGCACAGTCTTGTGTAGCATCCTTGTAGCCAAAACGGGGAGATACAGACTGGACTACAAGTTGGATGAAAAACTGGCTGGACTGATGGGCTCAAAAGACAGTGGTCAAGGATTAAAGCTTAACTAGCAGCCAGTTTTAAGTGATATTCCTCAGAGTTAATTATAGGATCAATACTACTTAACGTTTTCATTAATGACTTGGGTATTGGATCAGTATGCATTCTCATCACGTTCATGCATGTCACTGAGCTGGAGGAAGCAATCCATATGCTGGGAGGTAGAGCTGCTGTTCATCATTTCTTGTTTACGCTGGAGGGATGGGCTGACCAAAAGCTCATGAAATTCAGGGAAAGAAAATGTCAAGTCATGCATCTGCGATGTATTAAGGTTGTCATGCACCAGTACAGCGTGGGGACTGACTGGCTATGTAGATGTGTACTGTGTATGGGGTGACATGCTGAACATGAGGCAGCAGCGTGCTCTTGTGGTGACAAAGGCTAACAGCATATATGACTACATCAAAAAGAATATAGCCTGCAGGTCATGGCAAGTGATTATTCCCTTCATGCCCTTTCAAAGCACATCCATTTATTCTGTTTTCAGGTCCCCAGTACAAGACAGAGTGACAAACCAAAGGGAGGGTATTTAGAATTAAAGACCAATAGAATTAGTACCTCACTTATTTTGTCATATTGTTTGTGTATTTTCTGACAAGTGCAAATGACACAATTCACTCAGATTAAAACAATTTTGCCATTTTTCTAACTATGTTTAGAAAGCAAAAAGGCTTCAGGAAAAATCAATAGAGGCTTCCAGATCTAAATCAAAGACTCAAGATGGAGCAGTCCATTCTACTGATATTAAAGGCCTTGGTACAACAGTAAGTAATCCCCAGTGACACGGTTTTATTTTTATTAATGTGTAAGTGGTTTGGGATTTATTCTGACTGTGTATGGAGTGCTGCTTACTCTGTCTTTAATGATGTTTATGTTGACAAGCTCCAAGTATGTAAGAAAGAATCTGTATCTCCTGCAAAGCACCACTTCCCCTTCTGACATATCCTCAAACAACAGGTAGGTCAGAATGAGATTCAGATCTGCAGGTTATTCATAAAAAGTACAGGCATGATGGTCCCTATGCTACTTGACGTGTACCTCTTGTGGAACAGCCCTTCATGGAAACCGTGCTGAGGTCAAGACCTTCATTTCTTGTTGGGTAAATCTTTTTTTCATGGAACAATCTTCCCTCCTCTCTGCCAAACACTCTTAGTAGGGGAGATTAAAATTAAGCTAAAATGGTTATTGCAAACTGGTCAAGGTCGAGGAATCAAACATGTGAGCTGCATGCGCTCAAAGAGTTGCATTGTTTGTTTTAGTAGGTCATGGTTAGAAGACAGAGGTGTCACTCAGGGATTTTAAGTCAAAGACCTGAACCTATTCAGTAGAAAGAGTAGTAATGAGACTGGAAAGTGTTTGTGTCTCAGTCTTGGAGTTTTCCTGGAGCAGTAGTTACAGGCAATTGCATTCTGAGAAAAACACAGTCTGTTCCTTTTTTTCTTTGAAGTATTAATGTATAGTGAAATTCTGAGGACAAAAACTATGGCTGAGTATACAAACCCAAATAACATTGCACAACAAACTCTATTGTAATACAGGCTTGATTTCCTTTCCCTCTATTTATAAGATCAGACATGAAAGCAGAAAAGTACATAAAGGTACCTGCTGAAAAACCACTCTGTCCTTTCCTTTGTATTGATGGGAACAATTTGTGAATTTAGTATAAGGGATAGTTTGAGTGGACCTTGGAAACCTCAGCGTGCATCTCTACCAGCTTAATAACATTTTTGAAAGACAGTGCATGATTTAACTCTCATCTCATTTTAAATGCTAACATGAATGTCAAGCAAGGTATTTATTTTGTTTTTCAGGTTGGATCTGGTCGCTTAGTAACTGTCGAAAGTACACCTTCTCAATTAATTGGAGGGCCACTGGCTGTTACAGACGTTACTCTTAGAAAGCCTTCTGTTTGTGATGGAACCTTAAAAAAGATCAAAAGAGTTAAAACTGTGGACAAGAAAGATTCAGTACCTGTAAAATAGACGGTGTCTATTTTTAATAGACGGTTTAATATTGTAGTTAACTGTATGTATGTTTTAGATACAAGATAAAATCTGTAATGGTTTGATGACTTGCGTAGAACATCTTGAGAGTAAAATATATTTTGTCTTAACTAATATAAACATGACGATGATTTATTAATAAAGTACCTAATACAGTATGGTACAAAGGTAAGTTGAGTCTAATAATTTTGTGTACTAGTGTCAAGTTACCCTGATCCACTATCAGTAGGTCCACTATGTAGACTTCTGTCTCTCTGACACATTCTACACATTGCAGTTTAAGTTGCTCTTTCCTTGAGCAGGGTGATGAGCCTGCACATAAACACATTCAGTTCTTCATTTTCCTGGATGCTGTATCCATATAGTTTTTGTCCAAGTCCATTTTATTTCTTGAAACAAAGTATTAGGACTTCTGACTTCTCTCAGTTTTCATCTAAAAACTCACGGAGAAGCCTGTCTGTGCCAACAGTTTCTCCGAGCCTGTTGGAAAGACATGCTGAAATGTCCTGCTTCTCATGGGTTTCTCACAGCTCTTTAACTGATCTTATTATTCTAATTATTTCTTGGGTTATTGCCCCTATTGTCTCCAAGAAGAACTCATCCTCTTCCACCCTAGCACCTCCAGAATACCAACACAAACTTGTGAAAAGCAGGCCTTTTTGTGGATGACTCAGTTTCTAAGCTATTGTCTCCTTCCCTAACTTGGGTAAAGCCAGAATTTGCTGTATTACAGTAGAGCTAGATTCCCTGCAGCTGATGATACTTCATTTTAAAACCAGTTTCTATCCAGTGCTATAGCATAAATTGCTGTGATACTGCAAGGGCTTCTGTGACATACAAGCCCTGGCATGTAGTCTGTCATTTTTGCCTGTAAGCAACGTTATGAGAAAAGTACAAGCTTTCACTTTGTTAAATGCCAACTTGAAAAATGGAAATAAATTTGAGCTAAACAGAAGAACTTAGTTTCCAGCTCCCTCTTTCACTTCCTGAAAGAGAGATGGGGTGTGTGTATAAACACTGCTTTAAAATATGTTTGTCCCTGTAACAAGGCATAGCAGTGCTGGCCTTAAAAGTAAAGGCAGAAATTTTTGTTTCAAAATTGTCTAATTAAATTCTATTAAAAAAAGAACCCTAAGAAAATAATGAAGTTAAACAAAATAGTGACATGGAATGGTAATTAAGCTTCAGAGGAATCTCCACGTGTATTTTCCAAAGATTAGAAGCATTTTCTTACGGGCAGGTCTGTTTAACTTTATGTTGTAGAGTAAGCTGGTCATCTAGCACTTAAAGCTAGACAAATTAAATTGAGCTGTGTAAATTTGATGCTGGCCCTTTGCTAACTAATATTTTTAAAATATAATCTGCTTTCATTAAGATTTTTTTTTCCAAAATTATCTGCATAAAGATTGTTTTATTAAACAAGCCTGTATGTCTATTTCTTGCCTGCCTGCACAAAAGGTAAGCTAAGGTATCTGGAGATTTATCTGAGTGAAGTCCTGTGTTGGTATTTCTCCGACAGCTCTTCAGCAGCTATGCTGCTTTATTACTGTTTCAGAGAATGTGAAAATACATCTACAGGCTACAAAAAGTGTACTGCATTGTCTTTTCACAATTAAAACCAAACAATGAATACTTGACTAGGAGAACAAAGACTGTGACATTTCAAAGTTTTTCCAAGCTTGCATTTATATGAACACGTGGGTGAATCATTACTACTGGCAGCAAGGCAAAGGAACCATTTTTTCAAAAAAAGCCCCATACAGGACTCATGTAAGTCCTTCCATTTTCTCAGCAAAAGCTACAGCAGTACACTGTAGGCAAGGTATAGACATAAAAGATCTTTTAACTGGAAATCAGTTTATTTTGATGCTTTTGTAAAAATTAAATCAGGCACAAAATGAGCCCCACAGCATTCCTCCCCCTGCTGCCTTGTGCTTCTACTGCAGACACTCTGACCTTGCAGGCAAATGCTCTTGTTAATTGTAATAAAGACTGGAGAAGGAAGGGGACAGAATTTCCCAAAATGCTTACATTTATAGTCCATAAATCAAGACTAACATAAGGCTGCACAGACAGCATTTGATTTTGCCAGCCTGCCATGGACTGTGGCATGGCTGTCAGGGGGCAGAACGCAAGAGAACTGGGCTTTCTGTTCCTGCTGTAACCCAGGGATGGAAAGAGAGAGAGAGTGCTGAGTACTGGTGGAGGAAAAGATCACCCTGTTCACTGTTAGTCCCTCTTGTAGACACTCCAACAGTAGCCAGCTGGCTTTTCATGGCTCTGTCATAGACAAAAGAGGTATAGCCACGTCAAATTTGTTTTGCTGCTGCTGCTTACAGTGCTGTGCTCCTGTTGTTACAATCACCTGCCCCTATGGCAAACACTGAAGAGTGACCAAAACAATAGATTGTTCAAGCATTCTAGAGCCAATTACAGTAGATGCTAAGCACCTTTTTCCCCTATAGAAAATTGATTGACTTACAGTCTGCAGAAGGATGGAACTTTTAAAACTGCACAGAGTACCTCGCTCTGGCGTCCAATTACAAGATCACCAATACAGGAAACACTACCTTTAAAATATTGTTATTATAGTTTTGCACTTCTGTAGGTGATGAACAAAATTAGTTGTAGGTGTGAACAAGAGGAATTTATTAGGTTGGTTTATGACAGTTAAAATACTTTGTTGCAAGTGCAATACAGTACACAGCTTTATAAACCGGATAACGCCAGAACAGATTAGACGATGGTTCCAAATAGCTGCTCATCATAATGTATCCGTTCCTGACACTGCAGGGTTTGGGTGTGTCATGACTCCCTCTGCTCAAAAGAAAAGGTGTATTTAAAACATATTTTTGTATCAGGAACTTGCAGTGATATTCATTGATAAAGACTTTTCTCACTGCTTTTGCACCCTGCAGGTGCAAAATACTGTAGGAGACAAATTTTAAAAGATGCAGTTCAAAATTGTGTTTACCTAAAAGAATATTTACAAACCTATGAGAATTGTTAGACATTTTACAAACAATATATGGGCTAGGAATTGTGTGGGATGGATTCCTTGTTATGAAGGTTTATATGCTGTACTCTTTCCAACAATAATTAAACCCAGTTGGCAGCTCATAAAAGGCCAGAACACAACAGAGACTGAATAAGCTGCGTTGTCAAAGGAGTAAAGCAGAGAACAGTCAGCATCTCTGAGTGTTCCCATTTGTTCTCAGGCTTTCTGTGCTCAGGAGAAATTGAATGACTAGGTGGTTAATCTCCCTGAATTAGTTTACCCACGCTGCATGATTTCTTATAATGGGACAGTAGTCAAGCCAGTCTCTCTTTCAAACCACTTGATGCATGTGGGTCTCTTCTCAGCTGTGATGTTGCTTGCTATGACAGAGATGGACTGTAACACCTTATTTACCTGTATGAATGTGTAAATAAAGAGCAGTCGTGTGTAAAGTACTGTTCTTAATGTAAGGTAGTGGTGGTTTTGCGAATAACATGTTAATAGACAAGAAAACTACTACAATTCAGACCTTGCTGCATAGAAAAATACTTTAATTAATCCATAGCCCAGACCAAGCAGTGATAAAATACAAAGTTTAGATTGCACCAAACATTACAATGAGCATAATCCTTCCCTTTAGCTGGATGTCACACTTTTTTGCAGTTCTTTAAAGTAATGTTGATTGTATGTTCAAGACACTGTATAAAATGCTTGTTCACATTTTCTCTGTTGCTTAATGTATAAAAATATATCGGGTTTCCATCAAAACTAACTTTTTAAAAAGACAGTTATTGGAAAAGACGAGCCTCTACAAAAATACGACACTAGTTCAGACCTACAAGCTTACCTGAGAGAACTAAAGTCTTGACTCAAAACACAAAAGCATTCATACATGCAGTGGGAAAAAGACAGCCTTGGTAGACTGCAAGACAGGAAAGCAAAAGTGACAATGTGGGAGCTCATGTACTTATCAGTTTAGCAGTGATTAAGTACTTCTTAGAAAGAAAAGGAAACAAAACAAAGGTTGAACCACGCCAGTGGATTTGTCTAAGCATCTACAGTATATGATGTGCTTTTGTGCTCCTTCATTTTGATGTAGTCTTGCTGAGGTATCTTCATTTTCTCCCCCTTTGGCCTAAAATGGGTTGGTGAAAGCAGAGCCTGCAAGATTATGAAAGAAAGGTTGTTATTTTCCAAACAATATGATTAGGAATGCTAGGATTAAATGATCTCCATGTTCAGTCTGGAAATCTAAAACATCTGACTGGGTAAGTGAGAAAAAAAGTCTATTGATGAGGAGGAAGGAAGCCAACAGAGCTAGGACTGGTTAATAAGATGTAAAGCAAATCGCCTATATGATCTCAGTTCAGACTTATCTCAGACCATAATGACCAGAATTTGTCACTTTTTCATGATTCACAGTGACCATGAGATCCCATTGTGTGTCAATAGTTTTAATGGGAAGCACAGGGTTCAAGCGGTTCAAGGGATTTGAGCTTCCCTTCTCACAGAGGGATGATTCTCCAAAGTCGCGACTGAAGTCCAAATACCAGGAAACTTTCAGTATCGTAATGTCATTTATATGCACACAGGGATAAACAGAGAATGCAGCATCTATTTCCACACGCTTCCACATTCATACCCGGCACTTGTTACACTTTGCTACATACAGAAGTGTAGTACCCTAACTACAGTTGACTCACGTACTGTGGAAGTAGCTGCCACTGAAAGATGCAAATACTTTTGACAAGTAGAGACAGAAAAGTGGAAATGACTACACTGAGTTTTGAAACAATCAAGGATGAGGATGGAACAGTGGTTCAGTTTAATGTTAGTACGTAACAGACTAACACCATATCCTGTAGTTACCTTCTAAAGTTCTATGTGAGTATGTGGAAGAGTATTTGGGAGACATTAATTGTCTTCTGCCCATTCCATGGGATCTTGAGAGCACACAGTCTACATACATATCCCAGAAGTTCTGGGCTAAGTCATTGAAGAGTTCATTGTGCTTGGGCTTAGGGGATTCCTTCAGGAACATCATGAAGTCCCAAAGATCAATGACTGTATCTGCTACCTTGAGTTTCTTCATTTCCACCAGCCCATGGGATGACACCTCCCAGCACTGATGGTCAATCTGACCCAGACTTGCAGGAGTTTCTTTTTGATAGTCTAGATTGGCATAAACCAAATTCAGTATAAATATACAGCTCAGCTGAAGATACCACCTTTGTTTCCATACAAATTCCATACTCCAAGAAGATACCTGAAAGAAAGCGTATAGAATCACAGTGATTCTTCCATTATGTAGTTCATTCTCACATAACTTGCAAGGATACCCCAAGAGATTATTTAGGCATATATACAGCAAAAAAATCATTTTCAAACCATGGAATAAATACCAGTCAATGAACCCTAACACTGGAGCTAGGTTTGCACCTAGAAATTGCTAATACTCTTTAGAACACGAAAACCTGAAGCAGCAAGTTTGAAGTGGTGGTAGCTTGTCAGAACTTCTCCATGAGCTCAAGACTTCTTCCCTTAAACTCATGTGCTTAGATCATCAGTAAAATCAGATTAATAGCAGATGCTTAAAGAATCCTAGCGGTATGCTACTTTAAATGATTGCAAACAAGGAACAGAGTTATAAACAGCCAGTCTTTCATGGAGTAGTCCAACTCAGAAAGGTGGTAACAAAGGAACAGTAAAGCAGACCATTACACTGGATTGGGTGAGCATAGGCAGGTTATGAACTCATTCAGTAGCTGTTGTAAGCGCAGAAAAAGGCATGTTCCTTTCTGGCTTACATTAGATAATTAAGCAAACTTTTGCCACAATTATTTCTAGCATATATGCAAAACACAGGAACTATCTGGAGAACTGGACATGGAAAGAGTAATAACACAGAAGAGGTAACCAGAACTTCAAATGCTACAGAATACGTATTCATTACTATACACAGATTCCCTCTGGGAAAACTGCAGTTCTCCTGTGATGGATATTCCATGTGCTTGAAGCAGATTTAGACAGACTATCACTAAAACACCCAATAAATTTTTTTCTCAGTCCTTTCTATCACGATAAAGTGCTGTGGAAGAGGAGAGCGAGCATAAAGGGGAAAACAAACCAAAAACCAAAGACAAGTGAACACAGGAAGAAGTCTGAAGAAAAAGATGACAGTCAAGACTCTCAGATAGTGCCCCTTATTTTGGTATCCTGAATCAAATCTATGTCAAATAGTTGGTGCCACGCTCATTCCCAGTTTCAAATCCCCTTGCCAATTCAGAATGTAGAATACAATTACAGCATTATATGAGGTCTTGTGCAGATTCAAGGCAACGTTTTGGGTAACTGTGCAAATTTTACTGGGAACTTTTCCAGAATTGCAAGTGTGCTCTCCCACTCAGAATATCTTTGGGCACTGACAGTATGATAAGTTAGTAGTCTATGATGTCTTTGAAGTGTTAGCATACTGACATTCTCTCTGCACCTCCTAGTGATGCAGTTAAAAAGAGAATAATCCACAGATAATACAACATATATGTGAAATGTCTTCTTATAGACAGAGTTGAGGTGACACCATGGAGTTCACAGTCATATCAAGCTGGGTCAGGAAACAGGACAGCTTGAAATAGGCCCTTTGTTACGGCCTCAGACTTCTGGGATGATCTTTAGTTTGACTGTGCCATCAACGCTAATGCAGCCATCTGAAGTCCCTAAACTCATGTATTCCTCTACCTCACCTTCAGGACTCAAGAGAATGAGACAGACAGATACTCCTCAACATAACTCTTTTCTAAAGCTTCACTTGCTAGCTACACTTCAGCAGGCAGCAGGATTACCTGCTGGATTACCTGCTGGATTACCCGAGAGTTTATGAATATTCATTAAAGTTTATCTTCCTTGGATTGCTAGAAAACTGGCTCCAGCAAACAAACATAGATGGAAATGCTTCCCTTCACACTTCCACTTCACTAGGGACTAGCATTTTGCAGAAGGGCACACTAGCAATTTGGCTAGAAAGTAGGAAAACAGCAGCCAGGAGGCCACCAACATTTTGAGTTGTTTCAGTTTCATGTTTTCATCCAGCTAAAAACTGGATTGCCTATTTGAACACCTCAGAGAGAAGCAGAGACCACAACAAGCCTCACAGAGACTTTGAACTAGTAACTCCTGCTACTATTCAGTACAAGACAGATGACTTTCACAAAGGTAATAACTGAAGAGCCACAGTAGAAGTGATACTTACAGTGTTTCAGTGATGAGATGGGAAACGGTAGTCTTGAAACAACAGTAGTCAGCCACTTGGAGAAAAAGAAAGAAATTCCCGAGAGGGCTGCAAGTACCCAGCAGCTGCTTGATGCTATGAAGGTGCCGGGATTACACTGCACAGGGATGACTCTGCCACTGGCAAAGCAGCAGCAGCAGCAGCAAGAACTCAGGCCAGTGGAAAGGCAGGAGTGAGCTGTGGCTCTGGCAGCCCCACCTCTTTCTGCAGCAGACACTGTCAGCAGAGCGTGGGCTGGGGTCTCACCTGGGCAGACTCTGCATGTGTGTTTGCTGAGATAAGAGGAGAGGCAGAGGGCTGTCAGAGGGAGGAAAATAGAATGGACAGCAAATCTTTCTCCAAATCAGTAACACAAGCACACTCTCCATTTTATAAACCCAGATTTCCATCTGCAATCCTGTCTGCCCACCAGAACACGAACTCATCAAAGACAACATTTCACAATAATGGTAAATGGACATTACAGCCCAGAATTCACAGGCACAATGTGCATCCACTATTCCAGTTCCCTTATGTAGAAACTCCCTGACTTGAGATCAATTTTGCATTCTTTTTTAAAATCTCCATAACTTGGTTGCCAGAGAGGATTTCAATGCCTTTTCATTTGTACTTGACAAGATCCCCTCCAGGAGCTGGTGCCAGCCCTGGGGGCTGCACACTGGTGTTCACATCCCACATCTTCCAGCCAGCACCAGCCCAGCTGTGCCAGTGGTTAAAGGCTTCTTCTCTGTTTTGTTTCTGCCAGTTATTTTCTCTGCTAAGGGACTAGGCTCATGCATACATTTAGAAGAGCTCCATTTCCTTTGAGGGAGAGAAATTCATGAAGAACTTTACTTAGGTTTGAAATTCTTCCTTTCATACATGTTCTTATGATACACCAGTTATGATGTCTTAGTGGATACTGAAGTGTAAGACCTAAAAAGAAGAGAGAGATTCTTGTTCTAGCTGCTGTGGATTTTCCAAGGGCCTATATGTTGTAGGTTAACCCAGTCAGATCCAGTACACTATATAAAATAACTTCCATGTCCTGCTAGTAAAATAAGATTTAAAATACTGTTTTAATTAAGGGGTGACAGGGAGTGCAGAGCATTAAAGTCTATACAAGGCGTTGTCTTCCTATAATGGAAGATGCTCTGTTAGTGCAAAGTATGTTCTTAAGGGAAATTCCTGTACATAAATCTGTAATTCTGTCTCCTTCAGTCCTGGCACTCCTCCTTGGATAGCCTGGTCAATGCCACACTCAGCAAGCTGCTTTTCTGGAGCTGTTCTAGGTATCTGTTGTGCCTAATTCAGGACAGGTTGCCCAAAATTTAATTCTACAAGGATGAGGATTATTACAGCTATCTTCTCTTACAGAATTAAAGCTTATATTTCTTTACACAGATTTTTCTGACAAATTTCTCAACAAGTATATTCAAATCATCTCTCAGATCACCAAGGAAAATGGATTGGGTCACATTCTGAAATGCAGATGATTTTTGAGAGAACTCTTCACACCTCGCATACATACTTTCTAAACTCTCCAGGGAGACTGTTGCTTTCCAGAAGGATCATCAGTCTTTCACTTTCAAAGGCACTAGAGTTTATTCAAACTTTGCCAAAGTAAAACCATCAGCAGCCAACATCATTAAACTCAAAGAATTTTTGCAAATACACTGAAATTCTACATTTCTTTCTAACCTATTGCGGTTGAATGTCAGCCGGCTGAACATGAGCCAAGAGTGTTGGCCAAGAAGGCCAACGGCATCCTGGCCTGGATCAGAAATGGTGTGACCAGCAGGGGTAGGGAGGTGATCGTGCCCCTGTACTCGGCACTCATGAGACCGCACCTTGAGGACTGTGTCCAGTTCTGGGCACCACAGTACAAGAAGGACATTGAGGTGCTGGAGTGGGTGCAGAGAAGGGCAGCAAAGCTGGTGAGGGGTCTGGAAAGCATGCCTTATGATGAGCGACTGAGGGATCTGGGGCTGTTTAGTCTGGAGGAGACTGAGAGGAGACCTTATTGCCCTCTACAACTACCTAAAAGGAGGTTGTAGTAAGGCTGGTGTTGGTCTCTTCTCCCAAATTACTAATGATAGAATGAGAGGAAATGGCCTCAAGTTGGATCAGGAGAGGTTTAGATTAGATATTAGGAAAAAGTTCTTTACTGAAAGAGTGGTTGGGCACTGGAACAGACTGCACAGGGAGGTGGTGGAGTCACCATCCCTGGAGGTGTTTAAAAAATGAGTAGATGTAGCACTTGAGACTATGGTCTAGTGGTTAGAGAGATGTTAGGATGAAGGTTGGACTTGATGATCCTGGTGGTCCCTTCCAACCATAATGATTCTATGATTCTGTGATTGTAACTCTTAATGTATCTGCCTCTCTTTATGTCAACAATCCTTACAACTTGGGATGTGCAACAAAATCAGTTATGAAAAATGGCAATGTTATTGATCATGCCTGAGAAATATTCCAGGATTCCTGTGCCCACAACTGCACTGAAGGACTGGATCTGGAAACACTGTCTCCCACTTCATGGTGCAGCTCATCACTCTGCAGAAGAACAGTTCCTAATCTGAGAACTTTGCATAAGGGGTGTCCCAGCCCTTTTCCTATTGCATATAATGGAGTGAAGGAATTTTACTCTCTCCTCACCTACCGAGGGCTGGAAATGGGTCTTGCCAAGAGAAGAAGGCTGAGAGTTCCTGTCACCCAATGCTATGTGCTCTGGAGTGGGTTTCTTGAGTTACTTCACTTCAACTTTGGGTCTAGAAACCTACTTACAATGAATAACTTGCAGACTTGGGGCTTCAGCCAGTGTGATTTCCTCATCTATTAACTTAAGAGACCAGAGTCTGTCCTGCATGGTGTGAGGATCTATGAATGTAAAGAGTTTCAAAGACCTATGGCACAAGGAGTAGGAAACAGGATTACTCTATTCAGTCAAGTTTGAAAGTCAAAGGAAAACATTAGCATGGAAAGCTCAGGTGGAAGACAAGTTTCTTTTTCATATACAATCATTCTAGCACAATGTGGGGACAAATACTTTGTCTGGTAGTAGTGTTCAGGAAACTTAAGAACAAGTGCTCTCAATGTCATCAGTCTGGTGACTGCCTCAAAGAAATTACATCTTTGTGATGGCTGTTTGAAGGTTCACAGCAAATGTCAGGTATCTGAGGCACTGGCAAGACTTGGGCTTCCTCACAGCTTCACTTCTCTTTAAAGACAGGAAATTTTAAAAGGCTACTGTTCAAAGTACAATGAAAAGGCTGCACCTGGCACACAGCAGAAAATCACTTCATTCTGCAACACTGGGTCCATGTAGAAATCAAACTTCCCTGTACCTATGCACAAAACCAACTGCTCTCTTCAAGGTTGTGTGTATAGTTCTACATTAGTATCTCTCCCGCATGAGATGTTGCCTGAAGGAACCATCTGCTCTATACCACAAGAAGGCTGATGTAACTAAATTGGAGCTGCTTCTTTCTTGAATTCCAGTGTCACCCAACAGCTCAGGACTATAATTTAAACTTTATTTTTCCATGCAGTACATTACCACATATGAAAAATAATGTACCCAAAGCCATGATGTTGTCTGAAGCACTAGCATGTCAAACTGCTAACAGTCCCAGTTCCAGAGAACCTCCTCTCTCCAAAGGAAGGCATGGCTGATGAGAACACAGGACACATACACAGTAAAATTGGGTCTGATAGGGTTTCACAACATGCTTTGGTGGAGCACATGACAGGAACAGCCTGTTCTTTCAAGTGGAAATATAATTTCTGTCATGAAAACAATATACACAATATTTAAAGGCAAATACAAACCTGGTCAGAAATGACAACGTTCAGAATAACAAGCTATCTTCTGGAAGCCTTTCCAGCTAAGCAGTGCAAACACTGTTTCAAAATATTGGTTTTTTAAAAAGAGGCCACTTTTGAACCTACATAGCTATATAGAAGAAAACATCTGGAAGACTGGAATACAGTTATCTGTATCTAGCTTCTCTCTGAATTCTGCATCATTGAAAGGAGATAAAGCTCTATTATATGCAATTACTCCATGAAATTCTAAAGCAGCATTCATAAACGAGGAGATTAAAGCATTAGGAAGGCTGCATAAGGAACCTACCCTTAAGAAAGCTCCTTCGTATCCTTAATCAAAATAGCTTTCAGTAAGTTTTCATGTTAAGAAAAGCTTTTCCTCTTTTTGTTTGCTTTATGCACTCTCAAGTTTAGTAGTGTGATCGTCTCACAGTGAAAAAGCCAAAATTTCAAAGGCATTTAAAGACAAGTAAATAAGCAGGTAGTTGCACAGCTCCTTGGCCACTGCATCAATTCCTTCTTGTCATTTCATTCCCACTTCAAACATCTTGGTGTAGTAGCAGCAGGTACTGGTGCAAACACAGTGATTCATTCTACTCCAATGGCCACTGATGGCAGACCCCCCAGTCCCTTTTCTTCACCCTACAGATTTATTTTTATCATGCTCCTCATGCTTTTCCTAATCTAGTGAATAAATTCACCACTTTTAATCTTAAGATAAGGTATTCCTCATAGCTATAGAAATCAAACAGCTAAGGAACAGATTTTTCTTCAGAAAATCCTTTCAAATAATAATAATAAGAAAAAAATTAAATGCCGCTTCATCAACAATGTTCTCTTAAGAATCCATTTCTCTGAAAATGCTTTGATAATATCTAAAAATTCACCTCCGCAAGTGAAAATCATCCTGAAGGCTGACTTTCATATTTCATTTTCCTTTATGTTATTATGCATCTTTGTCAGTCGAGCACTGAGGGATCATCACCCATGGGAGAAGGCCACCTGGAACAAGGATGAAGCCATGAATTTAAATTAACAGAGATCAAAATTACTGGCAATTAATAACCCTGCGGGATCTTACATGAACTTTGTAGGATGGATGCACCATGAAGAAAGACACTGATCATGTTTATTAGGTATTGTTATTACAATTTCTATTACAGAACAGGTAAGGTTAAGGCAAACAAACCCGTGACCATCTTCATAAAATCTAACATATCTGAAAGCTACATCAAAGCTTGGGTTGTAGGTGAAAGCCCTTAAAACAAAAACCCTCCAGAAAGCAGATTTTTTTTTCAGCTGGTGATTAACTATAAATGGCATTTAGAGAAAAATTGTGTTGTGTTCTCCATTCAGTAAGGGTTCAGGAAGAATTCCAAAGATGCAGCATACACTGCATGTAAACCCCCAGACTCCAGCACAGCCATTTCACATAGTAAGTTTTATGACACAGGATTAAAGACAACAGTGGATATTTCTGCGATTTCAAGTTAATTGATAACCAAACTTTGGCAAAACAAAAAGTTTCCCTCGAGATTCTTCCAACATGACAGTTTTTCTGTAGTTTTAAATTGTACTTCACTTTATTCTTTTTATTATGGCGATTGACGTGACTCCATCTAGTGGCAGTTTGTTGTATTTCGCATTGGTTACATCTAAATAATTTAAAAGAATAAAACTGTAAATGTAATACAGCAAGTTTTTAGAATATCTGGACCTTGGATATGTT
Source organism: Eurystomus gularis (assembly GCA_013400335.1). Lineage (NCBI taxonomy): Eukaryota > Metazoa > Chordata > Aves > Coraciiformes > Coraciidae > Eurystomus > Eurystomus gularis. The sequence goes on from VZZY01018054.1 coordinate 16,721, forward strand.
GGCGTCGTTATTTCTTCCAACTACAAGGACCTTTATGCCAGTTTCCCAGCATTGCAACAAACGGTTGCCTGCATGTTCAGGAAGGCAAGGAAAGAAAATTGACTTCCATTTTTTAATTATTTCAACTCTACTTTAAAACAAAGCTAAAATATTTCAGGTTCATTATTAAGTATTTCCATCAAAGTTTGTTTTTCTCTAGACTGAGAAAAACAGCACAAAAATTACAAATTTCAAAAAACTGCAGCTGGAAGTTTTAAAATTGTTGTGGAAAGAGATTTTACGGCTTCTTCTTGTTCGAGTTGATGACCGCACACTACCTAGTGATTTACATCACAAGATAAAAGAAACAGAGTAGTAAACCCATGATTTGATGTAGCAGTGCCCTTGTGATTTTCAAGCAATCATACACAAGTATTTGAAGTACACGATGAGAACAGCAAGAGCAGGAACTGAAGCATTATTTAGTCTGAAACTCAGAATGTGCATTGGCTATGTATAAATCAGTTTGGAGAGATTTAAAACGCTATCAGCAGCCTTTTGTATGACTGCATTTACAGATACGGCTGTGACTACACATCTGCACGCTCTTACATAAACAGGATTCACTGAAGATAAAAAATTGAATCATCCTCTGCATCACTGATTAGCAGTGTCTGAGGTGAAGAAACAACAGAGTGATGTTCCATATTCAAGTACAGCACACCCACTAGTGATTAAACAGCCAACGCAAACCAGAAGAAAAAGATGACACAATCAGTGCTGCCCTGGCAAAACACAGTGTCTCTTCAGGCGAGCAGGTACATTTTTGAAGCAAAGTATTTAGAAAATAAACCATCTAAATACCCCCAGACTCTTGGGTTGTAAATGATTCAGTTTTGGTGGTTTTAGCATTGTGTGTGTGGTCATGTACTTACTGGTATAAAAGGTTTCAGAAAATGCACAGTGGCACATTTCAAATGAAAAGTTACTTAATTCCCTGCTGGTACAAACTCGTTGGCACGCGCTTGCTCAGTGCTGAAATAAATCCAATATTATGTCAATAGATTTAACACCTTTGACTCACAACATACATAGGAGACCACATTTTCTTTATTTCTCTTTTTTGAGGTTGAGTTGTGGATTGATTACATGAGTTGAATTAACCTTAATTAGTAGCTCTGCTGGCATTTCTGGAGCAGTCTACACATGCACCTGATGTTGGATTTGACCTCCTGCTGTGTGTTAAAGAAGTTTAGCACACTGAATATAAGGTCCTGCTAAGTCAACAAGCTACAGACCCTGCTGCTCTCAACAGTCATTTAACACCACTAAATTCAAACAGTACACACCACAAAAGCAGCACAAAGCATGAAAACACAGGGTCATTTGATGTATACTTATACTGGTATCCAAGGAGAGCTCAGGGCCTATGACTTGATCCTAGAAGAACTTTGCTGATAACCTTCAGGCCATCTGCAACTTCCCCAAGCTTTCTTTCTCACTTAAAAGTTCTTTTGCTTACCTCCTTTTTCCTATTATTTCCTATATAATGCTGACATTGTATGCTTTCCTGAAGTCACAGCAGCACAATCTAATTTTTACATGTGTAAGGACTTCTGAACCTCGCCTGCTATTCAGATCAGACCAAGAAGTCCTTTCCTGTATTATGAACCATATATCTGGACAAAATGTTCCACTATTTGTACGATGAATCGGCATGGTAACACAGAACAGAAAGGTCCTCCTGAATGATAGGGCCTAGCTCCCTGCCACTACAGAAAGCTCTGTTGTATAATCGCCCTATAAATGTATCAAGTGCCACATTAAAAGCAGGTATATTTTTGCTCCCACTAACTCCATGGAAAAGCTGTTTCAGAATTTTATTGCTGTAATGACTAGAAACATTATCCTAATTTCCTGATATATTTATTAATTAATTAAGTACATATCTGTTTGTTCTTGTGTCAGCACTGCCCTGCAAAATAAATGGTTTTCAATCTCCGTGTTTACTTTCCTGAAATATTTATAGGCAGCACTCGTACCTTCTCTCTGGTTTTGTTTCATTAATGTAAACAAGCTGAGGCATCCTAAAATCTGTTTGTATGAAAGGCTCCCAAGCTCTCTGGTGATGCACCTAACCTCCCCCTACCCCTCCTTCAGTTCAACCTTAGCTCAGCTATAGAACAATTAATTAGAGATTTTCACAATACCCCAAACGAGATTTCACCAGGGCCTTAAACAATGACATTAATACCTTCCTACTTTAAGTTAAAATACATCTCCTGAGAGACTCTCTGTACTTATAATTCTGAAGTATATATCATTGCCAGATTTCATCGGTATGCTCTTACTTCACAATCTACTATCTCACTTCACAATTTCTCTCCTAACACCCATATTGTCATTCCTTCCCAGGTGAAACCATACCAAATGTTTTACCAGTAGGGTATTGATATTGCAAATTTGAGTTTTTCCAAAGCTTTGCATGAGATTGAAATCAGGTTTTGGGGTCTGTGGTTGGCCAGGTGAAGTGCTGGGGCCTGAGGCATGGGCCCCAAATTAAAGTTGACCTATGGATAAATCGCAACCTAACAGAATGTTTTGTTTCCCCCACTGGTTTCACTTTCCAGGGGCAGAACCTGGCCCACCTGTGTCTTTGTGGCTCTGCCCTCACCCAGGTGGTTGTGGTTGGGGTGGTGGGTGAGGCCAGGGCTATATCAATCAGCAGCTGATTAGTTTGGGTGTGGTTTCTGTTGAGGCTGGTTGTATCTTTCTGAGTGCTCTTGGTTGTGTCCTTCCATGTGAAGGGCCCCTGAGTGAGACATCTCTGTCTGTTGTGTCAAGCACAGTTGGCAGCGGAGGAGCTGGGCCCACAGGAACCTATGGCAGGACTGTGTGAAAGAAGACTTCCAAGGAGATGTTGCTGAGTTCAGCATTGGCCTGTGTGATCACGCAACTGATGGCAGCATAAAACGATGATGAAGAACCAGCACAACACTGGGTTGCTTTTCTTCTTTTCAAAGATAAGCAATTATCATCCAAGTTCAGCCCACCTAACTTCAATGACATAACTGCGAGAGATGGAGATCCACAGGGAGCCATTCACGATGTGACTCGTCCTCTGGAGACACCTCTTGTCACCGAGTATAGAGGGAGTCTCAGCCAACAAACCTCTCAGCTAGGATCCCTCGTTATGTGCCTCAGGTACAAGGCCAGATCCACATTTGCTATTTTCCAGTCATCTTACAATATCCTTAACAGATCTGTTCAAAACACTTGCTACTAGATTTATGTATCACCGGTTTCAAAACTGCAGATATAGTCCCCATCGTCTGAAAGCATGATGTGGGAGTTCTGCATTTCTTGCTGTTGCAATAATTTCTGTTCTGCCATTCACGTGATCCACCTTGCCTCTCTCCATGTGGTGGAACTACTTTGGTACTGAGGGAAGGCATCCTTTGAATTTGGGGGATTCAGCATAGGCTCACTAGACTACAGTCACATCCTCGCCTACTCTCTCAATTATATCACTGAAAAATCTTCTGCTTTAAAAATTCTGTAACAGTATAATAAGAGTATGTTCAGCTGGTAGAAATGAGAAGTATTTTTAGCTGAAACAGAATATCTACTGGTAAAAATAACACGGAACAGCAGAAAAAGCAGGTCAGTAATAGTCAACAGAATGAAAAGCTTTTGAATGTATTTTTTCCATACAAGTAGGTGGAAATAAAGGATTCATAAAGGGGACTACAGCTTTCCAAAAATATTACTTAAGACTTCCAGGGAATATGACATGTCAAGACAAACAAAAAAAGTCCATTTCATACTGCAGTATTTTGTAAAATGCTTCAGTTGAAGCATTGATATTATTTTATTCATTCATGAAGATCATCGAAAGCCATCAGGAATAAGCATTCTGAATGACAGCCATGCTTCTTCTGTATCTTCTTCTGAATAACCCAGTAGCACAATAAACAGTTTGCTTTGTTAAGTCAGAGAGGCGTGGGTCAGCTGAAAAGCACAGGATCAGGAATTTTTTTTTATTCATTCTTCTGTGATTTATTTATTTTTTTTTTCCTAATTTAAATCTAAAATTGTAGCAAGCTGAAGGTTACTTTACCCTAATTAACGAATGGCTACGTAGGACTATAGATAGGTTTTTTAAATGTATTAGCCTAAGTTTTATAGCAAAATTATTGCAAACATAAAAACTAAACAATAATATGCAGGAGAATCTAACTACGTAACTACTATTTTGCATATATTTTGCAAATCCAGTTTCCAAATCTGGTGTCCTAGGCCATGAAGCAGCTAAGAAACAAAATGAATGAACACCTCACAAAGCCAAATTTGCATTCTTAAAATGGCACTGGACAACACTTGCACGTTATACATCCTGGACACTGCTTAGATGTTCTGTTGGGCCATTTAGCTTGTATATAGCATAACACTGATTTCAGTGTATTTTTTTTTAGTATGTAACAAAATCAGTTCTTGAACTTTAGTATTAAATTACTGTAAATGGTAATGATTCTCCTCAGGTAGCTAACAACTGCAACTGAGAACGTACAGCTCTTGTGGAAGAGCTGTAAGAAAGAGTATTTACTATTTCATGAGGATTTGTGCTTTAAAAAAAAGCAACACTGAAAGTATGCTTATCCTGTCTGAAAAATACCTACAAAATAAAGACTTCTGACAGAACTAACTTGGGGTCATTTTCGCAGTTTTACCCTTCTGATGTTGCCAATACTATGCTTTACAGAACAGTTTCTCGTTTGTGACCGTTTAAGAAAGGCAAAGCGCTGCAAGCCTCACCAAGGCCACGTACGCTCAACACGCTCATCCTCAGAATTAGCTTCGCTGACAGGTCAGGTCCCGACTTCTCGAGGCCGGGCCTACCGGCGAGTTGACCACCAGGCTCTCCAGGGCCCAGCTGCCCAGGCGAAGCCAGCAGAGGCCGCGTCTGCCGGGCGCGCACCTCCCCGGGAGAAGGCGCCGCTGGAGACGGCGGATGGCAGCCAGAGACCGGGAACGAGCTGCCTCGCCCAGCGCACCGGGCCCGGCCCCC
>VZZY01018054.1:22253-38333 GCA_013400335.1 Eurystomus gularis
CAGCGAAGCGGCCTCCTCGCAGGAGGCCTGTACGTGCCGGGCGGAGGCCCGGTGCCGGGCAGGGTGCGCGGCGGAGCACACGCGTATCTGTGGAGGCCGGGGCCCGGCGCAGAGGCCTCGCCGGCCGGGCAGTGAGCTGTCGCTGCCAGGGGAGAAACGTCGAATGTTTCGCTTACTAAAAAATACCTCGTAGAGTTAGATGTCTGTTTTCTGAACGTTCGTTATTGCCATCACAGAAAAGTTCTATCCAGGGAGTTTTAGCCCCATTGTTTCAAATGTTTACAAAATTAGATACAAGCAGAACATAATACTGATATGAAATTTGTTGTTTTATTAGTATGGCAACTTTGTAGATGATTTACGGCTCTATGTGAGAGGAGGAACTGGTGGAATGGGTTACCCTCGTCTCGGTGGGGAAGGAGGCAGAGGTGGTGATGTCTGGCTCGTTGCCCAAGAAAGAACTACCTTAAAGAGCATAAAGGATAGATATCCCCAGAAGCGATTTGTAGCTGGAACAGGAGCCAACAGTAGGTAAGAGTCTGTTTGATGAAAGCTATTATATGCATCTTTTCCAAAAAGCAAAATGTCAAGTTACTAAGCCTGGTTTAATTTCTCCCAGTATTAAAGCTCTAAAAGGTGAAAAAGGAAAAGACTGTGAAGTTCATGTGCCTCTGGGGATTTCAGTTCTGTGTGATGATGGCAAGCAGATTGGTAAGAGCTTTTGCTTTGGTTTAATGTATCTAGTAGGTGCTGTGATATTTATTTATAGCATCTTGCAGGCTTCTAACACTACAACGTTCTAATGTTAGACATCTCCCAAAATACATGCGTGTTTTCCTTTGAACAAAGAGTTGACAAAAAATACAGTGTAGAAATTGTTGGAAAAGCAAGGACCCCTTCTAGAACTTAGCAGTATTCAGTCTGTATCACTATATACATCAGCAGCATTGCCCTTGCAAGCAAGTATTAAAAGCTGGAAGCCACACTCATCCTCCACAAAGTCATTAATGACCTTACATAAATTATGTGTCCATAAACTCAGATAAGTGTCCCTATAACTTTACTGAATGATGATTTTGCTTAAAAGATAAAGGTGTTTGCTGAGTGTGAGCATTTCAGGTTGTCTAAAAATACTTGCTTGCCTTTTAGTCTTATTTAAAGAATGGTACTTAGTAGTAACCAGGAAGATCTCTTTCAATAGAGTGCTTTTGGAATAGCTCTCAATGGTTCCTCTGCAGTTTCTCAGAGTTTTTCTACTTGTACGGTTCAGAGTTTAAACTAAATTCACAAATGACTCTGATTTGCATGTTTAACAAAATTGCATGTGTGTCAAGAACTGTTTATGATGTAGGCATGTCAGTGTCTAAAGGTATCCTTGTATTACATACTCAAATGTTGCTTTTTTTTTAAGATTTCTGTAGCCGCAGATGTAGACACATCTCATCAATGCAGATTTTTCCTTGCATTCTTGAATTCAAGTATTGGAGGCTTCAGACCTCCTGTCTTGGCCATACCTTGCTTGCCTGTTCTTAGCACTTTTCTTGCGTATGACTAACTATATGACGGAGGGCAGTACTGGGGTGTGATTGCTCTCATTTGTTTCTAAAGAAGGAAAAATATCATGACCCTGGGTGCACAGCTCTTGCAAGAAAGTACAGAAAATTCTCTCTTTTCATTGAAAATAGATTTAAGTGGAAAATCACATCTGAACTACTGCAGGGGATTGTGCTTTTTCAGGAGTGTATTTCTTTTTAGGAGAGCTTAATGCAGCAGGAGAGAGACTCTTAGCAGCTCGTGGAGGCCTTGGAGGATCTTTGGCCACAAACTTTGTGCCCTGCAAAGGTCAGAGGCGAATTGTTCGTCTTGATTTGAAACTTATAGCAGATGTTGGCTTAGTCGGGTAAGTACTGTAGTTTGAAAACTGACATTAGAAAACAAAGTAGTAAATTTCAAATGGGATTTCAAAGAAATTGGAGAGTTTGGAGGATGGGTGCTACTATGCATTTGCATTACCACTAAAATTACTTGCAGTTTGCAAACCAGAGTTTAAACATACTAAAATTAATTTTTAAGTTAGGCATGTGTTGGTTATGCTTTTGTTGGTGAAGGCCTTCATGAGTCTGAGTAATATATAATTATTCATCTAATTGAATTTAGCAATTTTAGTGTTACTCAAAATACTCTTAGCTAATATTTGTGAAGGAAGTAGGAGGTGCAAAACAGAGCCAGCCAAAAACACTATCCATACTGCATCTTCAACTTCATGGTACCACACAAATGATTCCTTTCAGCAGTAGTTTTAAAGAGAGTTTCAAAGGCTATGTAGCTTCCTTTCCCAAACTGTCTGTTTGGAGTGTTGAAGTAATTATGAACTGGAACAGTAGGACTTGTTCTTTCTCTGGGCATTTCTTTTGTGCTAGTGCTTTTCAATGTTGCCGCATTATAACAATGCAGATAAATATCTTTTTATTTGGAGAAAGCTTTCAACAAACTACAATTATAAAAGTATTAGTCAATTTGGAATTTGCGACACCACCACCACCCCTCCACCCCTTCTGGCCCATGGTCCTTATTAATAAAAAATGTAAAATGATGAGAGGTTTGCAATGGAAATAATCTAATTGGTATATACTATTAAAGAATGGAAACTAGAAGATGGCATGGTTTTCTACCTACTTTTTTTTTTTTTTGCTTATTAGAAATAGTTCTGTTCATATCAGATTTATCTAAAGTTACATAATTATCAAGTAGTCTTCAGTAGCTACACAATAGAGAATTTTTTCTTGGTTTAGAGTGTGTGAAAATATAGGAGTTTTATGACACCAGTGCTTCTTTAATCTTGCATTTGGGTTTGTATTTTAGCTGACAGTTTGCCTTTAAAATGGAGAAAAAGAATCATTATCAATTAATTAGAGGAGCATATTATTTTCCTCTTGAAAGTATGAATCAGTCTCTTGGTGGTACTTTGATCTCTTTGTGTCTGTTATTTTTACTTCAGTAGATTTGCAAGTGGTTTGCTATTAGGTCAGGTTTAAAACATACATACTTGAGAAAGGCCCATCAGGGTTGGGTACAGGTTGTGATGTGTGGTACAGGTTGCAATTTAAACTTCAAAGAGCATATTGTACCTCAGTGGAAACAAAATACGACTCAAGGAGATGACGAGAGTAACCTTCCAGAATGTCTTTTAAGGCATCTTTCAACATCAGAGCTCATTAAAACTACCCTCAGTAGTTTTCCTGTTATAACAAGAGTTGTTGCATCTCTTTCTTTTTTAAGAAAGCCCTGTATACAACCCCTGTATAAAGCCCTTAATGTAATACTAGTCTTGTTTTTCATTAGTTCATATTCATATTGGTTGCCCCTGTTAACAGGTCATGATTCTGCGTGTATTCAAGTGGAGAGTGTATGGTTTTCTGGGTGACATGTGCCTTTCTATCTTGTGACCAGTGTTCAGTTGCCTGGAGGCACAGTTCTTTGATCACTGTTGCGCTGAAATGTTTTGCTGTTTGTGAATTTTACTGGAACACATCTAAAGTGCTCTCCAGTATGGAGCAGGTGCTATGAATAAGGACTGTAGTCTGTCATCTGATATCAGCATTAGCTTCAAGTTTGACATGGAACAAAGCTATTGGGTCTTTTACAGCTCAGATTAATCTTCAGAATAACCATGTATTATAATATCAGTTTTAACTCAGGTTTCCATTTCAGTGGGTAGATGTATTCTGTGAAGAAGCTTTTCTAAAAGTTACCGGTTTTGTTGTAGTGTGCAGGTACAGCTACCCCTTGTAAGTGGACAAGGTTGCAGCAGTCAGGCCTGCACAGACCAGCTCCTAGGGCTTCACTGGTGTTCTTTTGGTTTACTTGGTAACAAAGCAGGTTACTTCCAATTTCATGATCCCTCATAATTTTGTTGCATTAAAAACATACACAAACTGTACACGTGTGTCTATATACACAAAGTCTCTCTTTTGCTCTTCCCCTCATACATATGTATGTACAGAGTTTACATATGCTTTGCTACATTAGCTAAATTGTATCATAGGTATCTTTGGTATTTTGTATTGTAGAATGTTTCATTAACTGTGATTTGCATACCAAAAGACTGTAAATCCCACTGATGAGGTGTTTAGAATACAAATGTAACTTTGAATATTAGCTACAGCATGTAAAGACTGAGTTCGAGTAGACCTGTATGTTTATGCTGTATTTCTCTCCAAGTGACTTTGAAAGACTTCCCATAAATCTGTTACACAGGTATTTACATACCTCTCCTGCCTGCATACTTAAGAAGCATTGTTGGATTTAGAAAAATTATCCCGATTTGATTAGAAAAAATAATAATGATCTGGGTTTTGTTGTGTCTTTTTAAAAAGAAAAAGACACTGAGTAAATAAGTCTGCAGAAATTAGCTGATAGCATTCAGTTTGACTAAGGCAATGTAGTGTATTCTGTAATAAAGCATACAGGAATCACATACGTGTTTATTCACTTATATAAATCCTGATTTTTCCTACTAGGTTTCCAAATGCAGGAAAATCATCCTTGTTAAGCAAGATTTCTCATGCCAAACCTAAGATTGCAAGTTATGCATGTAAGTTCATACTCTTATTTTGAGAGCAGTAATATTTCATGAGCGCAAGGAGTCTTTTCTCTGACTTGGTTTGCAGATTGTTGTGGGGGTTGTAAAAGAGCGCTTCCCCTTTAAACCGCTTAAGTGACTTGTTGCAGAATCCTAGTTCAGACTCTGCTTGCCGGGGAATTAATAGAATGCACCTCACTCAGATGAAAGCAGCAATACAATTTATTAAGGAAGATTAATGGTTTAACAATGTTTGGTAAATTTGGTGAAGCATACCAAGGAATTAACAAAGGTTAATCGAGGTTCAGTTTGATGGCAAGGTCACTACATTACTACAAGGCCAATTGACTAAAGAAAGCAGTGGGATTAGTTTTTGTGCAAGTAAATGCATGTAACAGTAAAAATGATTTGGAGTTGGGTTAGGCTGATTGTCATGGGGATTGGGAATGGAAGAGGGGTAAGGATGGCCCTCCTGTTGAGTTACCAGCTTTCAGAATGAACCCCCTTGCCCTCTGAACTCCTTCAGAAAATAAGGTTAGATTTGCCCCTAGTCCCAGATCTATCAACGATTTAGGTCTAAGGAATTTTTTGGCATTGGGACTTTAGTGTAGTGCTTAGTGCAACATTGTGCCTTTTGAGGTAAGTGGTAGCAGCAATTGAAGTATATTGACACTGATAAGGTAACTTGTAAACTAGCAGTGGTTAATCAGTCAAAATCAGCAATCAGTTATGGTAAATACTATGATTCACATAAGATTTGACAAAAGTTGCTAAACAGAAGCAAATCACACACACACAGAGCTATATACGGTTGTAGAGGTTAACCTGTAAGTAAGATGGTATCTTTCTTAAAGTAAATTTGGGTACCCAAGGACCTCTGGGATTTTTGCAGAAATCCGGGGGATTCACAAATACTCACGTCTCCCTTTGTGGGCTTCTTAAAAGTGGATGGTGATTCCCTTCGTTGGTCTTTGCAGACAGGTGGCGATTCCCTTCATTGGCTTGAGCAGCCAATAGTCAGAGTCAGAGACTCAGCCCACGGAGATCCCAGAGAGCTCCAATGGGCCTCGCTTATGACCAGTATTTATCACAAGATTATTGCCTTTGGTCAGTACTAAGCTAGAGCTTTTCCACTGTGGCTATTAATCTTGTGTTGGCAGCTTGGCTCTTTCCAGATGGGGCTGTGGTCTTTCATTGGCCCTTGTCCAAAGTATTCAGGAGTTATGGATATGGTTAGGGGGTGACCAGCTGTTCCATCTTGCTGAATTCATCTCTGGGTAGTGTGGGGAAATTGTTTGATTCCAGGTGGGTGCACAAGGTCAGACTGTATGAGGCACCAGGATATAGGAAGCTTTTCCAGCCTCCTGAGCTTTCCCAGTCTCCTGCATTGCAAAACTAAGCAACAATGGTACCGGTTTTGCAATGTGGCCTGGGAGCCAGCCTCACTGCAAAGCAGCCAAGGGTAGGGGAGGGTAGGCAAGTTTATAATAAAGAATAGGGGNACACATCCCACAAGGGGATAACTGTATTGCCCACTATGTATGTCACACAGATTTTTAATTGTAAGAAATACTTTTAAGAAAGAACTGTTTCAGTGTTCAGTTCATTTAATCATCTCAGTTTGTCATGTGTATGCCCACATAGTGCTTTCAGCCTGTTGTCCAGAGTCTATTTAACATTCGTTCGTTTTAGTCTCAGCCCATACTACTGCGTCTGAGGCTCATGGTGTGTAATATCCTCAGTCTACTGAATATGCACCATCAAGTTCCTTTGCATGAACATCTTTATGCTTTGGAAATAGCTACCACCTGTTCTTGCAACAGAGTAAGATTTTGGTTTTGAAACCATCCATTGAAAAATGCCATTTTTATTAGCTTTCTATCAGTAAATTAGGGTTGGCCATCTGATCATCCTTTAATTAAAAAGCAAGAGTACAAGTAATGCTAATTTCTACTGACCTTCCTGCACACTCCTGATTCTCTACAGCCTTTTGCCATAATCTGGATAATCCTTTCTGTGTGAGAAGTCTCTAGCTCCTCTACTCTCTTTCTGGGATGGTGGGAACAGAACTACTCACAGTGCCAACATTTGGTGAACCATTGTTTGAGTGATCTAATTTTGTTCTCTGTTGTTTTACTTCTTTCTTTATTCCTTTTCCAGGAATTCTTAGCATCCAAATTGCCTTATTTTTTTCTGCTACTAAACATTTGTTTGATTTAAATACGAAGTGAGAAAGTTCTGCAACATTTAAATGTTTTGTAACATTAACATTTTATAAAATGTTAAAAACGGGTTTTTTTCTTCCTCTCCTCTTTTTTTTTTTTCCCTTGTCATAGTTACAACAATACAGCCTGAACTAGGAAAGATCATGTATGCAGATTATAAGCAGGTGGGTATGAGAGTTCATTCTGGTTGTTCATTAAAGTCATATATAGTGATTGCTTATGTTCCTTAACATAATTTCTGAACAAAAAATGAAACTTGTAGGGGTTTTTTAATAAATCTAATGTATACATATAAAATGCACACTTCAATAAATGGCTTCTCACGTTCCCTTGTCCCCTTTGTGGTTCTAATCCTGGTTTATAATCTTCAAGTTGTGAGCTCCTGTGTGGAATTGAGATTGCTGTGTTCTATTATACTCTTGTTAAGCCTAGGACTATAAAAAAGAAATCATTGTTTTACAGACTAACCTGTTATTTTTATTTAGAAGAGGCAATTTTTCTGCAAGTTGGCTGTACAGAGAGCTCCAAAATGAACGAGTCGTTTCCAGAATGGATTTTAAACAGGGGAAAATTTGTCCAGTAGCTGCAGATCTGCAGTGGTGAATGACAGGGAATTTAGTGAACATAACCTGGTTACTGTAACTTGTTCTGGCTTTCTAGGTTGGCTGCTCTGACTTCCTTTTTTGGTTTCATTTTTGTGGTGTTTGATTGTTTGTTTTTACTAAAAAAATAAAACAGTGTGAAGTGATAGTGATTGCCAGGATAGTGCACTACCTGAGAGGTGAGACACCTGGGTCCAGTTCCTTTAGTGGTAGGGTGGAGCTGCTGCCCTACCACCTTTATTTTTGGGAGCCCAATGCCACACAGCTTTTTCAAGTAAAGTTCTCAGATGTGGTGCCTGGACTCCTTTTTACAATATCCACTGAGGGGAAAACCAACACTAAATGAGACTCTTACTAATAGATTTTGGACCTTGAGTTCATGTAAGGTTACAGCAAACATTTTGATTCCTCAAATTTGAATCTTCTTTGATGTGCTTTTATTTTGTTTAAGCATATGATACATACAGTACCGGACTCATCACTTCCAAGATAAAAGGCAAATGCATAAAAGGGTTTCAGATGAGTTAACCAGAAGAGCATACCTCTCAGATACCAAAAGACAGAAAACACCTCTCTCCACTTGAGAAGAAATAATGTTAGGGGGATTCAGTAGCTGATGCTTGAAACCTTAACAACCTTTAACAAAGCTGTGTATTAAAGGAAGTAAGTCTAGGTTGTCAGGTTCCCTGTAGACATGCACACATCTAAGGGAATTTTTTTTGTATTTTATCTGCTAGTTTGGGGTAACTTACTCTAGAAAAATGTGCTGCAAGTAACAGGAGCATTTATAGCCTTTAAAAAAAAAAAAAACTAACCACCTGCTGTGAATCAGGACCTCTCACTGGTGTATCTTTCTCCAGCAGAACTGCTTGCTTTCCTGGCTTTCTTTTCTGCCCTGTTTGATGTCATAACCAGTGACTGTCATTGTTGGCTGTTCCTGTGGTTCATGGTTTTTATATACAGTTTTCCTATATGCTTTTGGGTGCTATATAGGAACTACATGGGCAAGCATCTCTTTTCTAAAATTAAGGGAACTAGTGATTGTGATCACAGAGGGCATCTGTGATTAAGAGGAAGTACTTCAGCTGTCAGTATTGCAGCTGCTGAAGACAAAACTATATAAGCAATTAAGAGCAATAATTAAGATGGCTGTCCTGTATCACTCAAGGGAGACTGGCTCATATGTTTTGTGGTGTTTTTTCTTTTTCTTTCAGAACATTGATGTTTTTAAGGAAACACATAGCAATTTGCTTATTTGATCTTAGTACATTATAAAGAAGAAAATACTTGCAAGTTACCTGCTGCTGTCTGACATTACACCTTGGAAAAGCAAGTGCACAAAAGTAGAGGATCTGAGTATGAGCCTGGCTTCAGGTCTTAGTACTAGATCATGGAAACTAGCAGAAACATTTACATTTTCTACCAGAATATCTGAACTAGGTGCTGTTCTGAAATAATATGAGTTTCTTTATGAGATCTGTTTAAAAATACTCCTTGAAAGAGAACTGAAGTTGGGGAAGAAGGTGGTGATGATGGTACTACAGCACGCAAACACCTCACACCACAACATGGATGTTTGTGTTCTAACTCTCCAGTTATTCTCTCCCTGTTTCTAGTTACAAGTCTGTGGTTCTTTCAGCTATATCTTGTATCTCTATAAACAGAAAATTCTGAAGCAAGGCTGCAAATATTTGGTACATGGATAATGTGTAACACATGAGTGGGAGTGTAACTCCATGTTACAGAAAGCCCCCTTCTGCAATAGGTAGCACACTGCACAGGCAGGAAACTATTGTATGCTGGCTTTGGACATTGTTTAATTGAATCCAGTTGCTGTTTAAATGGGTATTGGATAGATTTAAGACCCTACTTTTTATCTTCTTTGATTGTGTGTCTTAGCTTTCTGTGAGTTACTGAGTAGATGTTTGGGGGTTTCAGTATTCTGCTTTTTTTCAGTCTGTCTCAGCTATCCTTCACAACCTCAGCCAGCAGAGAAAACAACAAGGTTTCTGTCCATTTTGGCAGTCTTTGCTGGCCTCTGGTTGGAGGATGATACCCTAATCAAAATCTCATTTCAGTTGAAGAGCAGAAGACAAATTGTTGGAGCTTCTCATGCTCAGGGGAACAATGTTAAGTGGGTTTGCATTTGGAATAATGATCCTCTGTAGCCACAAGGAACAGACTTTGTTTTCTTTTACAGTGGCAGTTTGAATTCTATACAAACGTGGTAGCCTCATCTTCTTGCCTTTCAGAGTTTGTTTTATTCTCAGGTAATAGGTAAATTTTGCAAGATCTCTGCCGTGGTATTATTACCCTCTATTTTCTGCTTTGCAGACAACTATAAACAAAGAGATGGGGAAACATGAGGAGCATAAAGTCTGTAACAGCAGCATTTTGTTTAAATATGTCCAAATGTATTCTAAATGTAAATAGCAAATGCATAATGCCAGAGAGCTGATGTCCCACACAATCCCAAGGAGTACACATGTTTGTAAAAGGAGTCTCTCAAAACAGATATTCCTGACATTCCTTTGTCTGGGTTCTTTTGTTTATATAAAATGATAATAGTTGTTGATGGTTTAAAATCACCATTTTTGCTTGTTGGAAATCTTTTGTTTGAAACTTTTGTTTTCCTAGATTTCAGTAGCTGATCTCCCAGGATTGATTGAGGGTGCACATGCAAACAAAGGGATGGGCCACAAATTTCTCAAACATGTAGAAAGAACCAAACAGCTTCTCTTAGTTGTAAGTCAAATGAAATGTACAGTTTATTGAAATCAAAGGTAGTGCAGTAAATAAAATGTGTTTTAATTGCAATGTAGTTGGAATTTAGGAAATAATTTGTAATTTGCATGTTTTATGATAAATGTAGCTGTAATCTGTTTTCAGAATGGAACGTTTAAATGACTGATGATAATTAAATCCTTAAATAGAATTTATTGTAAAAATTTGCCAATTAATCTAGAGCAATGAAGTGTTTCAAGAATAATTAAAGCATGGAGTGATTTTTTTTCTTTCTTTCTTTTTTTTCCTGTAAGATCCCCGTTAAAAAGAGGTTTAAAAATCAGACCTTTGAGAATATTTGTATGGGAACCAATCAGTTTGTGCTTCCAGTGTTTATGGTGTTAGTGTACAGCTGCCCTCTGTTACTTGCCCAGGAACGGGGCATGCATGTGGACATTTTGAGTGCAAAGTAGTTGATGAAGAATACCTTGATACTGTAACATAATTTAATGCCACAAACTTGTTTTTGTGTAACTCTTTCAGGTTGATATTTCTGGATTTCAGCTGTCTATTAAGACTCAGTTCAGAACAGCCTTTGAAACGATAATGCTTTTAACAAAGGTAACTTTCCATCTTCATAATTGGCAATTGTGGTTATGTGTTGAGCCGAGAGGCTCAGTTTTGATCAAGAACTTTCAACTGTTCGTGTGTCTTCTGTAATACAAGGCCAGCCAACAAGCTTAGGATTCTCTGAAATGATGAAATCTTTAACTGTCCAGGTGAAACTGCTCTTCTTTATGATGGGCACAACTGTTCCTTCATTAATCTGTGCAGCATGGGGGATATTTCTTACACTCACATAAAGGTGAAAAGACATGTAATTTTCAGTTCCCCAGTCCGGTAGCATTTTAGGAAGAAGAAATACAGGGGTATAGTTAAATCCCTGCCTTGATGCCCTTGGTGCATAGCCTAATGGAGATGAGACATCAGGCCCCAGCTTTGCAGACATTCAGTGTTTCCATCTCTTATCATTCATTGCTTCTGGTTAAAATAATACATTTTACATAATTTCCAGTTTAGCAGCTGGTGTGTCTCCAGCTGTACGACTGAAGAAGATGAATCTTCTGAATTTCAGCTATTGCTGTTAATTTTTAGTTGATTCATGGTTCTGATTTTTATTTCTGATATTAACAATAGTCCATTAAAATGCTTAAAAATCGGGAAACTCTCTAAATTTGCTTGTATGTTTTCTAGATCTGTGCTGTTTTCTGAAATTTTTGTTTGTTTGTTTGTAGATCAGAAAAACAAACCCAAAACTGTCATTCTTTTTATAGGAAGGTGTTTCAGAATCGACCAGCCTGTTTACCTGAAATATCTGTAAAAAAAAAAAAGTGTCACTGAACATTATTTTCTTCTGTCAGGTGGCTTTAATATATCAGCCTTGAGCACCTGAGTAAATTTCACAGCTGTCTAGGCATGAAAGACTATTTAAGCAATTAAATGAGAGAGGGGATTTAAAATTGAAGTAGCACTTGTTAAACTACAAATACTTAGGCGAATTTACTTGTCTTTTAAGGAACTGGAGCTGTACAAAGAGGAACTTCTGACAAAACCTGCACTTCTTGCCATTAATAAAATGGATTTGTCATGTGCAAAGGATAACTTGAATGAACTTCAGGAACAGCTTCGGAATCCCCAAGGTAAATTAACTGTCAACAGTGACCTTTGACGAAAGTAGTAAGATTTCATTGGGGTAACTGCATTGGCAAGGAGTTGTTTGAAACTGAAGTCAGCTATTAAATGTATTATTTGAATGTGTGTTTTAAAACCACTTCCTGCATTTAGAGCTCTGTTTTATATGCATTTGTAGTGCTGGCTTCACTGTTGGGGAGGTATTTTAATAAAATAGAGATGGGCTGGAAGATCTTCCCCAACTATGGTATGGGAGTGTAAATTTCCAGTCTAGGTATCTTGGAGAACAGTAACCTCTGTGGAAGGTCCCCATACAGACACTGATGTATATACAATTTATGATGGGACTTCAGCCATAACACATCAAACTTCTGGACAGGCCTGTGTAGGTTTACTTCAATTTTGCTGTTACGTTAGGGTGAATTTCTTATTTCCTGCAGTGTTTAAGAAGCAGGAAGGCTTAAAACCATCCATCTCCCATATTCTACAACTTGGGATTTCTTTGTATTCACCTTAAAGGAAGGGTATAGAACCTTTTCATGAAAGCATAAGTACAGTGTAACTGCTGTGTTAGTGCTTGTTTTCTGAGACTTTAACTATTTTTTTAAAGATTAATTAAGCAAATAATACTTCCATGTTAATTGCAGGTATTTTTATTACTGTGATTAAAGTTTATTTTCTAAATTTAATGGGATTTTATGGACTTTGTAGTGATACAGTATTTAGGGATTGTACTAACTCAGTATGATTTTTCAGACTTCTTACACTTACTACAAGAAGAAATGATTCCTGTGAATACACTTGAATTCAAAGATGTAATTCCTATATCTACATATACTGGAGAAGGAATTGAGGAACTGAAAGCATGTATAAGAAAATCCATAGATGAGGAAGCAGAGCATGAGAATGAAGAATATCAGAAAAAGAAACTACAACTTTTACAAACTTCAGAAGATCAAATGAATAGAAGCTAGCATTCCTGGCTGGATCCAGTGCATGTCAGTGTTTTTAGCATGCACACGTACCCATTGCTATGCAGACCTTCCACTTAAATTTTTTGTTCCCTCTACCACCACTGCCCCGTTTTCTGCTTCACTCCAGTGTCGGTTTCTTTTGGCACTTGGGTAGAGCACAGCAGGGAGAACAGGTCTTTCGGATTTACATTGGCTATGGACTCAACAGAGTAAAGACCAAAATGTGTGCAGCTCATAGGACTGCTTAGCAACAGATGATCCCTGGAATATTTTTTGCCAGATGAGATGGAAGGAATATAACCCACACAGGGAGCAAAGGAGCAAGTTCAGCCACTCTACATCTTCTGACATGGACATCAGAAACACCAAGAGAAAATTGCTGATGGAACAATTTTCTAGGGTCTGTTGCTTCTAAGGTGAAGTTCTACTACTTTGACAGAAAATGCATTGTGGGGGTTTTGTTAGCTTTATAGATTTAAAGGAGAACACAAATGGCTGCAAGGAAGTGACTTGTAGGAGCACGAAAAACCAAGACTGATGTGTAACGTGTGGGTTTTTTTCACACCTGTTGGTGCACACTGTAGTCCTCTTGATCATACAAATCCTGATTCCAAATTCCCAGACTTAATTTGGGATTGCCTCCTTCTATGGTGTTGTGGATATATGTTACTTTTTGGTGAAGAAAATGACTGCTTTTCAACAGAGCTATGCGTTTTTAGCAATAGTTCATGTTCTAGTTTTTATATTACAAGCAGGCACACTTAACATTTTACTTTAAAAAAATATCAGGAGTCCTTTATTATCAGGGTATTTTCTACTTCAAAGCTATTAAATTTATTGCAAAGTATAGCTGAATACAGAAAAGGCTGGTGTGGCTTGGTCTTTTCTTGGTCTTTTGTTTTGTAAGGATACTTACCAAACTCTGCTTTTCTATATTTTAAGGCAGTCACTGGTAAGACAGGTTGAATTATGAGAAATCAAATTCTTTTATAATTAGTATTTGTTCTCATTCTGATTTTCCTCTGATTTTATTATGTCTGGGGCTAGCATGTTTTCTCTGAAGCTAAGTGCGGCCTGGCATCAACTTTTTACTCCATTTATTTCATTAGAATCATAATGTTAGGGGTTGGAAGGGACCTCTGGAGACCATCAAGTCCAACCCCCCTGCCAAGCAAGACCATCGAATCTAGGGCAGGTTACACAGGAACGCATCCAGACGGGTCTTGAAAGTCTCCAGAGAAGGAGACTCCACAACCTCTCTGGGGAGCCCATTCCAGTGCTCTGTAACCCTCACAGTAAAGAAGTTCCTCCTCAGGTTGAGGTGGAACTTCCTGTGCTCTAGCTTGCATCCATTTTCCCTTGTCCTATCGCAGAGCACAAGTGAAAAGAGGTTGCCCCTTTCCTCTTGACACCCAGCCCTCATCTATTGATACACATTAATTAGATCCCCTCTCAGTCTTCTCCAGACTAAAAAGCCCCAGGTCTCTCAACCTTTCCTCATAAGGCAGGTGTTCCAGTCCCTTAATCATCCTCATAGCCTTTCACTGGACTCTCTCCAAGTAGATCTCTGTCCCTCTTGAACTGGGGAGCCCAGAACTGAACACAGTACTCCAGGTGAGGTCTCACTAGGGCAGAGTAGAGGGGGAGGAGGACCTCCCTCGATCTGCTGGACACACTCTTCTTAATGCACCCCAGGATACCATTGGCTTTCTTGGCCACAAGGGCACATTGCTGTCCCATGGATAACTTGTTGTCCACCAGTACTCCAAGGTCCTTCTCCACAGAGCTGCTCTCTAGCAGATCGCCTCCTAATCTGTACTGGTGCATTTTGTTACTCCTTCCCAGGTGCAGGACTCTGCACTTATTCTTGTTGAACCTCATTAGGTTCCGCTTTGCCCAGCTCTCCAGTCTGTCCAAATCCTGCTGAATGGCTGCACAGCCTTCAGGTGTAGCAGCCAAACCTCCCAGTTTCGTGTCACCAGCAAACTTGCTGAGAAGACACTCTGTCCCTTCATCGAGGTCGTTGATGAAGATGTTGAACAGGACTGGACCCAGCACTGATCCCTGGGGGACTCCACTAGTTACAGGTCTCCAGCTGGACTTGGCACCATTGATTACCCCTCTTTGGGCTCTATTGTGTAGCCAGTTCTTAATCCATCTCACTGTCTGTTCTTCTACCTCACTCTTCCTGAGCTTGCTCACAAGGATGTTATGGGAAACTGTGTCACAGACAAAATAACTTTTTTTGTCAGACTTCTTGAGCAGCATTCTTAATCTTACACATAAATGGGGGAAGGTTTGAAGCAAAAGCCAGCTGGACTTTTTCAGCAGTGTATGAAGGGTTGTATGAGCTTCAGTGATGAAGGTATAGTAAGTTACCACTGAGCCAGTCCTAAAAGCAGTAGTTTGCAGGACTTTGCACTTCTTGTGGGGTTGACCCAGGCCAACAGCTAAGCATCCACACAGCCACTCACTTCCCAGGACAGGGCAGAATCCAATGCCACAATGCAAGGTCAGGGTTGACGGGACTCTGAGCAACCCAAGCTAGCTGAAGATGTCCCTGCTTACTGCAGGGGGGCTGGACTAGATGACCTTTAAAGGTCCCTTCTAACCCAATGCATTCTATGATTCTAAGGTAACTTGTGGGTTAAGGTTTAATTGGTGAAGGAGGAAAAAAAAAAAAGCAAAAGCACTCCTACTTAGTCAAGAGTACTCACCACCTACCACCCCAGGACTGCTCCCTGAAGACCCAACCGCACTCTCAGTGAACAGCTACTTTGGGAAAACCCCAGGTTTTATGGCTGATGTGATACCACCTGGGATATTGCCCTGACCAGTTTGGCCAGCTTTAGCAAATGTATTCCCCAAGTAGCAGCCAGGCCCGGGCAGCGGCTGCTGCTGCGTGTGGGCACCACTGGGTGCAGCTGAAAGCGGCCGTGCAAAGCGCGGGGAAACGGCTCCCGTGAGGAGAGCCAAGCCGAGAGCCGGCGGCTGCGTGGTTCCTTCGGGGCCTGTAAATAAAGTGCTCCTGAGGCCTTACCGGAAGCTCACGCAGGTAGCTGGTGACTGTCACGGTGCCTCTGGTTTCGCTGACGTGTTTGAGGAATGTATTTTACAGCATCGTTACCTCCAGCCGCGGGCCCACCTTAAAGGTAGAAAAAAGGGACCGGCCGCCTCGTCCCCGCCGAAAAGGCGTGAAGGGAGGCGCGGCCGGCCCGGGAGGAGGAGCGGGCCCGGGAGGAGGAGCGGGCCCTACGGGCGGGCACCGGCTGCGCCCGGCC
>VZZY01018054.1:38398-53834 GCA_013400335.1 Eurystomus gularis
CCGCTGAGGGAACTCCGCGCGGGGGCTGCCCGCCGGGGCTCCGCCCGCCGCCGTTGGGCACGCTAGGCCGGGGCGGGGGATGATTTCTGCGGCCCTTCCCGGTTTACCCCTGCCCCGCTGCACGACCCCTTCTCTGTGCGCCAGGTTCCGGGCCCTTGGTCGCGGGTACGGCCCCTGGGAGCGGATCTCGGCGGGCGTGAGTGTCCGTGTGGGTTTTCCGTGCGTCATCTGTTGGTTTTTTACGCGATTAACGTGATTGACTAATGGCCCTGATTCTGTATCAGTGACTTCCAGTTACCGTGAAACACGACAGGTATTGGTCTCTTGTTTCTCGTGGCCTGTTATCCAAAACGCGTAATGCTTTTTTTAAACCAATAATACTGTTGTGGATAGTTAGAGAATGCTTTTGTTTACGTACTGTGACGTCGCTCCTGCAGGGCTTTACAGAGCAGCGGTGGTTCCCAGACCGTGGTCTTCTCAAGGCCCCGCAAGGGAACAGAGCTCTCTGAATTATATCTATCTGTCTTTTAGCTTGTGGGCAGTTAATGATTGATCCGTACTTAACGAGTTTTGTCCAGCATCTCTTGTTACAAGCAATATGGATCTTTAGAATAGGAGCCATGGTAAAATCTGTTCCTGGACAGGTGACTTGTGTGGATCAGATATAAGAGCCTTGAGTATTACAGCTGTAAAATGCTTTGAGGTGTAAGAAGCTTGAGACTGGAATCTAAAGCAAGACAGAGTTTCACCTACCCTGGCCAAAGTGTGCTTGGACTGCTCCCCTTGGACAGCAAGTTCAGAAGTGGCTGAGGTCCCTAGTTGTTCAACACCACTAATGATAAGGAATAACATCAAGTGGACTGTAAACAGCTAGAGGAGGAGAAAAGAAACACCATGTTTGCAGAAACGGAGGGGTTTTGGAGTTGGCTATTGTAGAATATTCCATGCCTTCTCTGTATCTGTTTATTACAACAGCTGGTGGCTACCAAGTTTTCATCGCTTAATGGGAGTGACTCCTGGGCTGGGCTCAGCTCCCTTTATGACCAGGATACCAGCTCCACTGGTATCTTTGCCAGTACTAATTTTCTACTTAATTATGGTTGTTACAGAGCACTGGCTGGTATTAGGGTGTGAACCTGCAGAGGGAGATCTGTATGTTTATCTTTGCTTCAGTTCTGGCTGAATGCATGGAAGCTTGAAAAATGATCAGAAATGTTAGTGTGTAGAAACAGCTGCTCTGAGCTGTCCAGTAATATTTTTCAATTTTGAGATCCAAACTCAAAGAGAAAAAAAAAAGCTGCTGCTTCTCCAAATGCAATTGAACATGTTAATGTTGACCTCTGCAGCTCTACATAGTTTGCCCAAATTGCTGGATTTACTCATAGTATTCTCGGTTGATTAACCTGGCAGGGGAAATCCCATGGGATGCTCGATTTGATTGTGTCCACATGTCTGTGTTTTGTGTGCAACAGCATTTGTATGGGAGGACTCCACTTTCTCATTTAGTGAAAAACTTGGGTTTTGAGAGTATGTGCTGTAAGATCTCTTTCTTGCCTAAATAGTTTGACAGAATTTCCTTGATGTTGTACCCCAGGAGACTACACGTATATAAATGTGATAATATTTCAGGGCTTGGTGCAGGTCATTTAGAATAAACTCTGTGTCCTTGTACATGTTAGTGCAGCAAACTCACCTTTACATTGTAGCTGCATGTCACATAATGACATGCTTGTAAGTCTGATACTGTCCAGTAGAAAAGCAGTTTTCCTATTATGACCTGCAGAGCCGCTCTTGGGACTCAGTGATATGGATCCCAGATATGGGTGTGTGCTGGTTTTGGGTGGGGTGGAGTTAGTTTTCACCAGAGTAGCCAGTATGGGGCTACATTTTGGATTTGTGCTAAAAACAGTGTTGATAACACAGGGATGTTTTAGCTGTTGCTGAGCAG
Source organism: Eurystomus gularis (assembly GCA_013400335.1). Lineage (NCBI taxonomy): Eukaryota > Metazoa > Chordata > Aves > Coraciiformes > Coraciidae > Eurystomus > Eurystomus gularis. Next base: position 40,347 of record VZZY01018054.1, read on the forward strand.
TGCTTACACAGAGTCAAGGCCTTTTCTGCTCCTCACACCATCCCACCAGCGAGTAGGCTGGGGATGCAGAAGAAGTTGGGAGGGGACACAGCCGGGACAGCTGCCCCCAGCTGACCAAAGGGATAGTCCATACCATGTGATGTCATGGTCAGTGTATAAAGCTGGGGGAAGAAGGGATGTTCGAAGTTATGGTGTTTGTCTTCCCAAGTAAACCCTTATGTGTGATGGAGCCCTGCTCTTCTGGAGATGGCTGACCACCTGCCTGCCGGTGGGAAGTGGTGAATGAATTCCTTGTTTTGCTTTGCTTGGATATTTTGCTTTAGCTGTTAAACTGTTGTTATCTCAACCCACAAATTTTCCCACTTCTACTTTTCTGATTCTCCACCCCATCCCACTCCCAGGGAGTGAGCGAGTGGCTGTGTGGGGCTTAGTTGCCAGCTGGGATTAAACCACAACAGGGTAAATAGAATCCACAAGACGACCCTTTCTCTTCCTCTGGAAAAGCTGGACAGCCATTGAAAAGGAATGAGCAGTACTTCCTGCCTTTCTTCCTTTTCCTTCAAACCTTTGTGTAGAAGCCAGGAAGGAATGGAGAACCACAAGTGTATAAACAGTTTAGAGACTGTATTTTGTTCTCTGACATTAGGAAATTGTAGCCTGGAACCTAATATCCAAAATAATCATTTTATATGACTCTCTTTGGATTTTTTTTGCTAGAAACATAAAATTTAGGATGTGAACATCTTTGTGTCTTGGAATACCTGTAAGAAAGGGAGCTTTTTTGCACCCTGCTTATCTGTTGCATGAGGACAGAGATAAGTAGACTGAAAAAGAACGTGCTATGGGGAAAAGTCCTGGGGGAAGAAAAATAAGTAGTTTACATTTTGTTTTTTAAATAAGAGGAAATTGTAGAAAGGTAAGGGAGTTGGCCTAATGTAAACATACCAGATTCCATATTTCTGAATTACAATGTAAACACTGTTCCTGGAATTGCATGAAACAAATGTGATGTTGGCTTTCTCCTTGTTCTGTTTCTTAGATCCAGTAACACCTTTTTTCCTACTTGTAGAAGTTGCCACGGTTTCTCTTGGTTTGGACACCCTGCTGGTAAGTACACTGTATCTGTCTTAATTAAGACAACATCTACTTTGTTACTGTCTTAATCAGGGATCTGTAACTGAAGCTGTAATTACAGTGATAAAGCTAACAGCATTTGCAATATGGGAAAAGTTTCCCCTGAGAGGGGTATCATGGATAACTTGTCTACCATTCCCTTTCTCTGATACCCTCTCATGGGAAAACAAGCTATTTTCTGTCTTTCCATTCTTCCCTAAAAGAAGCACTAAGGACTCTCTTTTTTTTTTTTTTTAAAGGCAAACAGACAAAACTCTCTAAAAATCAAATAACAAGAACAACCAAAAAACCCCTGAAACAACCCGTAATCAACCAAACCACCTCCAAAAAAACTATAACCAAAAAACCACCCTTAGTGCATGTGCCAGGAGTGACCAGCAAAAACAAGGTATGCAGGGTGGCCTGAACACACCTGGCAAGCATAGGATGAACTGGAGACTAAAGCCTCCTGTCCATGTAACTGGCACAGTAAAGGTAATAGAAAAATGCAAATTTTCACATGCTGTCCTAAGTCCTGGCTGCGTAGTCCTTGCCATAACTATACTTTTATAATATAGAAGGGGAAAAAAAATACTCCTTTATTCTTTTCTTCCATCTTCCTGCATTAGAGAATATGGGTGAACCTCACATCACTTCTTGCCCATGCTGCATTTGCTCTGCCCAAATTTTCTTCATCTACTATTGTAAATGAATTTGCAGAAACAGTGAGTTTCTGAAAACAGTCTTGTGCTTATTCCAACTGCTCCTGGTAGAGCTATGCCTCAGAGTGCGCCCTGCCTGCGTGGAAGTTTTATGCAGACAAAAGCAAGCTCTTTATGGAAGGGTAAAAGTATCAGGCTAGTATCTGAAAAAGTTATGGCCATGAGAACAAGTAGTGAGCCCATGCTCAGCTATTCGTAGCAAAAATATAATGCCATCTTTTTGATGAATAAGGTGCATTTTTAGCATAAATACGGTTGTCATTATTTCATTTCAGCAATACTTACTTAAAGGAGTATGATCAATTAAATGGTACCCACACACCATTGCCATCTTTCAGGGTTAGATGATATAAAAAGTAAATAAATGCCTAATGTGTTCTTATGAAACACATTTGGCTTTATTAATTTGTTTATAAATCAACAAAATGCTGACTAGCTGTACAGCTTGATAATATTTGTAGTCTGCTTCCAGTATACATGGATATTCCTTCCCTGAAAAGTTCCCTGGGCATTTGATGTTTGCAGGCATGGAAGGATAGTAAAGGATCAGATCCAATTTCCTCTTTGGTTGCAACCACGTCTGTAACCTTTCTGAGACAGATGCTCTATTATTTGTGTATGCATTAGGTAGAGCTTCGGGTACTTAATTGTTCTGTGACTCTAGACAAATCAGCACAATGCCGTATAATGTTTTGAAAGACATTTCAGTAGGAGTTTATGACTTAATGGCTCTTGGATTTTTCAAAGTTTCTGATCATTTATAGATACAACAATTTTTAGTGTCCTGCTTCCAAAGTACACTCCAGAGTGGGTGTTCAGTGCCTGTAATGTATTAGGCCTCTTTAAAGTACCTCGAGCAGTCAGAGGTGGGGTTACCCAAATTGAGTATTTGGGGGTTTTAATTTTTTTTTTTTTAAAGATCTATCATTGAGACTGTTTCCAGGATCTCTGCAGGCAAGAGGCTATACTGGGTATTCCAACAGTGGTTATATTAAAAAGGAAGCAGTATTCTTTAACAGTTGCTCTGAAGAGGAAAATGTGAAAGCTGAAAAGTCATCTGCTTTGAAAAAAATCATAGTAAATTATTCAACAGAGCCTTCTGTACTACCTTGCAGCCCTCATCAACAATTTGGCCTATGTAAAACATGGATAACTGCCTACACAAGCATTCCTTGTCCAGTCTAGTGGTGTTGGTTTTAAGCAATTCCCTTTTTCTCACACAGCAGTGTGGTAGGACAGAACATACAGCCTGATACTACATCTGGGCTAAAGAGAGCAAGCTACCAGTTGAGGAGAGGCAGCCTTCTTAATTCATGCTTGCTCAGTGCTTCACCTTCTCCACCTGGACTCTTACAAAGTCCATGCACTGTCACAAGGTGAAAGGCTGTATGGAAGCACATGCTCAAGTACTCCCTTTCGGATCTTGAACACAGCAAATTTAGCAGTCTGTCAGCTGAGCAACCATAATACTCTGTGGAATAATCTGACGTTTCATTGAAGCCTGAACAGGGTAGCGTTACCTCTGCAAAGGTGTGTAAGGCAAAGAAGGTGCCAGAGAGTTACTGCCTACTGGCTGCCATACAAGTTTTTTAACCTGGCACAAGTCAATTGTAGTCAGTCCTTTGTCCATAAACTTTCACCTACTGGTTTTTACTTCTTCAATTTTTCTTTTTAATTGCAGGAAATAACTTCTGTGGGCAAGAATGGGCTGCCGGGATGTTCATGCAGCAACAGTACTGGCCTTCCTCAGTGGAACAGCCTCAGTGGCTGGACTCCTTGCAGCAGTTCTGCTTCCAAACTGGAGGCAGATGAGACTGTACACGTTCAACAAGAATGAGCGAAATGTAACCGTTTACACTGGACTCTGGATTAAGTGTGCTCGCTTTGATGGGAGCAGAGACTGTGTGATATATGACCCACAGTGGTACACTGCTGTCGATCAGCTGGATTTGCGTGTTCTTCAGTTTGCTCTTCCACTGAGTATGTTTACTGCTGTCTCAGCCCTGTTTCTCTGCTTGATTGGCATGTGTAACACAGCCTTTGTATCGACTGTGCCAAACATCAAATTGGCCAAATGCCTTGTAAACAGTGCGGGCTGTCATCTTGTGGCTGGCCTCTTGTTCCTGCTTGCGTGTGCCATTTGTCTCACTCCGTCAGTCTGGGTCATTTTTTATAACAGTTATCTGAACAGAAAATACGAGCCTATCTTTAGCTTTGACATCTCTGTATTTATTGCCATTGCCAGTGCCGGTGGTCTGTTTTTCACCTCCGTTCTGCTGTGTCTGTGGTACTGCGCATGTAAAAGCTTGCCCTCTCCTTTCTGGCAGCCCCTCTATTCCCATGCCCCCAGCATGCACAGCTATGCCTCTCAGCCCTATTCTTCTGCACGCTCTCGCCTCTCTGCCATAGAAATCGACATTCCTGTTGTGACACATGCATCTTAAGAAGACAGAGTCTTGGAAGCCAAGTTCTTGTGCTCATTCAAACCATGAAAATTGCAGGCTTGATCCTCTCTGCTGCCTTGCACTGAGCATAATCCTTTGTAAGGTCAAGTTTCCCAAGGTGCAGAGCAATGGAGACCTGAGTTCAGCAAGTCCATTGCTGTTCTCCTGTGTTACTTCTTGACCACACAGAAGTTGTTTGTTTGGTTTTTTGTTTTTTCACTCTGAGTTCACTACAGAAAAAATTGCTGCTAACGCTGGGACAGTACACTAACAAAAGTATCTGTTCATCCTGCTTTCTGAAATCAAAGCAGGTTTTAACCTCTTTGCTATTTGATAAGCTATTATTAGATTCTGATCCCATTGCAAGAGCTACATAGGTGGATCCTTGCACCCACATGTTATCCAAATGCAGGCAGTGAAACTGGGTGCAGCAGGTTCACTGAGTTTCTCGTTCATCCAGACACATATTTTTAAGATGTGATGTCTGAAAAGGGTATTTGGCAGACTAATTCAATTCGGTAGCAGTGTTCTTTGTTTTCCACTGAACACACAAAAAGCTACCCACTTATGAATGTCTGTAATAGAATTAATGTCAAATTACCCTTTGTTTTCAAAGTAGCTATCAGAAGAAATAAAGCTGATTTAACTAATAATGTTCTTCTGTACTGTAATAGCATTTTGTGAATTACCAGAAGCTAGAACCATTTTTTGTGAATTTTATTTCTAGTCCTTATTAATAAGTTAGCAAATTCACTAAATCTATATTGTTATTAAAACAAAAACCACTTGTATTTAAAAATTATTTTTAGAAGCTTGAATATTTTGGTTGAAGGCCATCTTAAAGATGAATTTTCAAGTAGCCTTTAAAGTGTTCTTCACTTCTGGAGAGAAATGTCACTCACAGCAAAATGGATTAGGAAAACCATGAAGAATTCTGAAGGCTTTAAAAGATTATTTTGGAACACTGTACACAAGCTATTACAACATCTCTCTAGGAAGGGGATTATAACTCTGGGGGGAGATTTTTAAATCTAAATTGTTGGGGTTTTTAAAATGTATATACAGTAACAATGAGCTCGTGTATTTTTCAGAGTTGATCTTTATGGTTGTTGGACTTTTTATGCTGTAGTTTATTTAATTACTGATTAAGACTTAACCTTTTCAACCTTGTTCTTCAACACCTTTCAAGTTGAGCTATTTTGAAATCCAGTTATTTCCTATGATGCCACCTCACAGCCGGAGAAAGTTTCCCATTCCTATTTTCTGTAAGATGAGGTTTTGAATAACTTGTGAGCTTCATCTTGTACCCCTACAAGAATGAGGAGGGATTATAAATTCCCAACCTGGGATGTCTTTAAATCTTTTTTTTTTTTTTTCCTGCTAAAATGCAGAGGAGGTCAGCCCTAAGGATCAAAGCTTTTTCAATATGGGCTTTGAAATAAATTACGTGTAAATTTGGTGACAGTGAGTTGAAGAGTGTAATAATTAAGGCAAGTATTTTATTTGCTCAGTTTGGCAAATTGAGATCTTACATTTTAAGATGTCATTCCAGTAAGGAAAGTTATTTTGATTGATGGCATTCTGGAGCTTAGTGGATATTTGTATTTCATTAATCCCAGAACAAACTTGCTTTGCTAAAAAATCAAATAGAGTTATTTAATTCCAGTTCTGCAAATTCACCCAGGGTCCCGAAAGTCAGTTTGTTTCCTTTTCCATGCATTAGAAATAGGAACAAATTCTGTGCTGAGCAAATCTTGTTCTATTGCAGGCTGTGCAATAGCATTATATTCAAAGGAGTCATGTTTTTAACTGGTAGACCTTGGACCTCAGTGGACTGAGTGAGGACCCTTATCTCCGTCATAAATTCCCAGCGTAGTCAGTAAAAGCCTTTCGGACAGAGTGCTTGATTAAATTACAGTCTAAGGAATTAACACTGTAGATGATAAAGAACACTTAAGGAGATAGGCCTCTATAAAGTTACGTGAATTAATACCCTCTTAGGTTTATGAGGTATGATGTTAGATGAAGTATCTGGTTTTTTTCTTTTACTCAGATCAGGACTTGTGTGAGATTAGAACATGTATAATGACATGCAAACCAGCTTTTTATTCTTCAAAACTGAACTTCACTGTTATTCTGGTTGTCCGACCTTTGATACTGTTGCTGTTTCAGCTGCCTGTGTCCGGACATGTTGTCAGGTCAAAGCAAAGGGACCACTGGTTTGTGATTTCATGTCCACTCGGTTCCCCATCTCTCCAGTGTCTTTTCTTCTTTGTGCCTTGCTTAAGTTATGAGTTGGCCAGTAAATGCTAGTTTACCGTCAGTGTCTGGTATGCTTTTTGAGCCTGAATTTACAAAGCATTTTGATCATTTTGAGGGTGTGATGAATACATCTCTCAGTGACTTTAAAAGGAGCTGAATCATTTGCATCTTCAAAGCAAGAAAGGCAGCCTGGCAAACTGATGTTTTCTACAAGAGTAAATGCAGCCAGTGTTTTGTTCTGTACACTTTAAATAGCAGATGTCTCTGACAGCTCTTTTGTATTCTGACTTTGATTTTTGTGCACTAAACTTTCAATCAGTGTTTGCTGCTGCCTAAGCTGATAACTTGTAACTTTGAAAATTGTGTTTTTCCCCAAGATAAGATGGATCTGAGTTACAAAAGGTGGGGATCCAGAAGTTAGTGGATTCCGCTGTAGGTTCCTGTTAAGGTCATCTTTATCAAAAGGACTGTTGCATTATGTTGTATCACTGAAGCACTGCTGGGTTTCTTTCAACAGTGCTGTTAATGTGAGTTTCTGCTAGATCCTAAGTGAAATGCACTGGTAGTGCTGTGCTGTATTTCTCCTTCTTCACAGAAACAAGTGGCTGACCTGTAACACTTGAGTCAAGTGCCGCTCCAGTATTTCTCTTGCTAAGGCTACCATTGGGCTGAGTGGCAGGGCTAGGGCATGCCAGGCCTCCCTGGATGTGAGGAGAACAGCGCAAGTCTCCTGCATGTATCTCTTCTGGGGAACAGCCACTGAGGAGCGGTTAGCACCCCTGCCTCTGACCAGGTGCTCCTTCCTGGGCACTTCACAGTGTACAGGACAGGCACTCTGGGTCTTGAACACGGGAGAATTTTAATTTGTGGCTCACGTGGTCAAAGGTTGGGTGCTCTGGGACTATGGGAATCTGTTTGGGGTTTTTTTGAGTAATTACTGTCCAACTTCTTAAGTTGTGTTTAATTAGTGTTGGTTCTTTTTATGTGAAACAGAAGATATGTATTTTTAATAAAACATTATCATACAGATGCAATTTTTTATTAATTTTGTGGAAAGCAATAACTGCTAGAATATGAAAGATTTACCTGTTTTGTAAGTCTGTTAACCATCTGTTGAGGTTTAGGATCAGTCTGCTGGACCTGTAACATGCTCTCTGTTATCCCCTTTCCTCCTCCCAAAAAGAGGAAGAGAAAGAGAATAAGGGAGCAAGACTTATGGATCGCTGTTGGCCCCCTCCCTTCCCAAAGCGGAGAGAAAGGGAATGAGAGAGCTACTTCCAGATTAGAAAACTGAAACAGTTTTAATGAAGATAATAAAATAGAATATATACAAAACCAGTATCAAACCCAGCCCCCCTGGTGCCAGTTATGTCACCATCACCACAGATGCTGTGGGAAGTCCCAGACCGAGCTCAGTGGCAGACAGGAACTGGGTTCAGGAGCTGGATTGTGGAACAAATCCAGAATGGATCAGGATTGAAGGCAGAATGGATGGAGTCCTCCTTGGATGCTGGCTACTGGAAGACCGCCAGAAGAGGAGAAGAAAGGACTAGAGCCTTGTGATCCCTCAGCTTTATACTGAATATGACGTATATGGGATGGAACACCATGTTGGTCAGTTCAGAGTCACCTGTCCTGGCTGCTTCTCCCTGCAGGTGTGGCCTTTCACATTCTGCACCCCTGCTGTGGTACACAGGATTTAGCAGTGACCTTGGGCTGCACACCAATCCTTGGTAGTAACTCTAAACATTGAGTGTTATCACTGCTAGAAGCAGACACTGTCTGCAAAAACATGCTGTTAACTTCAAAAATTGCAGTTACTTAGAAGAGACTCAGCTGAAAAGTAAAATCATTGAACAGAATTAGTTCAGTTCTAACTCAAACTAGGGCAGATATTAATCACTAGACTGTTTCAGGTGCCCAAATAAGCTTAAATTTTGAGTATACTGCATTTTAACTCCCTAATTTTACAGATCTCCTGCTTTATACAAATCAAAACCCAAGCAAAAACTCAAACCAACCCTACTGCCACCTTCTGAAAGCTTGAATGTTATTCATAATTTCCCTTTATGTTTATTGCAAGCCAATCCTAAGAAGTTGTAGGATTCCTTTTCCCTTTAAAAGCAGGAAAGCAGTTTCCCTTATCTAGAGGATTCCCTTTCTCTGCCTGAGGGCAGGAGGTGGGCTGGAGGCCAGGATCTGGCTCAGCCCCACAGCAGAGCCAAAGCATCAGCGTGACACAGAAGTGCGCAGTCCTCACCCTGTGCCTGAAGCCCTATTGCTTTCCCTGTGTCAGTTCTGCCACTCACTCAGCCGTTGCTCAGCCAGCGCAGCTTGCTAAGTCACCTGAAGACTTCTGTGCTGAGCTAGTTTTTTCCTAGACTGTTAAGGTTTGCACAGTGTTAGTGTCACACAAGAAAGGTGGTGGTGGCATTAGCCATCCCCCTGTCCTCACCATCTGCTGTGCTGTCCGCTGGAGAGTATGTTGCTGCCTTACTTTCCCATGAAAGTCATTTGGGACCTGTGACAGTCCAGAACGACAGTAACAGTTAGCGATGCTTAGTTTCTGGCGTGTGCTGCTCTGGCAAATACAGCTCAGGTACCGAGCATTTCCCCATTGTTACAGGGCAAAACGCAAACCCTCTGAGTGTTAGAAATGCTGATGGGATAGCACAAGTTTACAAAACACCCTGGACTATTTATGCAGAAGATGAGGCTTGCTGGTAATTCCTCTGTGGATTTCTAGTATTCTAAACTGACATTCTAGTAAGTTGGGGTTTTTTATCTGCTTGGGGAAGTAATTTTATATGAGAACAATTCTGACGGAGTAGGCCAGTACTACAGCTGACTTGGTGGCGGTGGAAAAATGATTTTATATTCTCTCCTTCTGTGGGTGCATTTCCTCCTTCACTGTCGCTTTCAGGCAGACATCCAGTCTCCAAGAGCTGGTATAAACCTAGGGGCTAGTTGGGTGGTGAGAGAAATACTGAGAAGCAGAGAACTCAGTTTCTCCCAAAACATGGGAGTGCCTCATTTTATTTGTATTAAAAATCCTAAAAAACTACAACATGTGTTTGTGCTCATTGAAAACAAATCCCTTGGCAGATTTTCCTGGTTTATTTCGCAGGAATTGAGTTCATGTATGTGGTTCCAGCAGGTATATAATGTTACTTACCTCTGTGGATCTACTGAGCAGGCAGGTAACACACCTTAGAAGTAGCATAAGCTTTTTTGTACATTTTTTGTTCCACCGTCACATCAGCATTCACCAAGCTGGACACACAGAGACCTCATTGAAGGGTAAGAGAGTGGTTTCTGATTTCAAAACTGTTATTTATCTATGCTCCAAGCAGTCAATTTGCTCACTCAGATATTAGGCTGCTAGGGATGGGGGCTTTGTCTTTTGGGTGTAGCAGCTGCAAGGAGATGTAAAGTCTGAGCACAGGGCAGTAGAAATTGTGGTGAGCTGGAGGGTGTCAGTAGTTAAGGCTGCTTTGAGGAGAGAGACCAAAAATTAGTAAGGAGAAGAGCTAATTTTTTAACAGTTTAATAGTGCCAGATATTAAGATATTTGCATTAGGTTACAGGTTAGATACAAATGGTTTAGTGTTCTCTCTGAAGACTCAGCATCATGCATGACTATTATTGCACTGTTTTGACTCTTTAATCACATCAGCAACAATAAAATGCTCAGGTTCTTTCTCCTGCTTTCCTAAGGTTGTTCTATAGACAGGTTGAATTTCCTGTCAAAAGCATCACCCAGGGAAGCAGCTGACAAGAAATTACATTATCACAAAACAGGCTCCGTGGGAGGGTATTTTTTTTTAATGGTGCATCTATAAATCAGATAAATCAGACTGCACAAATTTGGCTGCCTTCTGTGGCTGCCTATTCTGCTTGATTCAATTATATATCTCCCAGAGAAAGCCTTGAGAATACAAGCCCAGTCATCAAAATTATTCACCTTTCTGTTCTTCCTTAGGTCTGACTTGCCATCTGCAACTCTGACCAAATGCTGTTGACCACAACTGCAGAGGTGAGGGTATTTCCCCTGCAAATAATTCAGAGAGTCAGGCTAACAACGGGGAAGGAGCTGGCTCTGCAAGCTTGGTGGTACACAGGCAGCCACAACACACGAGGTTTCTGGCATTGCAGCTTAGCAAATACTAAGATGCTGGTGGGGGCTTTCAACGGCTCCTTTTTCAGCTGCAGCTGGGTTACAAAGTTCATCAGTCATTATGGTACATCAGTTCCAGTTAGTTTGTATGTACACTTTCAAATGCCACGTGGCTGCACCTTAATTAGCCAAGGAGTTATGGGAACCTTGAGAACCACTAATCTTGGTGGTTGATGCTTGTATGCCTCACTTGAGAAGTCATCTGAGAGCTGTAATTCTCTCAGGCTCTCAGCACTAATCTGCTTAGAGCTCCTGTAAGAGATATTGAACACTGGGCAGGACTAAATTTGCTTGGGCTAGATTTCAGTCCTCATGGTAAGACTCAAACACATCACAGACTTTTTGGTTTAAAACACAGGAAGTGAACTTTAAAAGATCTTATTAGCTAGATAACATGAAAACAGTGTAATTTGATGAAATCACATCAAAAAACCCTGCAGCTTTTAAGTTTGACTCTCAAGTCAGTTAAGCAAATTACTGCTTCCTGAGAATAAAGATTACCTTTCATGGTTTCTGTGCCTAGAAAATTGTCCTTTTCTTCCAAGACACCTTCTATGCATTGTTTCATGGGCAGCCCCATTCCCAAAAGAATTCCAGTCTCTTCTCCCTGCTTTCCTAGCACAGACAAGTCAGTTCTCTGGGTCCAGACCTCCACAGAGCCCACCAGTGGGCATCTTTTACAAGACAGTGTCTCAGGTAACATGTCATTTTTGCAGGGTGCTAGAGATGGCATGAGGGTCTGCAGAAGCTTCTGTATCTAGCTATTCTGTTAGCCTATGACCGGATTTGCTTGAATAATTTGCTTGAATGTAAATTAGGAAACTGAAACTGATCAAGCTTCCTGGGTTGGTTCTGGAAGTTATTTTTTCTTTACAGCTAATTTTACAATGTTTTTCATTTCATTATTGATAACCCTCTACAGAAGCAATTTAACACATTTTCTTTCATTTATTTCTATATCCAGCTGTCACATCTTTCTCCTAACAGAAATAAACACAAGTTCTTAATGGCTTATAGCTATTAATTAGTTTTCTTGAGCTTTTAAAGTTTCCTGCATGGTTTGAAGTGATTATTATATTTCCTGAAAATGCTGTCTGTGTCCAACCACCATACATATTGTGTCTCTTGCTGGATAAGTGTGTAACTGTGACTGAGGATAAGAAGAGAGAACATAGCAGAAGGCAGGACCTCCTTTTCCGTTGGCACAGGCATGGATGGAAACACCAGAAATGTGGACATCAGGTTCAAATTGATAATTCCCATTCGGTATATGATCCCGCCACAAACAAATGTCTAGAAAAATGATCCATAAATCAAAACAAGGATTTGATCAGGTTTGTTTGAAAATGTCTGGTGTGTAAAGGTAAACATTTGTGAATTCCTGAATTCTCAACATCCCAGCTCCATACTGTGTCCACTGGAACACTTGTAATGCTACTACTTTCTGAAAACAGTTGTTCTCTGCTTTGGATAATACAGGCGAGTCTGTGTTGTGAAACTAAGTAACATGGTAATCAACACCAACTTCTCTGTATCTTAACTTCTGAAAAGGAGCAAGATATAAGTAATTGCTACAGTCAAGATTCCAGGTTAAGTGATTCTGGGATGTGTGCTAGAATGATACACTCTTATTTTTAAATAGCAGAATTTTATATTTCATATGAAAGAGGAATAGAAGGGATTCCTTTCCTGTGACTGTGTAGAGCTGGTATTGCACAAAACTCCTGGAAAATAATTAGATACAGATACAATTTGTAATTAGGTTGAATTATGGCAATGGAGAGATGAAGATAGATCAAAACTACAGTAAGTTGTTCTGGTTTTAGGATTCTTGAATTACTTCAGTTGATTCAAGAAACAAATTATATTAGCAATTTATGCTGAAAATCAGAACAGATATACAAGATATCAGTACTACAGTCTTTTCATTGCTATATAGCATTCTGAACCAATTCAGAGTCTGCAGCAGGGATGTGAAAAGCTGAAGTGTTGACAAGGCAGGAAATACACAGTATTAAGAAAAAGATCCAGTGTCCAACTGTTGTGCTGGTTCAGTCATTTTATGCTGCCATCAGCTGCCTGATCACACAGGCCAACACTGAACTCAGCAACATCCCCTTCACAAGTCTTCTTTCACACAGTCCTGCCATAAATTCCTGTGGGCCCAACTCCTCTGCTGCCCACTGTGGTGCCAGCATCACCTGCTGGACACAATGGACAGAGATGGCTCCCTCTGTGGCCCTTCACATGGAAGGACACCACTGAGAGCTCAGCAAGATGCAACCAACCCCAACAGAAGCCACACCCAACAGGAAGCTCTTCCAACTCATTGGCTCCTGGTTAAAGTAGCCCTGGTGTCGCCCACCACCACCTGGGTGAGGGCAGAGCCACAGAGACACAGGTGGGCCAGGTTCTACCTCTGGAACATGAAGCCAATAAGAAAAACAAAGCATTCTGCTAGGTTGTGACTCATTCACAGGTCAACTCCAACTTGGGGCCCACAACTCGGGCTGCAGCACTTCACTCAGCCCCTTGACCTATGGGTGAATCACAACCTCCATACAGCATATTTACATGCATCATATCATCACATTTCTTTTGTTCTTTCTTTCTGAGAGTAAAACACTATCTTCACTCTTCCTTAGTTCATCATCACACTGAAGATAAAATACTCCAGCTAACTCACTGTCTTTGGGCTTCTCCTCAGAGGTCTGTTTAATAAAGTCTATCCACCTGGCAAAAATTCCTTAGAAGGGCGACCACAGCTTTT
>VZZY01018056.1:9634-43902 GCA_013400335.1 Eurystomus gularis
TCCGGGCTCTCCCGACGCCGGCTGAAAAGGTTCATTCTTCCCGTACGAGCAGCGCCGTTTCCCAGCCGAGGGGAGGCCGGGACAGCGCAGCACTTGGCTCTGCTGAGCAGCAGTTGTCTCAGGCGGGGGGAAGGTTTAAGAAGGCGGAAGTGGGAGCGCTCGCACGCTCACCAAGTTCTCCGTCAAGTCCGTCCAGCCTGGCTGGCTTAGGCCGCCACAGTGAACTGCGGAGAATAGGTAAAGATTTCTTGAGACAGTGATATATTGACACGAGCAAAGGCCACACACAAATTGTCTGAGTGAAGGGGTGGTTTTAGCTGGACGATTTCAAGGGGGATTTGTTGCCTAAATATCTCCAAGCGTCTGGAGCTGTATTTTCCCTGCTGTTGTGAATGAACACAGTTACTTTTTAGTTTGTTGTCATTTTAGCGAGAGGGAAGGTGGTGCATCGAAGTCTGGCTACGTACAGGGACTGCAATGCATAAAAGCAGCAGGCAGCCCTGCTATTTCTCTCTGAGGAGTAAATGTGCGCCTTGGTAGAGCTGAAGTTGAGGCTGTAACTAATCTCTTTCTGGCTCAGGAAAGAGCTGAAGGATGCGCTTATCTTATTCACAAGCTTTAAAAAAGTTTGTGGAACAGGCAAAACCATGCTACTGCACAGCATAGCTGCACGCTAATGGAGGCATTAGAAAATGCTGTCACGGCGCACGTGTATTGCCACACATGGTAATTACTCAAATTGCAAGACGATTATCGTTCCAATACTGAAATAGCTGACTTGCACTTGCTCCACAAATGCTAGAAACACCTTCCGTATTCAGACCTAGCAGGCCTGAATCTGTATTCTGTTGTAGCTTCATTGCCCTGCAGCAACATAAAAGGCCTAAAGAGGCCAGAAATAGCCTCTGGGGAGCAATCTCCAACATAAGATGTTCATCCTGGCCCATCTGTTGGCATACCACAGCGCCTCGACACTAGCTCGCTCCAACTGTCTCATAAACCTCTGCCCATGGCTCTTGTTGGGAAGAGGCCGTGTGTTTGACATGTGCAAGCAGAGAGCACTGCCTAGCAGTTACTCAAAAGTAGCTTATGGTCCTAGGGGCTAAATTAAACTCAGTTCAGGAGACAACAATAATTAATAAAGCAGCCTTTCCCTCCCCTTCCCCCTAGCCCCAAAATACCATCTCCTTCTCCCCTCCTGCTTACTGGCTGTCTTCCAGGAGACCCATGTGAGCCCTTACCCCTGCAGAGAGATTGAGTTAAAGCAGGGGGGACAGTGCAGGACCTGGCCGGGAGCCTGCAATGGTGTATTTGGGATTTGGGGATGAGTGGGAGAGAGAAAAGCAGGCTGCAGTTTCTTCATCTCAGTGAAGCAGCTCCCTGCAAAGAGCAGCAGGATGAACCTCAGGAAGCCTGTGGTGTGCCAGCCTCTGTTTCTGGAGACAGCATAGTGAAGTGGGATGTCTCTGCCTTATGTGATGTGCCAGCTCATGGTGAGTGGTCAGAGGGTCTTGGGCAAGAGGTGAGACTTTTGTCTTGCAGAGCTGCAACCTCACCTTGCCTTTTGCTCAGAACAGAAATGCTCTCCTGTCTGCTTTTTTCAAGCTCTCTGTGTCTCTGTCCTCCAGTGGGGATGGAACTGATGGATCTCCCTGCCACGGGGCCACAATGGCCCTGGGCTTTATGACCCTGCCACTGATGTGCAGAGCAGAAGATTGCTCCACTGTCCACCTGCCAAGCACCAATAGTTCAGACACTGAGTACCCCCTCCTCTTCCTTCATTTGGATGTTGCTCTCAGCATAAATCATACATCTGTTATGCACAGTATTTTCAAGCTGTGACATGACTGCAAAAATTATGTAAACATGAGAAATATCAACTGCCCTTATCTCGAGATTACCTTTCACTCTTTTGTAAACACTGGACTTGATAAAGTAACAATACAAAATGGCTTCTTCAAAGTCATGTCTCTTTTTTGTTATCTTCAAAGGCTCAAACAATGCAATAAGACCACGAGGGTTTTTAACACCCTTTCTTGCTCAGAGGGAAAAATAAGTGTTAAACTTCAAATGAGCATAAGGGGATCCTGAAACGCAAGAGTTATTTGAAAATGCAAGCCTGACTATAACAAATTATTCTGCTAATTTCTGACAGAATTTAAAGCATGTTTAAACCAACCCAAATGTCAGTATATCTAGACTTCTGAGAGTTTTTGATTTCCTTTGCAGTGCAGGAGAAAAATATATTTTTTTTTCTTTAAATGAAAAATTATTGACACTTCAGTTCTCCCCAACTAATGTGAATGGAAGGTTTGTCATTGTCTTAAATGAAGTCAGAATCACACCACTGCAGTCCTGTTTAGTATCATAAAATTGTCAAGCTGCCAGTTTACTGTTGGCTTGTTAATGGCCTTTTTTATTATATTTAAAGAACATAAATTATTTGTATAGTGATTTATTCTACTTTGCAATTAATTGTAGTCATTGAAATGTATTTTATCTTACACTGGGGTTTTATTTTACATGCTGAAGCCATTATATTTTCATTTTTTATGGTATTTGAGAGCTTGCATTTGTCCAAAAGATGTAAGTATGCCAGTGAATGACCGGATGCAAATTCAGTGTTCTGCTTTCAGACAGTTTATGACAGTCAGTCAGTGTCTTTGCTGAGTAGAGGTTTACATTTTAAGGCTTTTTTTTTTTATAAAGCGTCTGACACATTATTGCTAGGATTTCAGGTAAATCCAGTATTATAGCACTCCACATTTTTTGTTCATATTTGCTGGATTGTTTTCTTTTTTATTTTCAAGGAATAACAAGGATGAAATGTGTATATAAAACCATGGTACATCATAAAACATATCACATTTACTCGAAGATACTACTAGCATGAAAATATTAGCAGTTATAAATCCATCTCCAAGAAAAATGACTATATTTCTCTGCATTCAACCAGCTGTTCATTAAATGGAAAGCTACTTTCTCTAAATTGTCTAAGTTTAAGGTCATGAATCTCCTTTTAATGGCTCAGTCTTTGAAGAAGCATTCTTCCAGTTGTTAAACTAGCTCTCAGCATAAAGTCTTTTCTATCGTTTACGTGCATGAGGATGAAATTTGTATTTGCACAAAGTGCTAATACAAGACTTTTATCCTTTTTCCCCTGTGTACTACTATCCTGTGTTCTCCCACCTTTAAGATGCTTATGCTCTTGAGGTGTGGAAGTGTGTGAGTGACAGAAGTCACCCAAACAGCCCAAACTGCAGATTTTTCATATCTGTCAGTCCTTTGTGTTTTGTAGTCTTCATTGGGCTCCTGACCTTGACAGAACCTTGGTCATGTTTACTGTGAATACTTGAAACTAGGAAAGCTAGAAAACATGGAAAATAAGGTATGATACTCATTGAGTAACTGTTTATAATGTATGGACAGAAAGAGAGCATCACAGGGAAGGTCAGTGTGGGGAAGCTCCACTAAAGTTCCTGTAAGACAGAGGGATTGATCCCAGTATTACACCAATACCAAAGGCATTGCACTCCTGTTCAAATGTTCCTCTGTGCAAAGAGCTGTACCTCCACCTAATTAAAGACAGCTCACCTGGTAGGATTGAAAGTTAAAAGTGTAGACCTCTATGATTTCATTATTTGTGTCCCTTTTAAAATATCCTCACTTTAATAGCGGCCTGCCAATACTAGCTCCCCCTTAACAAGTAGCCGCCTGTGGATGTCCATGAGCCCACAAAACATGGCCTGAAAACTCAAGCCAAAACTGGAGCAAAGAGAGTGGAAGACAGTAAAGACAGTAAGGTGTGGACCCATGATCTAGTTTGATAAAGCCTCCAGAGAGTCTAGAAGACAGCTCAGAGCTGAACCCAGATCTTTCAAGTCTCAGCCTATACTTTCATCTTTAAAACAATTTTCCTCTTAGTTTCCAGGAAATGTGTATCTAGGTAGCAACTTCTGGATAGTTTGTTCAGGATCAACGGAGGGGTTTAGTCAACAGTAGTCAGCTCAAAAAGAAACCCTACACCAAAATAAAGTTCTGTGCAACTCGTGTGGACTAGTTTTGATAATTCCTATATGTCTTTCACTCTCTGGTCAATATGACTCAAAATTAATGACATGCAACAGGTTGTGCTGAATTCTGTTTAATGAGAGCAAGTAACATGATCGTGAATAGATATCAATAGTGCCTTGTGGTTTATACTGATGCAGGGGACAGAGATAGAATGTCTGTCAATGTCCTAGTTATAATAAATCTAGTGTCTGGGTTTAAATTCCATAAACAATGTGTGAGTTTTTGTAGTATTCTTATAATAAATATGATTGAGTGACAATTTACCCCCAAAGGTGAGATTAGTATTTATTCAGGAACACATTTCTATTTAGTAGTTTTTAAATGCAAACATATATTAATTGATAAGCTTGTTAACAACTCTGAAATATAATTAGTTTGTTGAGGTAAATTGTTACTCAGCAGGAAATTCAGGTCTGCACAATAGCTGCACAGTTTTGGTTGCCAGCAATCGCAGCGCCTTAAATAAGTTATTTCCACAAATTCCATGAAGCAGCTTGTAGATGCTTTTATTTAATTTCATTGTTTTATATTACTCTGATGGTAACATTTGTTCTTCTTTCATAAAACGTCTTCTCTCAGATACCAGACATCTGGGAAAATCTGAACAGAAACTACTCAACAGCATCCACTCATCAGCTCTGCATCATAGGGTTAAAATTCAGAGAAGACAATAATAAACTTTGTTGAAAAATTCTCGACTCCAAACTTTGGCAGACAGAAAGAGGAATTTCTATATAATAAAGTGAGTTTAGCCGTGTGACAAGAACAAATGTCTGAGTGCTGAAGCAAATGGATGCTTTCTGAGTTATAGAAATTAAAGGTCAGCCATTCAAACCCCAGTTATTTTATTTGACTTACATAATTAGTGGTCATTACCACCCATTTCAGTAGACTGGTAAATGTTTATTTACTTTTGGTTCACATCCCCAGAGCAGCACAAAACAGTCTCAATAGACTGGTGTGTCTAGCAGCAAAAAACACCTACGCTGTAATCAGAGGTGTCATTGCAGCAACAGCAGAGACACCTCTGGTGCGTTTAGCCTGGGTACCACTAGAAAGATGCTCTGCAGTATGGTCCTTAGTGCATAACAGCTGCTTCAGCTCCAATTTATCCTGAACTCCCAGGGCCATGGTGTGCTGTTGCTGCTTAAGCTGGTTTGCTTGGTACTAGTGGAAATATGTCTGTTCCTGCTGAAATCATGACTCTTGCTTTTGTGAACATGCCAGTGGAAGCAGGGATGCACCAACCCTCACTTTTTAAAATGCTCATGCAAGATTTGCAGTTTGCGTGCTGAACACATGCAAGGCAGAAGTGCAAGTGCAGGAACTGCAGGTTCACCTGTGCTCTGGGGAGCCCAGAGACTTCCTGACTGTCCATGCTAGGCTTGCTCTGTGACTTATCTACTGACAGCATGGCTGTGCAAATCCTTGTTCGTGAAGACCATTCAGTTGCCTTAAGTAGGACTGCTTGCATACAGAGTGGGATTTTCATCAGCTAAACTTCAGGAGTTAAATGGGATTTAAAGTCATAAGACATAGATACAGTCAAAACTCCAGTGGATGAAATGGTGTGAACTCATGTGCTACACTTCACAGGTGAGAACTTTCTCTGAGGATGGAAGGGCAAGGCATAGAAATAGCCCATTCTTTAAAAAAACAATTATTTATTTTTCATTCTTTTTAGTTTATTACCAGTAGAAGATAAGGTGAAATAAATGATTCAGCTCATCTTCCCTTATCAGTGCAATCCTTTCTTGGGCTCACTAGTGATGTAGTTTAAGTTTTTTTTCTCAATTTACTACAATTACTCTGTGTCAGAATAAAGGCTATACTTTACTGACTAATTCTGATAGCTGGAAATAATAAAAGGGGGATGCTTTTGAAGTAACTTATTACAGGGGAAAGGAATAATTTCTGTCACCATAATGGTGCTTGCAAAGGCGATCTAAATTTTTGTTTGAACAATACCCTAACTGCTTAAGTCCTCTCACCTCTATGAATATTCATGAATACATGAATCAGGGTTATCTTTCCTGTCACCTCATAAGACAAACACATCGATAAGGCAATATGAAATAGAAAAGCAGTTTTGACTCAATAATTTCTCAAACTCATGGAGAGAAGCAGCTATGAAAGTAACTTAAATAATAACCTTAACTTAATACGCTTCAATACCAGGGTCATATCTGTGTCTGGTGCTAGAGGGATGGTGTTCAAGAGTGACAGATGAACATGCTGGTTTCTTTTAGCCTTAAAAATCTATGACATCAGGTCTATCAGCTCTGGAAGTGCAGCCATTTTCTCTGAGGCAGCCAGAGCTACAGAAAACCATGTCAGACCAAGTCCTTTCAGGGCACTTTGAAGGGCCTTGAGGGAACTGCGGTGACACCACAGTAGTTCAGTCAGTGGGAGTATTGCTAATATGACACTTGCAGAGTTGAAAGTGGCCTGTGAAGGTCTTGAGTGTTTTGTGAAAATTTCCTTCCCTAGCTTCTATTGGCAAGAGTCCTATGGGCTGACTAACTGGTCTGACTGTGAAGCTTCAAGGTGAGCAGCTGCCCCTGGGCTCATTTTTGTTTAGTCCTATTTGCATCTGAATTTGTTGCACTGAAAAGTCTGGAGATGCATCCAAACCTTAGTCTGCCATCCCAGGCCTGGCAGCAAGGACACTACAAGGAGGGGGCAGTTGGCGTGGTGTGGGGGTGGTATAGCCAGCCATACGGTGGGGAGAAGAGGCTGTGTGGCTCCTGTCCCAGGCTCTGCACTGACAGCAAGGACCTCCTAACAGCAACAGTGACTGGCAGTCTCCTTCCTCCTGGCAGGCCACAGATTTTGAAGACATTATCCCCAAGAAACAGGAGATGTGCTGGGCCAGCTGAAACTGGGCCAATTCGGGTGATATCCTACTTTGCTGCTGTAAAGCTCTTTCTGAACCTCACAGCCCTTTCTTGACCTAGGAGATAAACAAGGGAATTCATTAAATGGAATGACATATTGAGTGACTTGCCTGCTTTCAAGATTTTGTATACGTCATTTGTTGCCTGTCAAAGATGGGCCCATCTAATTGTAGATTTTTAAGGATATGAGGGCTATCAGTTTTCCAGATATTAGATAACACCACTGGCCTTGTGTTTTAGATATTTTTTTTTTAGATATACAGTGACATAGGATATTTTTAACCCTTTTTTTTTTTAAAAGATGGATTGTCAAAGACACAGAAAAGCTATTTTACCTCCAAGAATAATACACAGCAAATTTCAAATATTAGTTCACCTCCAGTAGCTGTAAGGTCTCTTGAGTCTAAGGTACAAATGCTGGAGTCAATAAGTAGCTAGTTCTTGGAGCAACTGATCCAAAACCCCCAAAAGGAGAAAAAAAAATAAAAATCTGAAGCATTGCATAGGTGCTGAGTCAAACTGTAAGTACTTACATCGTCTGAGCAGGACTGAAAACATGAAAAAAGTTAATAATGATCATGTGTAAGTTATAAAAATGGAAAACTACATGGAAGTGAAGAGAAATAGTTAAAAGGACTGGGCAAAAGAATGAAATGCTTTGAAGGAGTATATTTTATTAGAATCTCAGAGTCAGTATATCACATCTATTGTTAAAAAAAAGGCCCCCAAAAGATTTTGAAATAAACAATCCAGTTTAAACAACAGAACAGAGAAGGCTATTAGGAGTAAAATACACATACATTTGAATGTGGAAATCCTGTCCAAATGAGGAAAATAAAAGACAAGTTAAACTCATTCGGTTGAACACAGAACTCTAATGAGATAAGCCAAAAAAAACATTTTGAAGAGCAACTTCCTACAGGCATAAAAGTGACTAATAAGAACTTTCTCAGAAACAGGAAGCCTGTTGGAAAGTCAATGGGCTGAGAGATTATTAAGGTGCAAATGGGATACTCCAGGAAGCTAGGGCCATGGTGAGAAAGCTAAACGAATGATTTGCATCAATGTTCTCTTTAGAAGAGGTCACGGAGGTTTCCACACCTGAACCGTTCTTTACAGGGACAAGCCTGAAGAGCAGTCTGCAATCGAACTGTCAACAGAAGAGATTTTCGGAGCAATTCAATAAACAGTAGCAAATCTCAAGGACCAGGTAGCATTCAACCAAGCATTCTAAAGAAGCTAAAATATGAGACTGCTAAATACTAACTTCTGAAATCACTCTTGAAAGCAGAGAAATAGAAAGTGGCAAATGTGATGCTATTAAAAAAAAAAAAGTGTAAAGAGCAGAGCTGAAAAACTACTGACCAGTAAAATTGATTTCTGTACCAGACAAATTGGTACAGATCATAGAAAATAGAATTGGTAAACACATCATTTTGTAGAGAGAAAACATGCCTCACAAATCCATTAGCATCTTTTGAAGGAGTTAATGAGAATCAGGCTAGGGGCTTGCTGCCTGATATATAGTGGACTTGGATTTTCAAAAAGAGATTCACATAACCAAAGGGTCTTAAAGAAATTAAACTGTCATGGGATAAAAGGGAGGTCCCCTCACGTGGTTTAATACATGGAGAGAAGAAAAGAAACAAAGATGAGGGATAAACTGCCATCCTTAACATAGCAGAGGAGTAGGGCCTGGTTGAATCCCACATGGCCCCTGCTGGGACCCATGCTGTTCTGAATTAGACTTGATACAGAATTGGGGATAAAGCCAGGCTATGCTCCAACTCTGTAGCTTTCAACTGTTTTATTTGATCAGGAAAACAATTTAATTTGACTACAGATTGAACAGCTTGGTGCATAGGCCTTTATGACCAGGAGATCATTGCCAGGGTTCTGTTGAGAGAGTGTGGGTTGGCAAGCAGGCTTGCAGAGAATGGAAGAAACTCTGTCTTTCTTAGGTTAGAAACTGTAATAATAGCAGGGCATCAGGGAATATGTCGCATATGGCTCAGACTTGACAGAGCTGGCAGATGTTCCTCATGTGTATGTCAGGCAAATTGAATGCTAATATTGACCCACCCCCAGCAAAAACATTTATTGTCTGATGATCAGAGAAAAGAAACAATCTTCCAATCTGTAGGCCAAGAGGTCTGAATTATGATACTACAATAACGAGTAACTTTTTGTCATTGAAACTTCAGATTTTCCAAAATTGTCATGCTTAGAAGTCTTATTATGCTTTTGTATGAGTTGAAGCTCTCTTTATGTTAAGTTTGGCAATCCAAGAAATCTAGGTAACTTTTTACTGTAGGTATATGAAGATAATTGAGTGTCAAAAGCTAATCATACCTGGTCACAAGTAGAAATGGCTTTCTCTGCTTTAATTAAAGAGTAAGCCATTTCAGACACTCCCAAACCTCAACCCACGAGAGCCTTAGGGCAAAGACAACCTTTGTATTGGCGGTACGCATCTATGTTCTTTCTTTGGTATTAAATAACTGTATCATTTCTCCTTTAGAGATGTTATAGTCCCATTAAACAAGATGTTTCAAAACATATATTTCAAATAAACTACACTATAACTGTTGCATACAATGATCATAACTCTGCACGAAGAATTTGTTCACAAAGTGTATTGATGATACTTAGGGTTATATTTCTAAGTCTTTTGCTTGCATAACAGCTGTTTTGGGACATGGTAGTTAGCATGATTATGTAATTTTTACTTCCAAGTGGATACATAACAGCCTAACAGCATGTCTCTTGTGTAAGAAATATCTATATCTCAGTGAAGCTATGAGTAAAGAACAGGTAAATAAAGCTTTGTATGGTTTTGTATCGGTTGCATATGTATACATTCTCATATCCTCATAACACACTGTGTATCTTGGGGGAGGGCAGGGTATAGACTATATGACAGGCACTGCATACCTGCATTGGGTAATCTGCCTGGGAAGACTCCTGTATGGGGAAATACTGATTTAGATAAGTGAAATTAGTGAAATTCCCAAGAAACCACAGCACAAAACTGTCATAATAGATAAAAAAAATCTACTTTCCCACTTTTACTGTGATGGTGAATTTAATGATTGTCCGATTGTGCTGTTCAGCCCTGCCTCATGATTTTTGTAATAACAGGCACTGACATCAAGTTGCTCCAAGCTCCGGTTAGAGCAAATCAGTTCATGTCAATTGACATGAACAGTGCTATGGCAGGTTACACCATCTGAATTGTGGAGTTAATGTGCAAGGCAATGCCAATCTGATCTGACAGTGGTTTATAGTGATGGTGAGCAGCTGTCAACAAGGACACAAGTGCATTGAGACAGAAAGCTTGGAACATCTACCAGGATTCTTCTTTTACTTATCTTCATTTTGGAGAGATTCAGTGAAATTGCTATACCAGGAAAGAATTAGGTCAAGTAGTACAATTTTGTCCCTGAAGTACTTCCACTGAAATGGGTAGAATATACCCACTTCTTTCAGAGCTAAATTTAGCCCATTATTGTTTCTGATGCATTTTGTGTAAAATGAATTAATCAGTTGATGGGTTCAGAATAGGAAGAGGAAAAAAAAAAAGTTTCATGATATTCCTGAGCCATAGCTTTCTTGAGGCTGAGAGAAAATTGTGGGAAGTCTCTCTGTATCTTTGTCTTGTTCTATAGTCTTCCATAGGCAGCTGTGGTCAGTCATTGGTAGCATGATGCTAGAGGAGATGAACTTTAGACTGAGCTGTTAAGGCCATTCCTATATGTATGATGAAAGGGCAAAATCCCCACATTTCTGCATCAAAACTAGGATATAAACCCCATGCATTTTCATCCAATTCTGCTTGTATTTCTGAGAGATTAGGGAACTGAAAAATGACTAAAGCAGTTGCCTGAACTGACATCCCATCACTGAATGTTTCACCAGTCTTTTTCTCTTAATACATTTGCTAATTCCTGTCCTAGCAAGACTACAAATGAAGCTCTGCCCAGCAGTGGAAAATGAAAATAAATGTTGACTTATTAGAAGATAGACTGTATCTAGGGACCAGAACTTTTCTTCTGCTTGGACAATGCCCTTACCATCTGTGGAAAGAGGTGAACAGATAATAACTACAAATCTTTGTTAATGTAACCATAAAGTTTTACAGTTAAAATTGAAAAAGTCAAGCAGTACAAAAATCAAGTTTCTCTAGCAATCTTTAACGTGGCTGCATTCCACAGCTAGAGTATTTTCTTTTCTTTTTTCTTTGTTAAATGTGTCATGTAATATATTCCTCTTTGACGCTAAATGTGTATGATAAGTATACAGGGCATGAATTGTGGTAGAGATAACTGTTGCTATGGGAACTTTACCTTTTGCATTTGCTAAGTTTGAATCTGTAATAATGGAATTGTAAGACTGCCATGGGGGTCTGTGGGGGGGTCATATCCCTCTGACCCATCCCTTTGGACGAATCCCTTCCTACATACCTCCCTGCCAGCTCCATGCGCTCACACATCTCACCACCACCAGGTCCCTTTGCCAGGGTGGGGAAACACTGTGTTATTCTTCTGCTGGGGTGACTTTTTCAAAGAGGCCATTGAGATCCCTTCTGATCCTGCACACTTCTAGGTGAGTGTATAAGGGCTTTCAGGCAGGATCAGACCTGGCCTGTGTTGCTTTGTTCAGTAAATTCATTAACACGTTTAGCAACACTTAGCAGTTCTTTGGCAATTCAAGAGGCGTTTTTGCTTAGCTGCTCATGGCTACGGAGCTACAAAGCATCATATTTTATGTTGTGAAGAGTCAGGATGCTTATTGTATGATAACTTCTACTGGACCCAACCAGAACCAGGAACAGCACTCCAGGGGCATGAACAAAGTTCCCTGATGGTTAACACCTGCAGTTTCCTAGAGGAATACACTGCACAGATATGTTCTTCTTTAGGCCCTTTTCCTAACCTAGCCTTAAAATGGAAATTGCTGCCCTGCTGAAATTCTGATGTATTAGTGTTTGTTTACTCCCAAATAGACTTTAAAACCTGAAATATCAAAAGCATGAAATAGAATTGCAGAGTGAAACATCTGCTTGGAGATAATAAATCTGCTCATTTGATCAGCCTCTGAAGAGTCTCAGTGTCTTGTGGGAATTTTATCTGATACCCTGTATTTTTCACTTTCCTGTGGTCCAGAGTCTCTGACTGAAATACAGCTCTTGAGGGATCTCAGTTCATAGTAGGGAGAAGCCTAAACTCAGTGTCCCTTGCGTACTCATGTGAGCCTCTTCTGAAGGAAGATCCAAGCAGAAGTAATACAGGAATACAGTCCACTGGGGAAATGCCCAGCTATTGTTGAGACGTTTTGGTACAGGCTGGTGAGGTAGCCTTGGTGCCTCAGGATGTCTGTGGGTATAAAACACTTTGTTCTCACTAGTTTTCTGTCCAGCGATCTTTTCATAGCATTAAATGTGGGGACAGTAGCGGGAGGAGAGGAAAAGATGAGAGGGAGAGGAAGAGGGGGAGAGGAGGGGGAGAGGAGAGAGGAGAGGAAGAAGAACAAAGGAAGGAAGGGAGGGAAGAAGGGATGGAGGGAGGGAGGGATGGACGGACAGAGAAAGAGGGAAAGGAGGAAAGGAAAGGAAAAAGGAAAGGAAAGGAAAAGAAAGGAAGAAAAAGAAGGAAAGAAAGAAATAAAAAGAAAGAAAGAAAAAGTTCTCCGTCTCCTCCAAAGCACACACAATCTTAAAAGAAAAGTGACAGTCAATAGGAGTTGAAAGGTAGCTCCTCAAGCAGCAACCTTGTGTGCCATCACTTGATGAACAAAATGTTTATTCTTTCTCTTTCTTGGGATGATCACCCATGCCAAATATTCTGGCATGTTCCTGAGCCTGCTGTCCAAATGATATTCAATTACTAACAGGAACGTTTGTCTCTGGGTAATGCTCTAAGTTATACTGCTGGGGTTTGCAGGGCATGAGAATGTTCGGTGCTGGAAAGAGCATAAAAGGCCACCTCCTTTCTCTATGGGCAAACAGAGACTCCGCATTCTCTCCATGTAGGCTCTTCTTTGTCTTTAGTCTAGAGATTGTCTTAGATCCAAGTCAACCAAACAAAAGCTGATTATCTCACCTTCAAATAGAGGGATTACAGCAGAGAAGTTGAAGCTGGGTAACTGATCTCCCACTTGAGCAGCTGAGGGAGATATCCCTTCAGATGAAACAAATTTGAAGGAAGAAGGGAAAAAAATTGCCAGGCTCAAGATTAATGCAGAGCCATAGCTCTAAGCATCAAGGCTGACATTTGACTCATCTTTCATAGTTATTTGTATACATAAAAAAGGAGCACAAACAAATAACAATTTAAATTCCCTTTGCAGTAGCTAACCAGTTTTTCCTCTAAAAAGATTCACCATAAGGGGAACTTTCTTGAGAAGCATTAAAAGAAGATGTCAATACCAATGTCAGTACTGACATCTCTCTCTTCTCTTCCTACAGCCCTTCAATATTTTTTTTTTAATTTTCTCTTAGCGACATATATTTCCTCCTACTAACAGTGGATACCTTGGAAGTAAATGGACCACAATTTGATTCCTGGAAGTACCCTCCCTAGAACAACTCCCTTCTAGGAATACGGTAGAACAGGTCCCAAATTAGTACAAAGAAATGCTCAGCAGGATTCAGATGTTACATATGTGCAAAGGTAATTTTAAGCAACCCTTTTACTTCCCCAGTCCTTATCTACTTGTGCTGGTTCCCCTGACACAAGCTAAAGTATTTTAAAAACTGTATTTCATCTTTACTGGTGAAACACAAGGCAAGAGCACTGACAGCAACCTGGGCTTGCTGAGGGAGATTTGTGGCTCCTGGAATTCCCTGAGGCACAGGCATGTGTAGCCTTTCCCACTGTCTGACCGCATCCTCTCCACAGCCTCTGCTGGGGTTGCTTAGGAGTTAGTATTAGTGTGCTCATGAAAGACTTTTCTACACTGATACAATCTTCTTTAACTGCTGTGTTGCTTTGGGCTAGCAGAGAGATGGAGGCTAGTCTTTTTCTTTAGAGTAGACTAACAATGAAATCAGTTTCCTGGCATGACCACATGCTTTGACTCTGAAATGTGTATATTGTTAAAGTTCCTATGGATACTTTAGGGATTAAGAGTCCTGGCAGTAAGGGAAATGAGACACTATAGGACTTTTGCTTCTATCTAACCCACAGTATTTAATACTTGGAAATGTAACTGCAGAAGACAACTTGTCACTAAAGCAGCACATGTAGAAATGGTCCCGATTCTGCTTCCAACCGGTGCAATTTCAAGGAGATAATCCTGATTTATACTCAGGTAACTGAGAGGAAAATCAGATCCATTATATCCATAAAAGCACTCATATTATAAAAGGGCTAGAGTTTTAAACTGTCATTTCAGCCAAGACAAATAGATTTTCTTGTCACTTATCCTCACAGCCCATGACAGCTCAGAGCTCTTGTAGACGGATTTTTGAACTAGGAGAGGATAGGAACAAGCTATGAAAACACCACAGAGTGTCTTTTCGGCATTTTACCTTTTCCTCTAGTCTTCTTTATATCAACATAACCTCGATAACAAACAGCAGTGCACAGTATGAGTAGCATTTTGATGTCTTCTTCTAGTGAAGAAGTGGAAGATACAGCTTAGTTCAAGTGCTAGACATGAATAGGCAAGATTAATTTACAGCAAAGTAAAAAATCTGAGTAGGTTTGAATTATGCTCCTCCATAGTACATAAAAAAAAAAAAAAATTGCACTATGGAAATTGATGTGACATAGTGCAGAGGTGAAAGAAAAACCAGTTTCATTTTACTTTAAAGATAGCATTGAGGCTAGTATTAAGCCAAGCTCGTACAAATACCTAACACTGGTGTTAGAAGAGAAAGATATTTATCTTCTCAATTCAGACCAAATTCTCCTTTTCTTTAATTGCTCTGGGGAAATAGGGATTTACAACTGAACCAATAAAAGCAGGAAGAACTCCTTTTCAGCATGCAAGAAGAGAAGAGACACACATCACTCTGCAAAGCAGAAGGAAAGATTGCAGAGTAATTTTCACCACCAAAACACATTTTCCCCTCCAGTATGAAGCAGTGGGGAACAGCAATCAAAATTGATTGTTCCAGTTAAAATTCTGCTTCACAATGTTACTGAAAAAGTAGCATGATGAGCTCAGCTTTTTTGACAACATGTTGCAGTAAATATAGATGAGAGCCTGTTAAGATTAAAGAGTTCTTTGGCACATCATACATTTTCTTGATTCACTGTGCATCGTTACATTTCCTTTTTTTATGATGCTTTGTTTATTTAATGGACAAGCCATTAAATTCAAATTACATCTTGAAGGAAATTTACTTTGTTTGGGTCTTACTGTGGAAACCGCTCATCTGTATTTGTATTTCTGATGTGGATGCATGGGTCAGATCTTAATAGCAGGTCAGAAAGGTGAGATACTCATAGACATATCAATAGCATTACACTTTTTGTTTTAGAAGTTCTATTTCTGTCTTTCCTGTGCAGAATCTTCAAATATTTATGTGGATATGTAAATCAGCATGATAAAAATGATAGAAACCCTTTTTTTTTTCCTCCAGCTCCTGAACCATAATTTTAATATTTTATTACTGATTACGGTGACATTAAATAGTCAGTAAAACAAGTATATCTGCATCACACAGTGTATAAACAGCATTTCAGATGACTATCTAAGAAGTTTAAAATTTTCCAGTGGCATGATATTTGAAATTGTACCTGTCGCGGTCGGAGCACAGAGGTCCGACGCGTCCTTAGAAATCTCTTTCCTTCTTTGGCTGCTCAATGGTAATGAATTTCATGAGTAAAGGGCTAAACCTGTGTAATCAACTTCATTATACTGAAGTAGAAAGACTTTATTTGCCATTAATTTGGAAAGAAATTGTGTCACTAAGTCTCTCTCTTCCTTCACTGAAAGACAAACACATTTCATAACATTTAATAAAGTGCAAAGGTAAGTGCTTAACTGAAGGTCTTGTGCGATTCTGGATAGTCTTCTAAGCATGGTCATAGTTCTGCTATCAGTTTCTGACTTGTGCCCCCTGGGAATCCTCCTCCCTCTTCCACTCTGAGTTTAGTAGTTGGCTTATGCAAATAGCACAGCAAATATGCCTAGTTAAGAAATGAACGCAGGTTTAGTTTTTTTTTTTCTTGACAATAACAATCCTACCTGAAGCTCATTCAAATCCTTACCGGGTTTTGAGAAACCAGCAACAAAAATGTCTTCTCATTCATGGCCACTCTTTGTTACCTTTTAAAACATCTGTACTTGTAAGCTCAACAGTTGCTGCCTACACTATTTTTTACTACATACTGATGCCACTGTGCAAGGTGCTGAGCTTCTTCAACATGGACAGAAGGAGCCTAGCATCTTGAAAGATGTGCACAGCACATTGCAGATTATGTCCAAGCCCCAGAAACAGTTTTATTTCTGCCTACTCGCAGACCATTGATGCTGAGTGACCTTCATGATAATACTAGGATTTCATTTTAACTTGCCTGTAATTTTTATTTCAATGCTTTGCTGTTTGCTGAAAGCCCAGTAAGATTCTGCATTATAAAGAGAAAGATAAACCTTTCTTTACCACTACACTGCATTACAGTGTCAGGAAGAAAGAGCACACCAAGATTGCCTTCCAAGATATATCAAACTGTTGAACAGGACTGCAAGTGGACTAATTATTGCATTTGATACATACCCAGGATGTCAACTCAGCCTCGGCAAGTCAGGGCCTCTGGGAGAGACCCAGGGTTATCTGTACTTTTCATTCAAAGATGTTCTGCAGATCACCTGCAGGAGATCTGATCATCATTCAGGAAGAAAAAGTAAAAAGTATTTGCTACCCTAAGTAGTAGATTCCTCTAGGGAAATTATGGAAATACATGAGTAACTGTCAGCCCAGAAGGTTGATAAACATAGTAGTTCTTGAGATAGTCACTGATTTTCATTCCGGTATAAAAAACCATGCATGTATTCTAAAGAACTTTAAAAAAATACCCATGTTATATTTACAGATACCAGTTTCCCCCTTACCCATGGAATAATGCCTCTACTTGGAATCAGTCTAGTGTATCTCAAGTAGCATATTAGCAACAGAAACACAATTACTGTCCTTGGCTTTAACTACTCTAAAAAGAGGATTCTCCACTGAATTTCAATCCTTCCCCTCACATTCCTTTTATATGAGATGCATTTCAACCTGGAAGCTGATAGTAAGCCTGTCTTTCACAGTACAGAAGATCAAGAGCATGTAGTATGTGGCGTATGCCTCATATTTAGTGTGTATAGGCCAGGGCAACACTGAAGAAAGGGCTTCTTTAATCTCTGCAGTTAGGCAGCTTCTCATTTTCATGATATTCCTAGACTCCACCTACATTAATGATGAGATCCTTGGTTCATTGATTCAGAGTGAGCTTCATCAGTACCTTTCCTTGTAACAACCTCATCTGCTCCAGAGTTTGGCTCTTCCACATCTCCTGACAGACCAGGATTCTCCCTTGACACAAGTTGATGTATTTGCACCAAACCCGACATGCTTGTAAGGAGATTGACAGTGACATCCCCATCAGAACTAGATCCTATAGAAACTATTCTTCAGAGTTTCACATGCCTGAAATCATAGCAATATGGTCACTAAAGAAGGAGTTTGGTTCTGTTGGGCACATCCTTATAATAAATAAGCTGTCTCATTGGGTTTACTGCCTCCATTCAGCTTCCTAAGCAACAGGGGCAAAATGATAACCAACCCTCAGACCTGTATATATTTTGTTCAACACTATGAGTAAGTAAGAGCTCTGAGCGCTTCTCAGAAGTATATAGGGCAAACGTTTCTCTTTTGGAAAAAGACAGAATTACTGTATATATACCAAAATTATTTTTCTCAGGACGACTTTTCACTGTTGATCACACTTTGTTATCTGGAAGTGCTCATCTAAAACAGTTCACCATAACAAAGATGGCATTGTGACATTATGCTCCTCTGAGTCTTCACTCTAAAGGTCTGCCTATATTCTCAATCACCTGCCACAACATCCTATAGGACATTTGCATAGTACAATGCTTCCCTGAATTTTTTTACTCAGGCTGTATTCAGCATCAGCAATACATGTGCTTCTTCAGTAAGGAAACCAGGCCACACAGGGACATATGTTATGGTCACTGCATAAATGCTGCCAGGCTTTGGAGGTATCTCCATTTCAGCACCTGTGAAAGATTTCCCTGAAGAAAACCTGCACAGGGTGCATTTACAGGCACTTTGACAAGTAACTTCTGTGGAAATCAGTGGGTTTGACATCTGAATGTCTTTAAAATTCTAGTCCTTGACATCTGCTGCTCTGAAGATGTGAAATGTTCTCCAGGGAAGAAGAGTGTCTTCCAGAGACATAATCATAACTTAGGACTTTTGTCCAGTCCTTTGAGAGTCTTGGCAATTCCTCGGAGGTAGCTCTGTGTCAAAGTGAGCACGTGCTCAAGCACACTTAGAAAGAGGCTCTGTGTTTTAGTGTTTTGAGCATTTTAAATTATGATGTTCTGAGTGAAGAACAGATGAAATACAGCAAAACAATAAAACTTACTGGAGTGTGTTTGGCTCCCTGTAACATGATTGTCTCTGGTCTGTTGGTATCTATATGATGCAAATAACCTTCAAGCGCCTGGCAGTCTGCTTAGCAAATATATTGTAAGCGGTACTAAAGAATGGGATTACCTTGTAAAGCATGCAATTATTTATTTCTTTGCTTGTGTTTTAATAAGATTGAAGCTGTTTTCTTATTCCCTACAAGTTTTCTTTTTATCATTGCCATCATAAAGTCCACCCTGTAGTGCTGACTGACTGGATAGTTAAGTTCCATATTGGCATGCCAGTACCAGCTGGGCCACTTTGCTGGTTGTGTCTCACACCTCATCAGGCCTCATCCTTGTGTCTGGTCAAGGACTGGTAGGGGACAAAGTGAATTCTTCTAGTGGAGTCAGTCAGGGAATAGACTTGTTGTTGTCATTCACTCCGATAATTTAGCCCATCTCCAGTCTCAGTAATAGCAATAGTTTCTTTCTTTTCTTCCTCTGCTTCTCCTCTATCACTAGCAGACCCGATTCCCCTCTCTGGCACATCAGACATCTTCCACCAGTCACCCCAAAGTGCCACTGGTGCTGATCTGGGATGTCACACCAGAGGGTCAGCCCTGAGATTCGTTAGGCTGCTCCTTTTTTTTTTTCATAAAATCCTAATTTGTATTCCTTCATAAGGCCATCTTGTAATACACATATTTCAGTAAAATCACCAGATCTCAGAAACTAAGAGAAGTTTGTTAGAAAAATTATAATGGCTTGTTTCTTGCTGTTGCATTTTCCAAATGCACTTAATTTCTTTTTCCAGCACCCAGAGTGCACATCTTATTTTACTGCTAACTGTTAGTCAGAAATAAGCTTTGTTTAATTCACTGGGCTTTTTGCAAAATGTTATATTTATACTAGACTGTTTTATGATATTTATACTATGGCATAAATATTTTTGCAAGTGTACCATAAAACAGATTGCATCTCCCCCTCACTGTGACTTCAGAGAAAGTTTTTTATATTTTTTTGAATGTCATGGTGTCTTCCTATTGTTTCTGAGGCCACTGTTTCCAGACATAGTTACTTGTAGACACAGACACACACTTGCAGATGCAGACGTGTATCAGATGATCATACAGATAGACAGCTTTCAAATAATGTAATCTGCATTTGGGAGTCTGGATTACAGGGTCTTTCAAGGAAATTCAAAACGTGAACAAAGCACAAGGAATAATTAAAATAAAAGTGAAGAGAAAATCCTCAGGAACTGATGAAATTTCTGAAAGTTATTCCTTATCCAAGACAAAATTAGAGATTAAAATATTTTCTATTTTTGAATGTCTCTCATTCATAAAAATGATACTGATGTAAACATCTAGATTTTGAAAGTATACATTTGGTTTTAGAGTTGAATTTATTAGTTTCTTTTATGTGACCGTTGAGAGGGTAAATGAAATGAATTAACAAAATTTGCAGATGGTAATAAATTGGGAGGCACCAGAGAGGAGTGATAAGTACTACAAAAGGGCCTAGAGATTAAAAACATGATGAGGAGAAAAGAAAAGAGCTTTGTCTTAGGAAAATGTAAGCTAGTAGATACGAGCAAAATCATCAACAAATGCACAGATATCATAAAGCAAAGAGGTAGCTGAAAGCTTTTCACTGGCCTTCATTGTTTCTTCTGTAGAATCGTAAAGTGTTTGGTTTTGTTTGGCTTTGTTTTTCTTTTTCTAGGGTTTCTTGACAAACAAAGACAACACCATCAGACTCAGATGTCCTGGCTGGCCTACTTACTACTGCTGCTAGAATAAGCATGTGTTCCAGGAAAAATTTCTTATGCGATATCTATTTAAAAGAATGTGCCAGCTACACTAGATGGGCACATCTGATGGATGCAATTAGTATGTCATTCTGTAGTGTTTTACGGCAGTTTGAGGTGTATAAATAGCTGTTAAGCATCAGAAAAAATATTCTCTGTTAAGGCGACTATGGAATCATACAATCATAGAATGTTAGGGGTTGGAAGGGACCTCTGGAGATCATCAAGTTCAAACCCCCTGCCAAGCAGGACCATAGAATCTAGGGCAGGTTATGCAGGAACGCATCCAGACAGGTCTTGAAAGTCTCCAGAGAAGGAGACTCTACAGCCTCCCTGGGGAGCCCGTTCCAGTGCTCTGTAACCCTCACAGTAAAGAAGTTCCTCCTCATGTTGAGGTGGAACTTCCTGTGCTCTAGCTTGTATCCATTGCCCCTTGTCCTATCACAGGGCACAAGTGAAAAGAGGTTGCCCCTTTCTTCATGACACCCAGCCCTCACATATTTATACACATTAATTAGATCCCCTCTCAGTCTTCTCTTCTCCAGGAATGTTAAAACTTTTTTCAGAGCTTGATTCAAAGACCACCAAAGTCAAAAGGAGTCTCAGTGTTACTTGAGAGATTTGGATCTGGATCTCCAGACTCTTTTTGTCTCCCTGTCTGCTGGACTGTGAATTCAACAAAACTGTGTGTCATTTGCATTGGAAAGGCTATTCTCACAGCTAGAAATCTTTTCTGTTAAAAAAGACAGAGCTTGGAAGCGGAGGAGAAGCTGGTCTAGAGAACAAGGCAAATTCTGCACTTTTTGTGGAGTTTTCAGCAGTGCAATGCACATGTTCCTTTTGTTAGAGTGCCAAATGTGTGGTCCACTACATAAAGCAGGATACAGCCCTCTGCTCTCCTTTTCCAGAGGCAGTTGCTTGTAGTGTATGGCATTTCCTTATTTTCTTGGAAGTCCTGGCTGTGTATGAAAAGCGAACTCCAGACCATTTGTTTAGTGTACAAGGCAAGTGAATGAGTAACCTGGTAGTGCTAAATTCAGAGACACCAGTCTTGATTTCATGTGAAGGAGGATCAGGCTGAAGTGATCCAGTGCTAACTGCTGTCATAGTGTGCAAGACTTACCTTGAAGTTTCTTTGTAATGCCGTTTTGTTCCACCAACCAAAATAAAGTTACCATGAGCTCTCACAGCCATCTGTGATATATTTTGTGATGACTGTGCAGCATTTGTATGTATCCCCAGAATGCGGGAAGTAGAATAATTAATCGGCCTGATTTCACACAATTGAAGTACCTAGGAGGCTTTCCATCAGCTTTAATGAGAGCTGAAACATGCCTTAGCTGAGCTATATGGGGAAGAAGAAGCTTTCTGAGTTACATATTTCTTTAGTTCTGCAAAAGTTTCTTTGGTAGGCATTGTCTGCTCTGGGTGGAATGCACATTTCCAGCCACAAACAAAGGGACTGCTCATCCCACCTGACAAAGCATATTGCCAAGATAAGGAGACAATAAAATAAACTACAACCTTTCCAGCTCTCAGGCTATTTGTTCTGCAAAAGCTAAGAAAAAAAAGGACATGGTTTGTGATATGACCAAAGGCTTAATAACTTAAAACTCCTCCAGTCCCAAAGGCCTTGAAGAATAAATGCCGAACTCAAGAGGCGCCTACTCCTTCAGCAGTTCCCTGCTTTTATAGTAAAGGAGCTCCAGCCCAAAGGGATCAGTTAATCATAACTGGGGGCACAGGATCCCCTAGGCTGTTGAAACCAGGGATAAAAGCAACAGTAGATGCCACAGCAGGTTATCAGGCAGAATTATGGCAGCCATATCTCCAGGCAACAGAGGTGCAGATAGTAATAGGAAAGTCTAACGGAAAAGAAAAGAGCTGTGTCTCCTCCTCACACAGAAGCTGAAATAGATTTCTTGGACAATGTCCAGGAGGAGAAGCCCAGACTCTCAACGCACACCTAAATTCTCCATCTGCCTCACCAACATCAGTCACGCTCCCTCAGTGAGCAGCAGGGATGGAAATTCTGGCAGGACTTCTCCTTGCCTCTACTCAGCCCACCAAGGTTGCCTCAGTCTCTTTCAGACTTATTTGCAAATAGTCAGCTCCCCTGCAGATCTCAAGTGTGTCTAGACACTGGCTAATCCTTTCCCTTGTGCCAGCTGGGTGACATCAGCATACAGAATATTGCTACAAATCTTTGCATGAG
The DNA here is from genome assembly GCA_013400335.1 of Eurystomus gularis. Classification (NCBI taxonomy): domain Eukaryota; kingdom Metazoa; phylum Chordata; class Aves; order Coraciiformes; family Coraciidae; genus Eurystomus; species Eurystomus gularis. The sequence goes on from VZZY01018056.1 coordinate 32,223, forward strand.
CCAGATCTCCTCACACACATATCATGTGCCTTTCCCACGCTACTTTGCTGGAATCACTGCAGAGAGAGGAATGCTGCCAATGGCTACCTGTTAGGGTTTCTCTGGAGCAAGAATGTGACAACTTCAGAGAGTCATTCTTGGCATCAGTGGTGGACTGTCCGTATAAGTAATCAGACCTCATGTCCATTGCCATCCTCCTAGAGGAACCACTGTGGATTCTGTTTCTTTGTGTGTACTTAGCAGGAGTTAATCTACCTGTTGCAATTGTATTTATATATAAATTTCCTTTTGAGGCCTGTGATGATCACATCCAGGTAAATCTGAGGATTCAGGAAGTTGCTAATTGCCACAACAGTAACTTCAGTGATCACCTGCCACCTGACGGTTTACCACTACACAAGCCTGTCAGCATCAAAAGGTCAGTCTGCTGACCACTGGCTTCCTAAAAGCTGCTCTAAGTTCAATGGCATTCTCAGACTCTATTATGTCTGAAAGAAACAGGGGAGCTTGTCAGAATAAAGCTATTTAGTGCATACTCAGAAATACCTTTAATTGTTGCATGGCACTTAAATACTTAGAAAATCTTGAGATCAATAGATTGATCTCACCGAGTCATCTGTCTCCCACCAATTCAAATGTTCGTGCTCAGCATTGTAATTATCTCAGCATCTTTAAACTGGCTGTTAGAAGTATCAGAATACCAAAATTATGGCTGCATCCTTTTTTCTAAATAAAGCTGTTCTGGCCCTCTTTGTTGTGGTAAAGTGCATGGAGAATGCTACAAAGGTGGAATAGTTGGGGATGAGGCCATCAGCTTTCACAAAAATGGAATGAATCTCTGCCCTGTTGCTGAATTGATAGGAATTACCTTTTTTTTTTCCTCCAGGAGACAATGTTCACACGTGACTTGCAGTACTTGTATGCTACACAAGAAAACAGAACTTGTCACTGTCTGCTCAGCACATTGATCTGTCTAGCAGTCTAATATCCTGACTGCAAAAGTTGCCACTATTCAAATCTTCAGAAGATGAAAGATCCCCACATTGCACCTCACCAATTGTTCAACCTCACCAATTGTTCAGCAGTGTGTAAGGGGAGAAAATCTCCTTCTTGATCACCTACCGTGATCAATTCATGCCCTGGGGCATGCGATTTAATTGTCTTTAACATTGTCTTTAGTTTGAAAAAGTATCATTTGTAAAAATGATCTCTTAACTTTGTCTTACTGCACACTGAGGGGCAGCGAATGTTAGAACCAGAAACTACCATTCAAGCACCAACCTCTGTGACGAGTTAATTAGGTTTTAAATGTATACCTTTTTAGTCAAATAAATAATAGCTGACTTTTACATCCATGTAATAATAAAACCAGATTTTTTATCTTCTCCTGCATTGTTATATCAATAAAAAGCCACCCATACACATGACTAAACACTGCAGTTTACAGTATTATCAAGTTTTTTCCCCCTTCTTTTTTCCTAGCAGGTTCTCATCCCTAGTTATCTGAGACATCCAAAGCAGTATATTTTAACAAACAAAATTAGGCAGATGCATCATCCACTGTGGGATTTGGACCCATTGTCACTGGGGAGAAAGCTGCAATTTAATAGATGAAGATGTCAAACCACGTTATAGGAGCTTTTGTGACTGCATATTTATCACAATGTCATAGAGGTCCCTGGCAAACTGAAAGATTTCACTGTTTATTCACAGTGAAGACACTTAATTAATGACTAGGCCTAATCAGCCTGTTTTATTATTTACAGGGATTCCAACATGGCTTAGCTCAACCGATATGCAAACAAACCATCCTCAGCCTACTCTAATTAATAATTCTGAACCAGACTCACAGAGTGGCACTGTCAAGTAGCTCTTTGGTGATTTACAACACCTCCTCTGCTACATTCACATTGCTTGCATGCAAATGAGCTGCCACCCCTGCAAATCCTTCATTTTAAAATACAATGTGCCGTCTTGTTGACTACAGGAATGCCCTTATCTCTGCACATGACTTAATGGAGACAAATGTGTGACTTGGGCAGGTTTGTGGAGACCTCCATGGACACACACCTACACAGGATGTCAGTTCAGAAATGTTTAGGAGATGGAGAAGAAAAATCCTCTATTGCTTTTGTCACCATTGCAGCAGCTGGATTCCTTCAACGAGTTGTCAGCCCCAGCCTCTCCAAAAAGGGATCAGCTACTCATTGTCTTGCACTCGCTAAATTCATTTCCATTGCTGCTAAATAGAAGAAAGTTAAGGAAAATGTGTCAGAGTGGGTAGAAAGTTGTTATGAAATCAATTGACTCTTAACTTCACACATAGGTACTGGGTGATATCACTGGGTGATTAGATGCCATACTGGTCTGAGAATGGAAAGAAGCAGATTTTCAAGAGATTAGGAATAAAATCGCCATAAAAATATGAGTGGGAATTAATGAGAATCATTTGCATCTACAAACAGTAGAAGAATGTTTCACAATGGAGAAACTGAGGAAAAGAGAAGGTGGATGATTTAGTCAGGAAGACATGCTGCCAGCTGGGGATGGCGCCAGTGGATTCACACCAGCAGAGCTCATTTTTTCTGAAAGAGACTTCTGAATACAGAGGGAAAACATTATTAGCAGAGCGATATAAGCCAGATGAAAATAGCTCATGAGTGTGAGTCATCCCACTTGTGACTGCTTCCTATTCCATTGTAAGCCATGCTTGAGAAGCACTGTAAAGCAGCAAGAGAAAAGATTTCCCTCAAACCTATTAGCTTCAGTGCAAAGCCAGTGCTACTTAGGTATCTACAGGAGCACCTGTCATGTTTGTTCAGCTCTGGAAACGTGGTTTTGGGGCTGAAAGGTGCAAGTTCTGTAACAGGAAGTATACATGCACATATGTATGGTTAGCTAAGTGTGTACATGTTCACAGGCAAAGACAGCTTTAGTGTAAGGTCGGGGGTTTAAATTACTAACACAAAATAAACTGCCTGTTACACAGTATGCAGCTTCTCAGCCCTGGAAGACAGGAAGCTCTGCAGCTCATGGAGGGCAGATGTTTCTCCAGGCTCCACATTGCACTGGGCACCTCGTCTTTCACAAAGATGGTACTGAAAAGAAGTAATTATTAGAGGCTTGCCGTCAAATTGAACTGAAGCTCCCCATGCTGGTGCCACCAAGGTGTTTCCTGTTCAATAATCTCATTAATGAGATGGATAATGGAATGGATTAAATTTATTAAACATGGAGATGATACCAGCCTGGGAGAGGCTGCAACACATTGGAGTACAGGATGAAAGCTCAAGATTATAATAACAAATTGGAGAAATGATCTGAGGAAGAAAAAAAAAAAATCAATTCACTAAAAGTAAATGTGGAGTGCTACATTCAAAGTACTGTACAGAAATAATGAACCACACAAATACAAGGTAGGAAATTAATTTCTCTGCAGTCGTTCTGTAGAAGAGGATCTAGGCCTTGTGGTAGACTGGAAATTGAATATGAAGCAACAAACTGTGAGAAAAAAAAAAAAAGGAAAGCATCATACTGGGAAATAAAAATGCAAACACTGAAAGCAAAACAAATGAAGTAGCTCTGTCATGTTCATCAGTTGTGGTAAAACTTTAGCTTAGCTAATATTTCTGTCCTCAGCACCACACTTTGACTCATGAAAGTCCAAAGAGGATTAGTGATCTGGAAAAGAGGGCTCTTGACTTAAAAAAACAACCTCAAACCAGGCTGCATAAATCTGAAAAGACTTGAAGAAACAGATTGTGGTCATCTTTAGAAGTTTACTGAAAGGGATAGTACAGATTGCTTCTGCGTTTGCTGGTAATAAAACAAGGAGCAACGGGCTTACTCCTAAGTGAAGCAAATTCTAGGCCAGACATTGAAAAACCTTTTGACCTATAAAGGCAGTTTAACACTGGAACAGATGCCTCTCTAACCTGAAACTACTAATTATTCCAGACCTTTTGTCCAGACATTAAGCCTGATTTTTGAAAGACTGCCACGTGTCACTGCAAACCTCTTTTTGCTGTGTTACTCATGGTACAGTAAGGGCAGTATTCTAGGACATCTGAGATGGACTGAAATACACCACAGGAGCCCAGGAATGACAAGGAAAAATACTTGGAAGTTAAAAATGTTGAACTCTATACAAAAATTACAAGTCTTCAATGACATAAGAAAAAGGAACAAAGAAAAAAGCCAAAAATAAAGAACGAGAAACTATCTATATATACAAAGTTATTTTTATTCAGTGGCTCAGCAACATCTATTATAATAGAATATGTGAAAAGCTTTGGGTATCTAGGATTTTAAATAGCTTTTTTCCATCACAGTCAACTTATGGACAGAGTTTCCTTAGATTTAGAAAGGAAACAGGGCATAGCTGGAAAAGCAGACAGGCAAATGGACAATTTATCAAAATGTTATGCACTCAACTAGATAAAAATTATTAATTTGTAACTGGGCTATTAAGAACTGTCAAGCCTCAAGTCAGGTTGGCAGTTCTCAAGTTTGAGAATTCAATTTATAGTCTGCAACATTAAATTAAAAAGTCCCCCTTTGTGTCAGTCTTCACTAATGTTTGTAGATATAACAGGGACATCTGGAATCAGTGAGCCCGCTTCTCACTTACTGCTCATGTTGGCTTACAACAAGGTTGAGAAGGAAGCAGAAATACAAAGATGTCCCTTCTGCTTGAGGTTTTTGATATTCTGAGACACTGCAGAGGGCTGCCTAACTCAAGTTCTGCCACACTCACAGCATGGTCCCCTAGGCACCATTCTGTTCCTCTGTGAAGGCAAGACCTGAGAGGGTGACATGGGCATTTCTCTGCTGTCAGAGGTCTCTCATGGCCAGGATGGTAGAAATAGAGAGCCAAAACTTTCCTTCTTCTGCTTAATTCAAAGAGGCAAATAGCTACAGGTCCTCCAAATCCAGTGACAAGAGACATTTCCACAGATATCATATACACTGGGTAAAGAAGAGCGTAAAGGGGGGAAGAGGGAGCCTTTCTCCTGTCTGGTCCTCCCACAAACTGGTGAACTGTCTTTAATAAAGTTTTGGGTGGTTGATAAACTCATCAACTCCTCTTGCTAGGTTAGCAATTGATTTATCTGTAGGTATAAGGTATAGGTGCAGAGTTGCAATATCAACATCACTCTTGCATTTATGAGATTTAGAATTAGATTGTAAACATGTTTAGGGTCCTAGCTGGGTGTTAATGACAAGGCTTATATACATAATTTTAAAAAACAGATGCTTTTATTTTTTGTACACAAAAGCCAAAGTAGAAGATTATAACAAACACTTATCAACACTGTGCAAAATGTGGCAAGGCAGCTCAAGTGCTAGTTTTTGCAGAGACTCTGGGAGCATTCAATACTTCATGGAAAGTGAAAACCCCTTAGTATCTGCAGGAATGACTCTAATCTTGGGAATAATGGGTCTATCCCCACCAGCACTTTATAGAACTCTCTAAAATCTTGTTTTACAATTCCACCCTAGTAGTGCTGTGTAGTAGCAGCAGCATAATGAGTTATTAACTGTTCCTTATTACTTAATATAAGAAGTTTCCATAGAGTTTTGTTTTGTTTTTTTTTTTAATGATAAAACCCATTAGACTTGTCTTGTATTTGCGCATGCTCCTGGTGGAAAAATTTATAACAATATTTTCAAGGTAATTTTTTCTGTTTTTCAATGTATAATAATTGAATATTTGTAACTTTTTAATATTATATAAGTAATGGACACCTTATACTGTTCTTTTTTACAATAGTCTTCCCCTAAACTTTCATTGTGTTATATGCACAAGCATGTGTGCACATACACAGAAGCACACTTATTACAAAAATTTTACGCTGAGATCTCCACCAGCTAAAAAGCATTTGAGCTGCCACTGGGTATGCATGTTAAAGAATTACACTCTCATCATAGATGCCAAGACAACTGTCTAGGAGGCTGTCATCTTCTCTTATTACCTAAGAGAGAATAAAAGGAGTGGAGATCAACAGATCCATACATAGGCTTCTCTGCAGCCCTGAAGGATTATTACTGCATCAGATAGGGCAGCTTGATTTCCATGGTTCTTTTGATCTATAGTGTCTTAGCTGAATTCACCCAGATGTGGCATCTGCCACAGTGGCTGTCCACTGTACCTTCACATTTTCTCCATAAAGCCTATATGAAGACTCTTGGAAAACACAGAAGTGTTTTTCATGGGATCCAGCACCCAAGGGTGAAAGCAAATGGCCAGAAGGAGCCATAGCCATTATTTGGCAGTTTTCAGGGATGGGACAGCATGAATCCTTAGGTGCACAACATTCAGGTGCTGCTACAAGATCAGCCATGGTCACAGTATTGCAGCTGGTGGGAGAGCATGCTGCATGTCTCTTAGCAGCTGTGCAGTCACCTCCTGGTAGCCCTAGGGTAATGACCAAAGCAGAGCCCAAAACTTCTTGGGCTCTGAAGTAAAAAGTATGCTTGTCCCACAGAGAGTTTGCAGAAAGCTTGATTACCACATCAGTGATAGACTGATGTAGTACTTACTGTATAATTTTACCCTTGCAGATCCAGCATCTGATTCTTTTCAGGTAAACCTTCCATTAATTTCTCTTAGACACTATTCTGAGTGATGTCAACGACATACCTTACCTCGTCTGGAAATCTCTATTACATCTGGTGCCAAGAGCTCTTGAGAGAAAGAAATTTTCAGAGCTTGGTTCCGTGGTAGGGGACATTGGTGTGAGTCCATTGGTTTCAATGAAGCTCATCCAATTAGCACCAACAGACTTGATGCATGTAGAAGAAAAAGGCGAGGAAGAGGGCAATTATTATTCTTAGTTCTTATGTAATTTCTTCCATGAATATCTAATTTCTAGATCCTTGCGTAGGCAAGACAGCTCTGTGTGACAATGCCCTCTCCTAAAATATTAATTTAATATATAAAATATCACCATCACTTTTTTCTACCAGGATACTGCATATCTGATATATAAAAATATAGAAATGTATGTATATAAGAAATTAAAAAGGACAGTAGCAATTAAAAATGTATTATCTGGTTATGGTCAAAGTTAAGTTTGATTATATCCAGGCCAAAATCATATTTAATATCATGCTAGTTAAAATATGTAATACAGTTTCCCAAAATAAACAGAGCCTGCGTTTACAGGAAATTCTGATTTCAGGCTTTCTCTCAACCTTTAGAAATCAGTTTCTAACATTCAATGTTAGTATGAAAAGAGAAATTGCATAGCAACCACAACTGAGACTTTATCAATCCTGTATTCTACTTTTCTGTGCAATGCATGCTTATAGTTACATGATTATGCTTAATCATTCCTGAAGAAATGCAGTCTTAACAATTACATTCCTACAGAGCCTTTCAAAGTTGTGTATGTAAAAATACTAAAAATAATTACTCAAAGAAATAGCTGTATCCAATTAATCCCACAACAGATAATAAAGTACAAAATGGCTGGTGAAATCACAAGACTAATTTCAGAATTCCTTTCATAAAGATTAAAAACCACAATGATAATTTACTTTTGTTCTTTTAAAGGTAACAAAAAATTTATTTCTGACAAGATGGATGACATTTTAAAAATAATTCCTCATCTATCCATAATTAACTTCCTAGCTCTGACACTCAGGATGGTTATTACTGTGAATTTAAGCAGGAACCAAATCATGGCAAAAATTTGCTTTTTTGGAAATGCAATCCCCAAATAATCTTTTCCCCATTTTTTTTGCAGAGCATCTGGCAATGACAGTAAATAAATACTAAATACCTATAACTGAATTGCAGTTTATTGAGATGAAGTCATAAACCTCAAACAGGCAACATGGGTGGTGTGCCTTTCGCAGATACTGTTCAATGTCTGACTGTCCTTTGAGAGGTTATCTAAGGGATGGGAAGGGCTGAGAAGCAAAGCTTTGTCAGGAGGCAGAAGCTCTGGGGAGATCTTGCAGTGAACACTTCCTGATGACCCACAAAAGAGCTATAAAGTGGTGTTAGTAAAGTGCCAGGAGCTGCCAGGTAGAGCTGGCAGATTCAACATAGATTAAGACTAAGAAGGCTTGAGACTGGAGGGCCAGGAGAGGGGAGCAAGCAGAAGGAAGAGGGAAGAAAGGACAAGCTCTAATAGCACAAGAGACTATTAGAGACATGCTCAGCTGTAGGCAGGCTCTGCACAAATCAGTCCATCAGCAATGGTCTCTGGGCCAGTAGCCAGATAAGTCCTTGTCTTCTCCCTGGAGTGAGAAATGGCTGTCAGACTCAAGTGACTGCGATGGCTGCCTGGTAAAGTACTTAGGAAGGTGCACTATTCATCAGAAAACACACTGTCCAGGAGTACTATATCCAGATATTGGGGCCACTACCACCTGCATACTGAAAATTGTTTGAAGAATTCAGGGATCCCCCAAGTGTGAGTTGGACGGTGATCAAACACAAATAACTACACCTACTTTCAAACAGTTCCGTTTTTAACCCGTGTGATAGAATCTGTTCACTATTTTGCCCATATTGAATTGGATCATCATTGATGGGTGGTAGGAAATGCAGAAAAAATTGTTATAAGCTCTGTATATAAAACTCTGATTTCAAGTGCATTTTCTTCCATGCAGGCTCAGGAGTTATTCCTGTTCGGAAATTAAGGTTTAGAGAATGATGAAATGTTTGGATGTGTGTATAGTCTATCGACAAAGGCAAAAAGTAGCCTTTTAAAAATTTTTTTCTGAAGACTGGAAATTGAAAGTCGTATTTTAAAGAAAGGACTCAATTAAATTAAAATAAACATGGAGTGGAGTAACGCATAGTTGTACAAAACCCCAGGCTTTAACCATGCCCCTTATGGCTCATTTCCTCAATAGCAGGGATAAGTGCATTATTCCACAGTAACTCATTACGTTTTCTACCTCCCTCTGTTCTTCTGTGTTGTGAATGTCATTAGTTATGTTCTCTTATACTGTTAGGCACTGAAACACACTGGGGTGGGGGTGCAGGCAGAAAGTTGTTAATTGCCTGCCTGATATTCTGGCTATCCTGTGAGGAACTGAGAGCAAATTGCTAGAAGGGAGCCGGTCATGGAAATATAAAGAGAGCCTGTGGGTTTTTGTAAATCTCACCTGTGATGAGAACCGATCAGAAAAGAGAGGAAGAGAGACATCCTCCTTCTTGGGACAAGTGCCTTTTACAAATTGGCTAAGGAGTTGAGAGACCTCTGATCTGTTGAAAATACTGCTAATGAACATTGGTTGTGCTTGTAGCACTCTGAAGCTGTTGCTTGCAGATTAGACTTAAGCAACTAGCCCCAGGGCAAAGTGCAGATGAAGTGTTTTCACCGGTTGGCCTTGTATATTATGGAGCCTTTTCCATTCCTTAGTAGTCAGAAAGGCAATATTTCATGTGATCTAGTTGAGACCTTGAAGTGGCAGAGGCATATGAATCTCAGCTGGGAAAACACCTAAATATGAAGGCCATATGGGCACCACTCTAATTTTTGATTTTAAAAGAGTTTTCTCTGAATAGCCAAGAGAGAAATGTTATTTTGCCCCTACTTTAATAAAGCCAGGGGAATAGGGTACAAGGTCTTTTTCCCTTAGCAAAAGAATAAATAAAAGAAAACGTGAGAATTTTTGAAAAATCACACAACTGATAGTGACATTGCTATTGTGCTGACTCCCAGTCCAAGTAAGGTTCAGTGTTGGCTTTATCAAGACGAGAAAGATGAGTTTACTGGAGAGTGGAAGAGAAGTAACAGGCCAGGCCATCTATATGTCTATCTTTGGACATAACAAAACAGCGTCAGCAAATTATGCTTACACAGATCTCATGGGAGTGCTTTGACTTTAGGATTATACCTTTTGCAACATGTCTTTAGAAGATGACAGTTATGTCGCTTTGTCAGTTATATCTCTTTCTCTGATGGATAAAATAGGCTGACTCTACAGGGGGCACTTGGCGGTGCATCTTGCTGATGCTGGCATTGTTAGTACATCCTGATGCATGCAGGGACCACTGAAGCACACAGCACTCTGAAGCACATCTCACTCCACAAGGCTTATGAGGGGAAGGAAGACATATATCTGGGATTTGACCTGGGGAGCAGCTTGATAGAGATTTTGGCTGATGAAGAGCTGTTCCCACTACCAGAACCCATGGCTAGTCCACAGGTAGCCTCAAGAGGACTGAAGATTGAGCAAGGCTGGGACATGGATCGGTGGGAAATGGCTATGATACCTGCAAACAGCCCTGAAAAGGTGAGAACTAAGCTGAGGTGACAGAGGTAGTTTTGGATTAAATTCATTATTCCACCAGCATCAAAACAACATAGAACTGAAATTGACGGTCATGGAGAAAACATGATGGAGTTAGTAAGTTGATAAAGGTGGAGGAGGAAAATACTGTGAAAGGAAAGATCTCATCTCCCCATGCAGAGCACAACTTGCTCAGACCGCGAACAGCGAGACAGCAGTGCCGGCACCGGTAAACCCCATGCCAAAGCGCTACCTTTTTTTTTTTCCTTTTTGGAGCTTTCTGAGGTGGACGAGGGAATTCCCTGGCCCAGGGAAGCCCGAGGAAGGAAGGAGAACATCGGCGGGCCTCAGCACCTCTTGCAGGAAAGGCCGAGAGTGTGACGTAGCTGGGGGCGTTCCAGGAGAAGATGCAGGAGATTAAACGCGGCAAAACCGGAAGCGGCGTTCAGAGCGCAAGCAATGGGACAGCGGCGCCTTCTCGCGTGTTGGCGCGTGTGCGAGAGCATAGAGGGGTTGGAAAAAAGGGGGGCACGGGCAGGATCAGCAATGGTGGCGACCCGGACAAAAGCTCCTGCGAGAAAGAATGTTGTGACTCAGACAGCGGTCCCGCGGAAGCATGCAGGCGTACAGGTCTCCTGCTGCAGAGAGTGCCAGAGCCTGGCACTGCTGGCGTAGAGTGATGGAGAGAACCCCTGTGTCTGGTGTGACCAGGGAATGATCTGCTTGGCCTGGTGGCTGAGCTAAAGGAGGAGGTTGAAAGACTGAGAACAATAAGGGAGTGTGAGAGGGAAATAGACTGGTGGAGTCAGGCCTTACTATCCTTGAGGATAGGGCAGCAGGTGGAGGCTCCATTAGAAGGAGAGGATCCCCTCCTCCCTTGCCACCAGGTAAAAGGAGAAAACCTAACAAATGAGGGGGAATGGAAGCAGGTTCCTTCTTCGGAAGGCAGGCAAACCCCCTCCTGGTCTCCCCCCCCACTTCCCAGCTGCCCTTGCACAACAGGTATGGGGCTCTGGAAATTGAGGGACAAACAAATGATGAAGGAGATGAAGGCCCATCAGGGGAGCCACCCAAGGTAAGTCGGTCTCCCCCACACATTAGGACTAGCTCTAACAAGAAAAAAAGGAGGGTAATTGTAGTTGGCGACTCCCTTCTGAGAGGAACTGAGGGCCCCATGTGCCAGCTGGATCCACACCATAGGGAATTCTGTTGCCTCCCTGGGGCCAGGGTCAGAGATATTACTAGGGAACTCTCTGGTCTGGTACAGCCATTGGACTGTTACCCTCTATTGGTTATCCAGGTTGGTAATGATGAAGGTATGGAGAGAAACCTGAAAACAATTTTAAAAAGACTTCAGGGCTCTGGGGAGATTGCATGAGGGCTCAGGAGCCCANAGATTGCATGAGGGCTCAGGAGCCCAGGT
>VZZY01018057.1:1491-17157 GCA_013400335.1 Eurystomus gularis
CCTGAGACTAGTGTTAGATCAGTCAGAGTGCTTATGAATAGTGGTATGGGTTCATGAAGGAGAGGACTAGGGAAGGCTAGTGGAAGCTGGCTATGAGACACTACATAGCTTCATATAAAATGGTTTAGCTGGCAGCACTTGAAGTTGTGAAATGAAATGTCCTAAAGCAGAAGTGAACAAAGAGCTCTTGGGGACTTTATGATGGCTTAAAAAAAATACAAAATTAGGAATTTAGAATGATCTGTTGTTTGGGGACTGTCCCTCGGGTAAACCTGCTAAATTATGTTCTTTATGTATCTTAGAACATTAAACTTCCTATGCAGTCAGAATCTGAGCAGAAATAATCACTGAGCAGCTGGCTTGCTGCAAGTTTTTCTGCCTTGCAGGAAATAGTTTGAGTTGGTTTAAAAAAAATGCTGAGTGTATTAGCATAAGAGCTTGTCAGCCTGTGTTGTAGGGTGCTTGTTTTGCTTGTTTTTACTTACTAAAGCTTGGGCTTGAATTAGTTTCTTGAGAATTTTGAAAAGTCAAGCAGGAATAGCTTTGTCAACTGATGGCAAACTTCTGTTTGGTATTTACTTAGTTGCTTTTAATTTTGCAGTTTTTGATGAGAAAAAGAAACTTCTAACTGGACAACTGAGAAAATATCCAGAGAAGCTAATTATCTACTGTAAAGACCTTAGAGTATTTCACTTCTGCCTGAGATACACAAAAGAAGAGGAAGTAAAAAGAGTTAAGTATAGTAGCTTAATTTAAATTGTCTTTCTTTTTCAAGCTTAGTGTTGAGTATTTGGTTGTGGGGATGAGTGAAGGATGACATTCACTCTGAGAGATCCCTTAAACTGGAAGTGTTTTCTGATAATTTTCAATTGAGAAAGTAAAAGACTGATTTCTAGCTAACCTTACTCATTAAACATGGTTATATATAGCAGTTAAAAAGATCAGATGTACTGGCTCTTTGAAGCAAACTGGAACTTTTGAGTACTACATTAAATTACTTTCAGCTCAGGTAACTCGTAAAGCTGTTCTTTGTGATACATAATTTTATTACAGTTTAGACTTCAGCCTTTTTCTTTTGAAAGCAGTTATTTTCTGGGTAACGGGAGTTCTTTTGATGGGTTAATCTGAACTCCAAACTAGGAATCTACTGCCTTTATTTAAAAAATAAGAATCATTCTGGAGGTTGAACATGTATAATACTTCTCATTAAAGCAAACAGGTACAGTATCTTGCAGGCAATGGAGAAAGCTTTCTACAAGTCAGTCTTCAGCTGTCGTGGATAGAGCCCACTGAATGGTTTTGCTTAAAACCTGGGAGAGGGGGAGTAAAAAAAATCAGTTTCTGCACTGACATTCTTTGTCTGTGTTTGGGTGTTAATTTTTGGTCCTTTCCTAGATCGTCAGTGGTATAGTTCATCATAGCCAGACTCCTAAGCTGCTTAAACGCTTGTTTCTATTCTCTTATGCATCAGCTGCCCCAAACAACACAGGTAAATGTTTTTCTGGTTTTGGTTTGTATTTGTTGTATATTGTCAGTTCTTAAGTAGTCTGGGATGCTTGGTAGCTGAGTTGGTGCCTGGCATATGACTCTGCCTTGCTAGTAGAGAGCCTAGGAAGATTCAAATTTTGCTTCTTATACATTGTTAGACTTGTTGCTAAAAAATGTCTACTGTCTTCGTTGTAGTTGCACAGTTTTCCAAGCAAGAGTGGGATCACTGGATTAGAAAACTTAACTGTGATCAATATGTACAAATGCTTTTCATGGGCTTCTGACTAGAGTACTCTCATCTAGAAAGTATTTTGCTTATTTTATCAGTGTGTTTTTTCTGTACTATTGCACTGAACCAAACTTCCTGCTCTTAATTCTTAAATTACTGCCTTTTCAGTGGCATCTGACAGAAAGTATTTCCCTTTTTTGCTTTTAATTGCAAGTGATCTGCTTCTTCTGGGCAACTGCAAAAAAAGCATAGGTTTGCATAGCAAGATTCCAGTAGACAACTGACTTCCTCTTATGGCTAACTTATTACATAATCTTCCCACTTGATCAAACTTGGCTGGATAACATAGTAAGCTGTAAAATTCAGGATAAAAACTTGTCAGTGCACTTTCTAGCATTTCATAGTTCAGACATCAACTGAAGTAATAGCGCTGTTTTGAGTTAGGAACATTATCCTCAGTGCACAAGGAACACCTATTCCTTTCACAGAAGGACGTTTTGATGTATCCAGGGTATTAAGTGAGTGCTTAATATGTCAGGGAATTACAGAATCACTGAGGTTAGAAGAAGCCTCTGGGGATAATCTAGTAATGTTCCTGTCCACCTGCCCTTCTTTAGAGTAGGATTAACTACAGGACTCTTACCAGGGTCATGTCCAGTTGGGCTTTGAGTATCTCCAAGGATTGAGACTCCACAACCTTTCTGGACAGCCAGTTTCATTTAACTGTCTTTGTAATGAAAAAGTTTATTACATTTAAGTGAGATTTGCTGTAGTTCAGCTTGTGTGCACTACGTTTTTGTCATGTCACTGAACACCACTGAATCTAAATCCATCTTCTTTACTCTGCTCTCTTGCTTCTGCCCCCAGTCAAGTTTTATACATGCTGGAAAGATTTCCTGTGCACCTAGCTGAGCCTTCTCTTCTCCAGGCTGAATGATCACAGTTCTCAGTCTCTCCTTATATCATGTGCTTCAAGACCTTTAATGGTTTTAATGGGCCTTCACTGGGCTTGGGGCCCAGCACTGGACACAGCACTCCAGGCATGGTCTCACCAGTGCTGAGCTGAGAACAAGTCACCCCATTCAGCCTGTACGCAATGGTTTTCCTAATGCAGCCCAAGAATATGTTGGCTGCCTTTGCTGCAAGGGCATGTTGCTGGCTCAGGTAGTTCCTGCAGGGTTCATCTGTAACTGGTGTTCAGGTCAAACTACATGCATCAGAAAGACTGTAACCTTTTCCAAGTAGAGACTAAGCAAATGTGGAAGAAGTCGAGCCTTTATAGCAGCATTGAAGTGTTGTGCCAGACTTCTTTCATATTTTAATAACTGTCTTCAACGCAAAATGCCTAGGTCTCATTCTTTATGACATTGTTACAGGAGAGACCAAATAGATTTTAGAAATAGGAATTTATGCCTTTTATGGTCTGATACTATTAAGATTTTTAATTTACTATTAAGATTTTTAATCTGTCCCTTAGAGCTCATTAATAATGTTCTGTTTCCAGCTGTAAATTTTTCATCTACCTTATCTTCTTACAGTGGAAAGTTTCAACTTGCCATTGTATCTTCTGTAGAAATTCTAGCTCTGTTTGGTGTTTCAGTGTCAGCTGATGTTGCAGGATACTTAATTATGGTGGGTGCTTAAAACAGTTGGCCTTACTCCATAAATTATATGGTTATTATCCAAGATCTGAGGCTAAGTCAACCTGCTGTCATAACTGTTGCTGAGGTGGCTAAATAGAAATACAGGAAAAGGTCTCAGCTGAAATGATTAAGACTGAATTGTTGTAATCAATTTTCTGTTCTTCCCAAGTGCCTGAAATCTTCTGTTCAGTGCAAAACTCCTATCCATGATAAAAAATGACCTTTTAAATGAAATGCCATATCTGAATTCCAGAAGGGCTTTTGGTAGGATTGTTAATTCTACATTTAAGTCTGTATTATTAGATGCTAGTCAGTTGCACTGGTATACAATGGTATTTGCTGCACAGCATCCTGGATTTGAGACTGGGTGTGAGGATAGTCTCAACTGTATGGAAGTTCTGTAAGAACTGGTTAGTTTCTGAAGGAGAAACTGTTCCTGAAGTTATTAAAGCAGTATTTGAGAGAAGATGTGTTAAAGATCAGACAGAACCAGTGTGTATACAAAGGCATTTTATCTTTCACTTGAGTCTTTCTATATACAAGAGGTTTTGCTTGCTTACCTTAATGAAAACTAACCGCTTGATTTAGGAATGCTTTCATGTTAGAGTTCCTGATGGTCTTCAAAGTTAATTATTGATATCTGACAGATGGAAAAAACCAAACTGTGATGTTTGACACCCTTGAGGACTGGCGTAATGAGTTGGAGCGGACCAAAGGGAATGTGAAATACAAAGCAGTGACTACCAATGAAGGCTACGTTGTCTCTGAGAAG
Source organism: Eurystomus gularis (assembly GCA_013400335.1). NCBI lineage: Eukaryota > Metazoa > Chordata > Aves > Coraciiformes > Coraciidae > Eurystomus > Eurystomus gularis. Next base: position 5,624 of record VZZY01018057.1, read on the forward strand.
TAAGCTTGCCCTCATTAATAGTAAACTTAGGTTGTGTGTCTTATTAAGATTTGCAAAAATTTACCTATAATGTTAAGCAGTCTACCTCTGCTTAGCATTATATAGTTGTTTAGGGTTGTTGGTTTTGTGTTGGTTTGTTTTTGTTTTTTAGGATCTAGTTTTCATTGTGATTTATGGGTTACTTTGATTTGGGACCTCAGAAGGTCATCTTACACAACCCCTGTTTGAGCAGATTTAACTTCAACATTAGGTCAGGCTACTGAGGACTTTGGTCAGTCAAGCTTTTAATATCTCTAGGGGTGGAGAATACCACCTTAGAATAGAAAATATGAAGGTCTGTTACCTTTACTTCTGTCAAACATACTGGTTAGGATGACATTTTTCTCAGTCCGCTGTCAGTACTGTGGTAAAATTCCAACTTATGTTAACTTGAGATTTTCCGTTGTTTTAGCTGGGGGGCTGGGAGGGGAAAGAGTAATTTAAAGTATATCTGCAACATGTGCTGGTGGAAGTTAAGCTGCATTGTTGTGGAAGGTTAGAGATGTATACTTCTACCATTTTGGCAATTCGCATCTATTGGTGAACCTTTTGGGATGTATACAAGGCTTTGTGTACTGCTATTTAATAGTCAAATCCTGAAATGTTTCACAGACCTTGGGACCAAATACAAATTTTTCAAAGAAGTTTTAACTGTTTATTCTAGAACTCTGTCTTGAGAGACACAAGCTGAGTTTAAGTACTTATCTTTGTTGCTTCTGTGGGCCTTGAACATAGTGGTGGCTGACATTGAAAATTTGTGCTAGAGTAAATGACATTCTTGAATTGTGATGCAAACTGCTTACAAGGCATGGAAACAGAACTAGTTATCTAATACTACAAGGGTATCTTTTGAAACAATGAAGAGTGAGAGAACCAAGGTAGTCTTAACAGTTGGATGTTAAATGTAGGACTTGATTATGGCCTTGGAAAGGCAGGGGAACATTGCAGTGAAAATAATCAAGAGCTCAACATTGGAAGAAAATACGTCACCCGACTGAAAAATAAAGGAATAGTGTTGATGACAATATGATTACCTAGTAGGAAACATTATCGTAGCAGTAAGAGTGAATATATAATTAACACGTGGGCTAGAACACTCACAGTCATTAAAAGGAGCTTGGAGATTGGTCAGTTTTTAAGTGCAAGAAACTCTTCTTTGTTGTTGTCTTCTTAGGCTGCCTTTGTATTTTGTTGTTCCTATATGCGTTTCTGAAGAGAGTATCTTGAAGTATGAAGGTAGAGGCATTCCTGTAAGTATATATGCATGGCTGAGGGTAAGAAATCTTACTGACACAACAAAATTTCAACTAGCATTTCAGATGTTATTGCACGTTTTCAGAACTTGTTTTTGACATCTCACGTGTATACCTAGTCATCTAAAGAAGGGGAAGCAGGTGTTGGAAGAATTGCTCAAAGTATTTTGTGTTTTCCTAAACAGTGTAAAGCAAAATATGGATGTATGGTTCACAGCCCCCATTTACTTATCAGATGTCTCATCTCCTATGGTCTACATATGCTACAATGTGGTGAATTGTCTGTCCATCAGCCTGTCTTTCATGAGACTAAATGCCAACTGGCATCTAGCTGGGCAGGATGTAGGGCTTGAAATGCTATTTGGATATTGAGGTGAGGACTGCATGTACAGGTACAGCTGAGTACCTCCAGTTACCTAGCTTGGGTGCTGGTAAGTAGCAGGGGTGTGATGGCGCAGCATTTTTTACAAAGCCATGTAGCCTAACTGGAAAAACCAGTTCTACCAGTCTCAGCAGAAAATACAGTTAAATACACTGTTTTGCACTCTGCAGCAAGCTGGCTTTGGCTTCCTACCTCATACTAGAGCTTAGGAACCAGTAAAACAGAGTAGATAAAAACAAGGAACAATGTAATCTCACTTACAAGGTCTTACCTTAGTTGCTTGCCATCAAATTTGCCAAGGAAGACCATGTTCATTTCATGCTCTTAAAGTAATTGCTCCATAGAGAAGATAATGCTGTGCTGTCCTGACTAGTTTGTCTTTTCTGATTGTGAAGTTCAAAATAGTTTGGTTCACTTTTTCTCAGTCAACTAGAAAAATTAGTGGCTGCTACACAGAAACAGAAGTGTAGGTTTTTGGGTGTTTGTTTTTTTTTTTTAATTGCATCTTGCATTCATATAGTCGTAGCATAGTTTGGGTTGAAAGGGACATTTAAAGGTCATCTACTCTGATCCCACCCCTGCAACGAGCAGGGATATCCTCAACTAGATGAGGTTGCTGAGCTGTAAGAATCGCTACTATGTGTGTGGAGAAACTGATGGCTAGTATTGACAAGAGCTATCTTGCTGTGGCATGTCTTCCAACATAATTTGGCCATAGGCATTTTGATTAACCTTTTTACCCATGAGAGCAGTTGATAAAGTAATGTTTTGATATAATCTGACATTTAATGTTTTCTTCTGCCTGTATAAAGCTTAACTTGAAACTTAGTGATAAGAGTGTATTGAGGCATATGGGCGTTGTGCAGATATGTATGTTTGCTGCTTCTGATGGGTTTGTTGAATACACTAAATTAAGCACAGCTTACAAGAAATTTCTTGTAATTGCTCTGTCACTTAAGCAAATACTTTGTATGTGACAGCGTACCGATTTGTGTCACCTGGTAAATGTCTTTCTGCAGATTTGGTGTTGGTCTTGCCAAAACGGTGCTGCTCTTCTCAAAATGTCTGCATTGCCTAAAGAACAGGATGACAGCACTTCACAAATGCAAAAGGCCTTCTTGGATGGGTCAGTAATAGCTATTCTGTCCACAACACTTTGCTTGGTATGGACCTTGCTTCTCTTTTTCCATATATGCTATATCTTTAAGCTTGCACGCATCAGCAAACAAGTTTTAGATCTAAAAGTACATTTCTGTAATGGAATGGATTTAAGCCCTTGGCCTAACACATTGATCAGTTGTGCAGGACTGTAACATCACTGAAGGATTATTTGTGGAAATACATATATCAGATGAATCTCTGTACAAGCTGTGGTGTACAATTAGGTAAAGCAGCACTAAAGCCTGTAGGTCTTAACTACAGTTAGTGTCATTAGCTAATGGGCTCAATTCTTTTTAAGTAAGAGAAATCTAGTCTCCATCACAAAACATGAACTCGCAAGCTGAGTTTTAAATCTCTCTGAGCTCTGCAGTATTCTGAGAACTAGATTTGTGTTCTTCAATAGCTTTATCTAAAATGACCCAAGATGACGGAGACAATCTAGCAGTTCACTACAACTGCTTTCAGGTGACAGACAGTACTTTATTTCAACTGAGGTAGTGAGCTGAATTGGGACAGCAGTCTGAAAAATGCCAAAGTTAACACGAGAAGAGCACAGCTGCCTGGCTGAGAGTTACAGTAATGACTTGTTGCTCTTTTTTCTGGCTTTTTTTAACCTGTTAGGTATCCTGCAGAGAAATTCTTTCTTAGCTGCAATCTATTAGATCAGGCTATTACGTATGGTTTGTGCTGCTTTGCTGCTAGTTCCTTTCTCATCATAGTTGGAGAACCTCTTCATGATGCGGAACTAGCAGCAAATAGCTTCGTTAGGCTCTTAAACCCTATTCTGTTTATAAAATCAATTATACTTGCATGGGAAGGGCATTTGACCCTTTCTGCAGATTCTCTAATGCTTCTCCCCTGAAATGGGGAAGTTTACATGACTTACAACTCTTTTTAATGCTATTTCATAATGTGAAAGTAAAACTAGCAGTAAGCTGTAACAAAGTATCAACTGATATTTTGATCCCTTGTCTGCGGCCATCTCAGCATTGATGGTTTTCTTTGCTGTGGAGTGCTGGTGGTTAACCACTAATATTTAAAAATATATCTACAGATTGTCCATAAGGGTGTGTTACATGCAGTTGTAGTAATATGAACTCAAGCACACAGCTTCTTTTATTGAAAAAGCTGTTCGGAGCCAGATGTTCTAGCACAAATTGTTTACTTGAATTTGGAAGAAGTATTGTAATTGACAAATGATTGCTTTCCCTCACTTCTCTTACCTGATGCATCTTCTGGTAGGTCTAGTAACCTGCATTGCTGATGCAGACGCCTGTAGTTCACACTTAAACAGGCCTCTGTGCTACAACATACAGGAAACAAAGCACCTTGTCCTGTCTGAGTAAGTGCCTGCACAGCTTCCCTTCTGAAGTATGAGCTAGAGCACCTTTTCCCTAATCTTGACAACAAAAAGCCAGCATGACAACAGTGGCATTTACTAAGCTGATGTTCATCAGAGCTCTGGAGCCTGAGTGACGGGGGATGTTCTCAGTCCAAACCTGGCCTGGTATTTTTTCGTCTTCTGGGGAAAAAACTTAGCAGATACATAGGGAAGTACAAGGCAGGTGTACTGTCTTGTTTGGGTCCAAATTGTTTCCTCTTTCTTTTACTCATGTTTCATTAGCAGAACAGGCAGCTAGGTATCAGAATGTGATTTGGTTGTTAAAAGTCTAGCAAAACTGTAAGTGTCTGCTGGGAGGTTTAGGTGTTTCTATCCATCTCTTTCTGGATTCACCTCTAAATAGCCTGTTAGTAAAGTAATTTTGGTGTCTAGTGAAGACAATACTAAAGAAGCAATAGTAAAAGTCAAGTAATTCTTGTAGTATTCATAACTGCACAAATATGCACGAATATTTTATCGCTGTAACAGTCAAGAGCAGCAAAACTTGTCATAAGCTTGCAGGCAAGCTTTCAGCCCATACTTAAAAGTGCATGGAGGCCATTAGCTGTCCAGGATGTATATCTTTCAGTATTACCACTGTTTCCCAAACCATGCCTATTAACTTTTGTCTTCAGTGATAGCAGTTGGTGCAGTATGTGATTTGTGAAGCAGAAGGCCTTAATCTCTTGATTATTTGATTTAGAATCTATAAGACAATTAGCAAACCTCCCTATGAACTCCTGAAGACGGATGACTTATCAAGCAGCCTTCCATCTCTGCAAGATATCCAGACTGCATACACAAAATTTAAACAGCTGTTCTTGTTAGGTAAGCCAAACTTTAAAGTAGTCTTTTGTCTCTAAAGTGACTGAGATGCGCAGCCTAACAGTGCAGTTTTATGTCTCATGAATGCAGTCCTTGTCTGGATGACTGGCAGGTTAAGAGACATTTGTAGTTCTTAGACTTACTGTGACTGCTTAGCAAGAGGAAGTATCTGAAAATGACTTTTAAAGTATGACTGTGGAGTTTAAATTTTAGTTGGAATACACTAGCTGGATGAAACCTATAGGAGATATATTTTTAGTTTTCTGTGGTCCATTTAAATTGCATGTTAAGTGTTAACCTCTTAAGCCTTTGCTCTATGTCAAGAGCTGAATCTAAATGCTAATGAATTTTTGCCCTAGCTTCTGTTACAAACTAGTCACATCTCAAAATACAGGACGCATTAGCATGCTTAAAATTCTGTTCCTCTGGCTGTAGGGCTAAACAGGACTACTGTAAATAGTAAGTTCACTTGAAAGTAGTAAAAATGGGAGCCATGGCAAAGTATAATCTAGGCTTTCAGATGTTTTTCTGGGACTGTGACTGCTTTGGTGTTGAGAAACAGTACGCTGACCTCACCTGCCAAGGGCATGAAAAAAGCTCTACACCACCTTGCAACTGTGCAGTGTGCCGCTGGGCCATTTTGGACAGTGGGTCTTCCACAAGCTAATGTTGCAATAACCTCTGGTGACGTGCTGACCACTGGGGCAGTTCACCTGTGGGTGTTGATGTTGGACATAACAGATCATAATTGAGGAACTGTGTATTTGAAGTGAATTTAAAGATGGTGATCAGAAAAGATTGGAGAAAACTACATCCAATGTGAACTGAACCAACTTGGGAGCTTTGAAGATGCATTCTCATGCTTTTGTGGAGAACTAGTTTCTATGGCCAGGGTGAAGTGATTCAGGGAAAGAAAGATTTTTTTTTTTTNNTTTTTTTTTTTAATTTTAAATGTATAACAGAGTGAGAGGTGGGAGTAGGCATGGAGGCAGAACAGCTATAGGAACAAAATAGATACATGCCTGTGCACTTGAGGATCATAGATGCAAGCTGCAGAAAACAAGACAAAAAGGAGTATATGTTGGAACCAAACATTGGAAGCATATGGAGAGACTTTGGGAGGTGAAAAGGAGTTATACAGAAACATGCAGAACTGAAGCTATAGGGAAGGGTAGCGAAGGAGGGAAGTGTGGTGTATCTGTTTTTTCTCAACTGTTGTAGAACTTGGGCTTCAAAGTTTGTCTTATGCAGGAAAGGTAATTTGTTCTGGTTTTAATTGACCGTATCAGCTTGTGAGAGCTTCCAGTTTCTGAATACTGGCTTTAATAGAAAAAAGAGCGGTAGAGATTTAGGTTGCATTTAAAAAGCTACAAAATTCTTAGTGAAATTTGTGAGAGTTGAATGACTGTGATACTGTACATGGCCTCCCAGTTTATATTAACTATTCCCTTTTTGATGTGTTTTAATGCCTCTTCAGTTGCAATGAAAACTGTTTGAAACCTTTTTCAGGCAGTCTTAACAGTCCATAAATTTGTGTAACCTCCTCCTAAAACCAATTTGTGTTTCTGGCTCTGATGGTAATGACTTTCAAAATCCAGCCTCTTTATGTTAAGCTTTATACAGAACATGCTTTAAAGTCCAGGCAACTGGAACTTGGAAGACTCATTGCCTCTGATTAAACTTCTTTTCTTTTTCTTTTGTGTTTTGTCAACAGGCTTGTTTGCTTGGTTTGGTTGCTATGAACCTACAGCATACTTTTTCTAAAAGCCTATGGTGCTATAAAACTTAACTGGTGTTTGTAGGACTACCTCACTTCCTCCTTTAGTTATATGGTGTTGACTTTAGCAGTGATTAGGATTTACTGAGTCCTTGGTATCTGCTGTTTTATAACAGTTCATAACTGAAGAGTAATACAATGGGTGGCTGTTAATTAGCACTACACATGTGAACAAACCTATTCTTGGTTTTGATTTTTTTTTTTTTTTGCAGATAACAGTACAGAGTTCTGGGCAACTGATGTGAAATGGTTTTCATTACTGGAGAGCACAAACTGGCTAGAGATAATCAGGTTTGCTGTGTCTGTAACTTTCTGGGTTTCAAATTGTCGTTAAATGCATTTGTAGTGGGTTTTATAGCTAGTTTCTTGAAATAGAATTACATTCTTCACCACCAGTAGGAAAGAAAATTAAGACAGAGTTATGGTCCCATTTATAGATCTTATTTCTACAACTTGAGACAGTATTTTTACAGTGCAGGCTTGTGTTAAGCCTCCCACGCTAAAGGATGTGAGAAGCAGCAAATCATTCCAGTTACAACTCTTCTAGCAAACCTATTAGAACTATAGATCAGTAACTTCCTTCCTGCACTTAGTCACCTTCTTTCCAAACTGAACAGTCCTATTTTTCTTGCATGAAACCTATTCCATGTCTCTGACTAGCCTTGCCATTCTTCTCTGTACCCTCTACTTCTGTAATATCCTTTAGGACGGGATGAACTGCAGTATTCCAGATGTTAGCCCACCAAAGATTTGTAGAATGACAGTTGTTCTCAGTTTTGTCCCCTTCCTCTCCCGATTGTTCCTCAAGTTTTTTCTTCTCTCAGCAGTCCGCAGTAAGTGTTGGAATGGTGTTGGCTGATTTAAGGCTTGTTATGTTGAGGGATTTTATTTGTTTTCACTGTTACCTTTTGCTAGCTTTATTGTCTGCCAGTTTATTCTGTGATCAGCTTGTTACTGTGAAGTGCTTCTGCAGTCAGCTTTGGTTCTAGTCTTAATAACAATCAATGAATATTGACAGTTATTCATTCCTTAATCCAGAATTTGAAGGTATGGTGAATGGCAGATTCTAGTGGAGATCATATGTTGAGAAATGCATTGATGTAATCAAGATCACAAGTAGTTTAAAGCAAATGCCAACCCAAGTTCCTATCCTTATGTTGTTTTGTGACTGGTCATTTCCATACTTGGATCCAGTTCCTTCCTGGATCAGCCTGTTCTTGGCTCTTGCAGTTACTAGCAATGCCTGCTCAGATATTGTAGGGGCTAGAGCAAAGAATCTGAAAACTCCACTCTTACAAAATAAACTGACAGATTCTATGATTGACCTAAGCAATTGCAAGCATCCTAATTTATGTGCAAAATTTTGCTGAAAATAACCAACTTCATGAAGAGTTAGGTCTAGAAGCCAACAGCATTACATCTGATTTTGTGCTCTTTAATTCCAGTCAGTGTTCCTTGTGTAATGATAATCTCTGAATAATTTTTGTCTGCGTTTGCAAGATCTGGTTGCTGATCCTTCCCTCTGCCTCTTAAAACCAAGTTATGGTAGAAATGTCATAGATTAGAACATAAACGTGGTGATGCTGACACTTTGTAGTATAAAGATCTGGCTTTTAGGCAATTGTAGTGCATTAATATGTGCGATGGCTGCAATTGATCCAGCATAAAGTACAAAGATAACAACTGGAAATGCATGACCAATGGCTAGATAAAGTCACATCTTAAAGTTTGCTCTTTAGGCTAAACAGTTCTTTATTTACACAAGCAGAGCATGGTTTTTGTTGTTTAAAGGACTAGTCAAGTTTCAGTAGTACAACATTCTAACCCCTCCTAGGGAGAACTAATGTAAGAAACTTAATTGTAAAACTGCTATTAAAATTTTCCCCCATCACTTCCTGTACCGTAACAGGCGAGTCTTGAAGAAAGCAATAGAAGTTGCTGAGTGTCTAGAAAGACAGCAAACAAACATTCTCCTTATAGGTAAGAGTTTAATGAGAGTATCTTATAAAATTTTCCAAATTTCTTTAGATGTAGTTTAAGCTGTAAATTCATAATTGTGATAGAGGCTGGTAGAATTTGTAGACTATTCAAAGTACCAGACAGCTAAATTTCTCACACTCCTGGAAGTGCTTCCTGTAGTTAAAACATGGTGAGCGTAGTTCCAGGCTAAGACAAACATGGTATGAATGAGAAAGCTGCTGACAGATTGGCAGGAAAGTCATGCTACCTCTTGTTTATGTATTCCTGTTTCCTAGCTTATTTTATTAAAAGTCTCCTAGACCTTTTGATGTAATGGGGGGAGGGGAATGACATATGACAAAATCTATGCAAAGAATGCAGAGCATGAAAACTTTCTAAAAGGACATTTTGGTGTTCTAGATACAGACTGAATACTATGTAGTCTTGTTATTAAAAATGCATTAAGGAGAATGCTTATTGTATACACCTGAGCAGTGTGTTTTCCTAGGCTGAGTAATCACATGGAAAACCAAATTCGATGTTAACCATTAAGCTGTTCTTGTATTAGTAATTACAGTTGTTTTTCTTCCACACACTGCCATTTGAGAAAGTGGTTGTTTCTTGAAGGCACCCTCAGGGTAAATAGTGAATGTAGCATGAGGAAGCAATTTCACACCTTGTGAGAAGATGCATGCAGGATAGGAAGGGTAAGGGCAGATAGCTGGTCTGGTAGCACAGGGCAAGAGGGGCAGGATGTGTGTTGTGGGAGTCTGAAGGGAATAGGCATCAAAGTTATAGTAGTAAAAACTTTTTTGTGCTGGTTTTACTGTCAAAGTGTTACCCTTATATAAGTGTATAAGAAACGTTACCTTTTTACAAAGGGAAGTATTGGGAACATGGATTAACTTCTTTCTGGTCCAACACTTGCAATAAATTGTGTGCCTCTCTGATCTNNNNTATATGAAGCTAGCAATAATTTGCTTTCTTAGCCAAAGGTTTTAGAAATGGCTTAGACAATGTGCTTTCTGTTTTGCTTTGTAGAAGAGAGTGCTACTGATCTGTGCTGTGTCATCTCTAGTCTGGTTCAAGTGATGATGGATTCACACAGCAGAACAAAGTCAGGGTTTCAAAGCCTTATTCAGAAGGAGTGGGTAGTTGGAGGACATAGCTTTTTGGATCGTTGTAACCACTTACATAAAAGTGACAAAGAAGAGGTACGATTTTTTTTTTTAATTGCTTTCCTTACTATTTGAAAAGTTTACCCAGCATAAGGGAAGGATTTAGATGTCAGTCCAGGAGTTCCAGTTACTCAATTTTGGTTTGTTTTACAGGTTGATGCTTTGCACAGTGTCACTATTTTTGCTGTTTAGAGTTCAGCAGTGTCTTTAACTAAAGAGAACAAATGTAAAATTTCCCATTCAGTGTTGGAGTAGTTTGAAAGACTCGTATCTTATGTCCCTTGAAACTCTGCTAATTGGTAGTAGTGTCCATAGAAATAACTAATGTGAATTGCCTGTTCTTGTCACATCTAGAGCTTAACTTTATACTGTCTTGCTAAATGTTACAATTTCACCTCTCCATTTTTTTTTCTATACTTTGATAATAGATCAGATTACAGAGTAGAAATCATAAGTGTAAACTGACTGGTTCTGATCAAGAATTGCTATAAACTAGTTTCACTTTGCCACCTTTAAAAGACGGCATAGCAGCAACTTTCATTACAAGTTAATGAGTGTATATGTGTATGAATTCACGGTAGTGGTCATCTCATCTGTCAGCTGGGCAAGGGTAGTTCAGATGATACTTCAGAGTTCAGCCAAAGTTATATGCAGTAGTTCTGTAGTTAACCAGATTGCTTCCATCAAGATTTGTATTTGGAGGCACTAAATACTACAAAATAAATAGTCTACGTGGTGGAATTTTTTTTCCTCAAACTAATGCAATATTTTCTTATTTAGGCTCCTGTTTTCCTGCTCCTGCTAGATTGTGTTTGGCAGTTGGTACAGCAGTATCCTCCAGCATTTGAGTTCACAGAAACTTACTTAACTGTCTTATCAGACAGTCTCTATGTGCCTATTTTTAGCACTTTCTTCTTCAACTCGCAACATCAAAAAGACACTAACATGGTAAGGGTTTGTTGTTTTGTGGATGCAATGTGTTGGAGAACAGGTTTGACCAGCAAGCAAAGAATGCTCAAAAATAATTCCCTAGCAGCACAATTTCCATACTTATTTGAAGACTAGTGCCTTGAAGGGTGAATGAGGGCAGCTTTGGGTGTAAGGAGTCAAGTTCAGGGCTTAGAAGTATGATGACAAAAGAAAAATAACTTGGGAATACATTACTTCTAATGTGTGGCTTTAGGTTCATGTTTATTGTTTTATTGTTCACCAGTGAAAATGGAGCTGCTTCACTTAAGGAGTATTCTTAAGAGGAATATCCTTATGTCTTGCAGAGTAAATTATCTACAAAATTATTGTATGTTATATTCTGTTGTGTTCCAATATCAGCATTTCCTGAATGCTGATTTACATTTGGTTCATGCTTTTCTCTAGCCTAGAGGCTGGAAGGAATGGGAGAATCCTCTGCAAGGCTGCACAGAGACTAAAAAGTGGAAATCACTGTCTTGCATATAAACAGTGTTAATGATAAAATTTAAAATGGGAGCACTGCATAACTGCAGTTAACTTTTGAAGTTAAGAGAGATTTATTCCACAATCTTAATATGCCCCCTGTGTTTGAAGAATTCAAGTGTCTATC
>VZZY01018058.1:0-22575 GCA_013400335.1 Eurystomus gularis
TATAAATATATATATATTTATATCTCCATACCTGTGCATCCTGCGCGCTTTTTGAGTGGGAAGGGAATGATGGCATTTGCAGAGAAAATTCCCGGCTCCTTCTCTCGGTACCCACGGTGAAAATTGTTTATTTACGGGTTTGAGCAAAGACCTTCCGACCGCTGGGACGTTTCGAAGAGGGGGTTTTTGCTTGGGGGCAGGGGGGGAAATTAAAATGAGGGATCTCAGCCTTTCTCCCAGGGGTAAGGAGCCCGGCTCTTGGGAATGGTGTTTGACCTTTCAGCATTTATTGGCTACCGAGGTTAAAATAAGCTTGAGATGGAAGTAAAAATAGCTTGCAGAAAGGTTAAATCAAAGGTTAAATTTGTTTTTCCTAGGAAAATTGAGGCTGATGTGCAAAAATGAAGGCTTGGAGCAAAGGCTGGGAGGGTGCACGTTGGCAGGGAGATGCAGTTCATTTTAAAGCATGGGTGGCTGCTGGTCGTGGTGGACACCCAAGTTCTGAAAGTTGGTGGATAAGCGGTCCTCAAGGTATTTTAGAGAAGGTCTGGTCTTCCCCTGGCTCTGGGTATCTGGTGCCAAGATCGGAGCGCTCATCCTCCTGGTGGTTTTCCTCTTGAGTTAGGGATGCTCAGGGCTGCAGGATGGGGCAGCTGCTGAGGAGCAGATCCTTGTGTCCCTCCTGCCCCAAGGCAGGGGTGGCCCCAGGTGCCCGCAGTAACCTCCCCCCTTACCTGTGCTCTGCCTGGGCTTGCTGCAGAAAAAAACCGGGTGACTAGATGGTGACAAGTCAGAGGAGGCAAGAAGCAAAGTTCTGAGTAGTAAAGAACATCCTCGTAGAGGTGGAAAAAGGCGAAGCGACGGAAGTAAGCGGAGGCTTGTTTTGTTTTAAATTTAAATGAGGTGAAATTTTGCCCCAGGGAGCCCGGCCAAGGAGCGGAGTTGCTGTGGAGGAGAGGAGGAATGGCTCTCTCTCCTCACCTGGGCAGTTGGGGTGTTGCTGGAGATGTTGGAGCTGACAGCAGGCTGTGGAGGAGGAGGAGGGGAGGCAAGTTTGCTGGCAGGAGCAGGCTCCTGCTGCCCAGAGATGAGTGTTCCTGGGTACCAGGATCGTGTCCTTCTGGATTTACGCGTTGCAGGGTGACCAGAGAGGTTAAGGAAAGAGCAGCGTGGCTTCTCCTGAGGTGGAAGGGCTGTGCCCCAAGGTTTGCTGAGCATCTCTTGGCAGAGGCGACGCGCATCCTTTGGTCAAAAAGTTTGTTCTTCTCGTATTGTGAAGTTGGGGCTGTGCCTCCATCGCGGGATGCTCCTGCTCGCTCCGAGCCTCCTATAGCAGCGCTTGGCTCCAAAATTGTTAGTGAGAAAAGGCAATCTGATGAGGACAAGCCTCCTGTGGCATCAAGGCTGGGACCGTCCAGCCCTCCAGCCGCCTTCTACTTTCTAACAAGTGGCTGGTATTCCTAGACAGAGCAAAGAAAGAGTTAACGCGGAGGGGAAGCCTGGAGAGCAGACTCCATCCCATCCTCATCACCCTTCATCCCGGTCACCCACCCGGGACACAGGCTCTGGGACCACGGGTCCCTGGGATGGGGGGGCCTGGGGGTCCATGGGGCTGGCTGGAGTGGTGTGTGTGGGGTCCCTCAGAGCTGGGGGTCGCTGTGGGTGGGGGTCTGGGGGCTAGCTGGAGTGGTGTGTGTGATGGAGCAGGGTCCCTGGGTGCAGGGGGTCCCTGGAAGCAGGAGTCCATGGGGCTGGCTGGAATGATGTGTGTGGTGGAGCGGGGTCCATGGGGCTGCTGGAATGATGTGTGTGGTGGAGCGGGGTCCATGGGGCTGGCTGGAATGATGCGTGTGATGGAGCGGGGTCCCTGGGAGTGAGGTCCATGGGGCTGGCTGGAATGATGCTTGTGATGGAGCAGGGTCCATGGGGCTGGCTGGAATGATGCGTGTGATGGAGCAGGGTCCCTAGTGCGGGGGTCCCTCAGAGCCGGGGGTCCCTGGGAGCAGGGGTCCATGGGGCTGGCCGGAGCGGCACGAATGCCGCTGGGGGCACTCTCTTCTGGTTGTGTTCCTATTTCTGTGCTGGAAGAACAAACAGGGAAGTGGTTTTTCTGCAGTCTCATTGCAGCTCACAAACAGAGCACATAATTCAGCCGGTGTTGCTCAACTGTCACAGCGTCAGAGGTGACGGCGCGGGGGGACCGAGCGCAGCACATCCCTGGGCGTGCGGCTCAGCGCTGGCAAGAGGTGATGGGCAAGTTCTTTTTGGGGTTTTTTACTGCAACTTATGCAGGTTTCAGCGCCTGTTCCCCAGGGAAGCAGGGAGCGCAGGCGTGCGTGAATCTCCAGCCTGCTTGTCATGGTCCAGAATGGTTCATTCTTGCCAACAGCCCCTGCCCAGGGTGCCGCGATGCCACCAGGAGCTGCCAACCCCACGTGGACTTGATGGACAGAAGAGTTTGCGGGGAGCTGGGGAGCAGCAGCGGATCGCTCAGCGCACAGGGATGGTGGAGGGGTCCATGGAGGTGTTCGCTGGCTGCAGGCTGGATGAGGAATTTTGGGGTTGGGTGTGCATGGGAGCGTGGAGCTGCCCAGGTGGGAGAGGAGAGCAAGATCTGGGCACATCCCTGTGTGCCAGGGGTGCTGCTGCCTTCACTTCTCCCGGGTTGCCTGGGCTGGGCAAAACAGCATCTCCAGAAAGTTCCTCTTGAAGCCTCCCCTGCTGTGAGGCAGGACCAGGCAGCCTGGGGCCATCAGCTCAATTTTACCCCCAGTCCTGCGGCTGATTTGCCCGAGGCTCTGGGTGATTTACATTTGTTTAGGCTGATGGAGGGCCATCATCTTCCTCGGTTCAGCATTGATCTGCCTTTCACAGCTTGAACAAAGGCAATGCTGAACATGTGTTAGTTTGCAAGCAATTCCGTTTTGGGGTTTCCAGGCATTAAGCGCCGGGCTCTGCCTGTGGATTTGAGCGGCAGACACTTCAGGGGGATGTTCATTTGTTTATAAAAGAAACCCACATCTGTTTCTGTTTGAATTTTTTTTAAAGCAAGCATACATAGAAACCTTTCTCTTGGTTTCTGGCTCTGTAAAAGCTGGATTTTTTGGGCCAAGTTTGACCTAACCGTGACCTTTTCGAAGTATTACAAATTTTTTTTTGGTATTTGTTTATGACTTTAATAATGATGCCATGCGGGGAGTGGGTCAGTTAAAGGTGAAATTAGCTTCTAACGTAAACAAAAAGATGAATTTTGGAGCAGAGACCGTATTTTGTGGAGACTTCAAATTGCTCGGTAGGACACCCAACTGAATTGCTCCTGAGAGCTTGTCGGGGCTGGAGGAGTTGGAAGGATGAGGGCAGCGGGTCCCCCTGCGCTGGGTGCCAGGGGGGTGTCGGGGGCTTGCCCAGCCACCATCAGACTTTATAACCCTGTGCTCCAGTGACCCTTCTTCTACAGTAAATTCCTCTGTTTAGTACCATGCGGTTTACTGCTGGTTGGCTGCTCAAGAAGATGAGTCCCTCAGAAAACAGCATTGTCTCAGCGCTGCCTGGAAGCGAACCGTTTTATGGAAGGGGCTGGTTGAGCCTGGTGGT
This sequence comes from Eurystomus gularis, assembly GCA_013400335.1. NCBI lineage: Eukaryota > Metazoa > Chordata > Aves > Coraciiformes > Coraciidae > Eurystomus > Eurystomus gularis. Next base: position 3,595 of record VZZY01018058.1, read on the forward strand.
TTTGGCCCCAAATTTCACTCCCTTCAGGCACATGAGTAGGACCTTGTGTGCCATCCCCTACCCAGGCAGTGGTTGCCTCTCAGCGCTGCCATGTTCAGAGATGTCCATCCTTTGCTGAAGCCAGAATTTCATTCAGAGCAGTTGCAACGCAGTTTGCTTCAGAGGATGCTGTCTTGGGTCCCGCCAAGCGGTGGCTAAATGATTTATTGAAGCAGAGGCACTATTTTACCTGCAGTGTGAACCACTTCTCTATATGAATATAAATTCGTACTGTTCTATAGCGAGCGCGTAAGAGGCAGGAGCAGGATGCAGGATGCAGGGACTGAGTTCACTGACCGCGATGATGATCAGCGCATCTTCTCACATACATACCAGAGCCAAAACCAGTCCCAGCATCCTAATGCCTGTGCTGTGCATTAATCCTGCACCTTCTTCCCATCAGATGTCAACATCGAGCTGTAAAGGCGAAGATGGGAAATACTGGGAATCCCACTGGGTACCGGTAGCATTCCTTTGGTGTTTCTTTTCCCTGTTGGCTTCAGTTTATTTAGTCTCTGTGATTAGGAACTCCAGCATCAATAAAAGCATAGCTCCAGCTTTGTGCTCCCAGAGCCTGTTTGCCGCTTTAGACCAGTGGGTACCAGTTTAAAGGGCTCAGGTAGAATTTCCACTGAAAGTAAGTAAACTGCAATTGGAACCATCTTCAATATCATTTTCCCCAGGCAAAAACCTAATGGCTACTTGGCACAAGACTGGTTTAATAACATCTGTTTCCCCTTGGATCACTGGGGGGAAGTATTGACGTAGCCATCTTCTCAAGGAGCGCTTTAAATCATGTGTGGCCTTACCAGAACGCTGATAGTTAAAATGTTTATGATACTTTGTGGTATTATCCCTTATAATGGGATGTGATAAAACATAGCACGTATATTGTAAAATACAGGCATTGCAAGGGGTTTATAGGCGTGTGTGGAACTTTCCCTGTTGTTCGGGGGGGAGTTCTCGAGCTATCCAGGCTCTGTTCTGCCAGTACCTGTTGCAACCGGACCACACCACACCAGGGTTTTATTGTCATTCCCACTTACCATGTGCAGAAGCAGGAGCGCGTGTGTCATGTTAATAAGCTTGGATTCTTACGAAATATCTCGAAGTACTGGGAAGATTTCCATGAGGTTCACGTGGTTTTCCGCAGGTGTATTTTAGCTCGCAGCCTGTTTGGTCTGTGGGTAGCCCTTTCCATCCAGAGCTCACCATGCCCTGTGTTTGGGGCCACAGGGATCAGCCACCAGAGACATTGATAAATCGGGGTCTTCAAAAGTTAAAATCCTCTCTTTCCCGTTCCTTTTTCTTTCCCGTTCCTTTTTCTTTCCCGTTCCTTTTTCTTTCCCGTTCCTTTTTCTTTCCCGTTCCTTTTTCTTTCCCGTTCCTTTTTCTTTCCCTTTCCTTTTTCTTTCCCTTTCCTTTTTCTTTCCCTTTCCTTTTTCTTTCCCTTTCCTTTTTCTTTCCCTTTCCTTTACTTTTCCCTTTCCTTTTTCTTTCCCTAGCACCTACTGGTATCTGTACTTGACTTTCCCCTCCAAGTGCTTGGTTCCTGAGAGGTCAGTTGAGGAGAACCTGTTGATATCAGGTGGTTCTGTGGCTCGTTCAAAGTCATAAAGCAAATCAGCAGCTGAGCTTGAAACAGGTCTCCTGTCCTCCTGATCAGCGCAGCGCTGGGTGGTGGGAAGCGTGCTTCTGGCTGTGTGACAGATACACCAGAAGTCGTAGACGAAGTAGATCCCGCCTGAGTGGGGGATGAGTCAGAGGGTAAAACCCCAGGCTTCCTGCACACCAGGGTCCTCCGCAGCTCCGGGATGCTTGGACTTCCCCCCGCAGACATACCGAGAGTGCTGATAGTTTCCACTCTTCTCTCTGTGCACTTCTCGAATCTACAGCCCAGACCAGGTGGTTCACAGGATGTCTTCTGTCCTGACCAGCAGTGCCATGGTGGGGCATCCTCCTCCATGGTGGGGTGTTTCCACAGTGGGGCATCCTCCTCCGTGGTGGGGCATCCTCTGCGTTGGGGCATCCTCCAGTGGGATGCTCTTGCAGAGGAAGAGCCGTTAGGTTGCAAATCCTGCATTCGCAAATTGCCCTGAGCAGTCAATGTCCTCGCTCTACCTCCTAGGAGCAAGGAAAGCTGTTAGAGAAACAGACACCCTGAAAGTTTTTAAAAAAGACTTATGGAGAGTGTTTCCTTCCTTTTTTTAAGCCCTTGGGTAGCTGTCTGTCCTGAGGGTAAGTGCTGGCTGGAGCTGGGACAACACAGCACGCAGATATTCAGAGAGAGCCTAACACTGACTCGGTGCTGAGATGAGTTTCCTGGGCATTAAGTGTAATGTTCAATTTCTTTTTGTTACAGATGGAAGAAAAACGACGCAAGTACTCGATCAGCAGTGATAACTCAGACACCACTGACAGTAAGACCTTTAATTTGAGGCTTTGAACGAGATAACTAAACGATTCACCTCCAGCGGGGAAAACGCTTGAATAATTAACTTTGCAAAGAGTGGAGGAAAACTGCATTTGCTGGGAAGTCTCTGCACAATGAATTGTGCGCCCGGGCTGAGTTTGTCAGAAATGCAGCAACAAGCTGATATCAATTTAAACGCCCCGGCTGTGGCTCCTCTGAACCGATGAGAGCGTCTCCCTGGTGTGAGGAGCCCGGGCGAGGGAGAGCTGCTGCTTGCAGATCTGCCAACGAAGCAAACACCCTTTGCAGACAAATTGTCCTCCTCTGTGAGCTGCAGCCTGAGACTAGTTATCTCGTGCTCGAGTTGTTCTGGGGGAAAGGGAAGTTTTTCCTGGAGCTGGGGTAAAACCAGAGCTGCCTTCTTCCCCTCTCGCGAGCTGAAGAGTGATGTGGGAAAAGGGATAAGGCTCAAGCCAGCGGAGCTCGCAAGCCCACGCTTGCTTTTCAACATCTACCTCACTTCATCCTCATTCAGGCAGGCACAGAAGCATGTGCTCAACAATAAACACGGGCAAATGTGCTGAATTTTGGCTATAAATAGAGCGCTTTCCTCTCCCACTGACTCGGGGGTTTCACCCGCTGCAGACGTACCGCAGTGTTCTGCACCCTCCAGGCACTAATCTAATCCCTTGGCTGGGCTCCGGAGTTCCCGACTAGTTGCTCTTGGTTTCTTACGAATGTCACAGTAATTTCATCTGGGAATTTGCTCTCCACACTTTACAGGATCTGGCTGCTGGATATCTGAGAACGAAAGGGACTTTGCGAAAAGACACTAAACTTCTGGGCCTTTTCCTAACAGGATGATGGGGAGATTACAGGGGGTTATGGAAGGGCTGATCTTGCGGGGTTTGGCCACTATTCCCACAGCTTTAGCCAAACAACTAGTCAGTGTGAGCGGAGTTAGCACCGGTACTGCCAACGGGAACCTGCTGTTTGGCTGCCGGAGGGACCCCCATCCTGCCGGAGCCCTGGGGGGGGGTCTGGGGGCTGAGTGGTGCCTATGGAAAGTGTTTCAGGCCCCATCACCACCGCTCGCTTCTCAGAAAATGGAACAGCTCTAGCTCAGAAAAAGGGGGTTGTTTTGGAAGCCGTGCTCCAAACTTCCCGTCTCCTAATCCCCAGATGCTCAAAGGCTTACCAAGCCGAGCTGCTCGCTGGCTTCCCTGCCTTTTGGGGGTGAGGCATCTTTAATCACCGCATTAAACACCACGGCCTTATCTCTGTCGGGCTTGGATATTTATGCTGCAGGTGATATCTAAGCTGTTGACAAATGCTGTCCTGCAGGATAATTGTAAACAAAGTGGTGACCCTTTTCATGCCTCCGCCGGGAAAGGATGGTAGTGGCATGTTATCTAAGTCTGCAGAGTTGTAGCATCACGTTGTAGCTCGAGAAGAGGCGGCAAGGTGGGAATTAGAGGCTCGATCTCTCGGTATAAAGTGTGGATCTGCTGCTGCAATGCTTGGAGGAGCTCGCTGAGAAAAGCAGCATTTCCCGGCGGCTGCAGCATGGGGACTTCTGCTGTGGGCTTTGCTGCCCAGTCCTGTTAGGTACTGAAATGATTTCAAAAAATGCGTTTGTGTGGAGCCCGCTTGAATGACATCTGGCCTGACGCTGCAGGTGGAAAAACAGCTCTCCTTGGGGAACGCCTGGTGCCATCAGATCTGGCCTTCATCAAGGCCAGGGTTTATCAAGGGTTTATCAAGAGGGCAAGTGGAACTAGTGCCTCTTCCCCAGCAAGCAGAAATAGGCATGTGAGATTTGTCTGGGCTCGTGAGGGACTCGGTTGCCTGAGCTGGCAGGAGGGACATTTCTCACCATGGTGGTACCACACCTGGGACAACCCTGGTTCCTCATGCCAGCTCAGCTCCTGGCCAGAGCCCCTCCTGAAGACCTTACGTGCCTGGCTCCATCGTGTTTGGCAGTTGCTTGTGTGCGTGGTGGTGTTTCCTCCTATTCAGCCATCCCAGGATAAAATCGGTGTTAAATGGGACTATCGATAGTGAATTTGTTGCACCCCAAGAAAACATTTTTATGTAGTGGAATCTGGAGGGGTCCTGCTGTGGCAGAGGATCCAACTGTCATCATCATTATAAAAAGATCCCAGTAATTAGTTTAATATTTATTATTACCAAATAAGTGCAGCCTTGTTTTAGAAGTGATAGTAACACATTAGTCTTGGCACGGGCAGGGGAATTTTACCTGGTTTGGTTGGTATTTTTGACTGGGTTCTGAAGTCCTTGAGCAGTTCAGATGCTTGTCCTTAAGCTGCCTTGTTAGACAATTTTTAGTCTTATCTCCTTAATTCCTGCTCGCAATAGATTCCTGGTTCCAGGAATGAGCCCGGATTCATTTGCTCTTAGAAGTAGTTCTTACTCATGACTTTGGGTTTCTCATTTCTGATGTCTGCCTTTGAAAGGAGTGCTTCTGAGTTTCAGAGGCCTCCATTTCATTGTCCATAGCACCAGGAAAGTGATTCTGATCTCTTATGGTGAGGTACCCTGGGACATGCACAAAAATAATGCCACGTCAAGGTATTGTTGCCTCTGAGTGTTGACCCAAAGTGTAGGTTGAGGCTGTAGTAGTGGCAGTGGAGCTGGTGACAGAGATAGGGGAAAGACATCGTTTCTTTTCCAGGTAACCTGACTCTGTTGCCTTGTTGCAGGTCACACCACGTCCACCTCCAGATGCTCCAAAATTCCGAATACCAAATCCGCCTGGTCACGGCAGAAGGAGAAGAAGCCTTCTGAGGTATGCAGGCTTTTAGGCTTTTGCTAAAGGAGAGTTTTCCCTCTTTTCTTGGTTGTGCTTGCCCAGATGTGGTGGCAACCATTGTGCCCACAGCTGGCTGTGGACAGTGGGTTCCAGGGCAGAGTGTCCTCTGAGAAGCCAGAGCTGCCATTGCAGAGCTGCATCTCCTGCCAGGGGTGCCGGCCTCAACCTTCTTGCTCAGCTCTGCTGGGAGGGAGCAGTGGAGCATGCCAGTGGGCATCTCTGATCACAAGGGGGTACTTGCGCCCACTCCATTGGCGTCCTTGTGCCTACTCCATCCCTCTTTGATGCAGGTGGGGAGAGGTTGAGTTTGGTGGGTTTAGGAGGCCCTGCACTGTCAAGGGTGACTACATGCTGAGGTTCTCCGGTTTGGGTTCCTGACTAGATGCTTTTTCCTTAATGGCACAGGTCGTAGCACTGATGCCAGGGTGGCTTGGTGGCATGGAGGCTCCTCCCCATGAAGAAGTGGGAGGTACAGAGAGCCGTGAAATGAGAGGCAGCGCAGCTGAGTTGCAGATGATGTTGTGTTGGTTGCTTCCTGTCACGGGGCTCAGGGGCATTAAGCTGAGGCCCTTGGTGTCTGACCTTGCCGCAGGGTTTTCCCTCACCCTGAACTGGTCCGGGCAGCACTGCCCACCCTGGGGGGCACTGCCCAGGTCACCCCTGCCCGCTCAGCATTGCTGGGTCTGGGACTGGGGCAGGAGGAGCTGCGTTTCCCGAGGACTGTGCTGGAAGGACGATGCTGTGCCCTTTTTTTCCCTTGTGTGCCTCGGATACATTTCCACTAGACATGGAAACTATACGAGGCATGAGCTGCTGTTGTAGCAACTGCAGTGTTTAGAGGTGCTCATCTTCGTCTCAAGAGCAGCCTGAGCAAAGCCAGAGGGATGTTGTTCTCACATTCCCCTTCCTCTGGACCAGGGTCTGGAGTTAAACAGCGCTAAGTTTAGAAGCAGGTGAAGCTGGCATGGCTCGTGCCTGCTCACAAGCTGTAAACTCCTTCCCAGGCCCCCACATCACACCTCTCCCGAGGCTGTGGCGCGGTGAGCACAAACCTCTCCTGATGTCCTCCCTTCGCATTGAGCCGAGTAGAGATTTTGAGGTTTTCCTGTGGTCACTGCCTGAATTGCAGCTGCACTTACTTCTTACTGCTCTGACAGGTTTGCATTGATAGATTTAATGTGTTGGCAGTGGACAGAGGCTGAGTCCGAGCTGTTGGTGCCTTGAGTGAATAGAGGGGCTGAAAAGTTGTTATTAGGAGCTGAGGTAACTGGAAGCACTTCAGGAAGCAAAGAACCAAGGGTGCAGATGTCCCTGGCTGCTGACAGGGCTGTTGGAAAGCTGTGCGTTAGGGCTGGTAATGTCATTTTTGGGTTATGGATGTGTCCCTCAGCATGGGTGAGGGGGTGTATTCTCTGGCCTGAATCCCCCATTGAAGAAGTGAAGCATTTAGGGCATCTCCTCCTCCTGGGACACCCCCTCTCTGGAGTAACTGCCCATCCCTGTGCCCGGTGTGTCCCTAACATCATCAGAGTAGCCATGTAGGTGCCTCCAGGAGTCCCGTGGAGATGCCCAGTGTCAGACCTGGTTAGATGAGTAAAGATGGGACTCGTGCATCACCAGCAGTACCGTATGTGCCACCCTGCTGCTGCCCAGTAGAATCCTTCTCCAGAAGAGCCTACGCTGGGGGATCTCTTTCTGCATCACATGCTTTTGGCTTTAATCTGAGTTAGCTTTATCAGCCAGCTAGGAGTTGCCCTGGCTGCTAAGGAAGTTCCTGGATATAAGTCCAAGACTCAAAGTGAAAATGCTCCTGCACTTTATGAAGGGCGGTCAGACCAGCATCGAAGTTTTGCTGCTCTACAACAGCTGGAGTGAAAACTAGGTCTTAGTCCATGGCACCCGGGGAGACGTCAGATGCGGGGGCTGTGGGGGCCGGGCTCATTCCGCTGCTTCATGCTCCGTTCTCAGTGAAATGTAGCTCTGGAACAAATAAAGTGGAGCAAAAGCTTAACAGTGCCCAGCTTAGCAACAGTTGGGACAGCAAGTGAACCCCGGTGGCGTGTCTGAATGGAAACTTCAGGGGAATTTGGGGAGGCGATGTGTAATTACTGAAGCTGGAGTTTGGCCAGGATGCTCAAGCTGACAAACCATCTCTTACAAGAGCGTGGTGGGAACCTGAGCAGATGGGAGCAAGCCAGATCTCAGCTTTACCCCCCTTACCCTACGTCTCCCTTGCGGCCACTGGCATCTGGGTCTGCTTGACTTCAGCTCCAGGTGGAACTTTGGGGTCAGGAGAATGTGTCCCTGGGGTTGGACATAGGATTGCAGGTCTGAGACCTCTAGCGGTGCACCATAACGGTTTGGAGGTTGCTCTAGTGAGCACTGGTTTATTGACTTTCTCTACAACAGCATCTTCCAGACTTTTCCATGAGTGACCCAACTTCTGCTTTTGCTGTGAGCACCCGTGAACCCATCTAGTCTGTGTGTGGGATCCGCTGCTTGTTGTCTGTGAAGTGCTGAAGGGTTTGGGACGTCCCGGGGGATTTCTTGCAAGACCACGGGGGTTTCAGGCACAGACTGGGATGGGCATTGTGTCCTGCTGGAGCAAGTGCTGGGAAGTGTAGAACATAAACCACACCACTGTCAAACTACTTCACGTGAACTAGTGAAGGATCTTTCTCTTCGCTGTCTGATTGAGGATGTAAATCACAGGAGAGTAGCAGGGAGAGCATGATGAATGTATTACCAGATATTGAACCCCTCCCCAGAAAAATGTCTTCCCCAGGCGTTTTGGGGCTGGACAAGCCTTTTCAAACAAACAGTTACTCAGACTCCAGGTCTATTTGTGGCTTGTAGCTTTCATAGAATGGTTTGAGTTGGAAGGGACCTCAGAGATCATCTCGTTCCAACCCCCTGCCATGGCAGGGACACCTCCCACTAGACCAGGGTGCTCAAGGCCCTATCCAGCCTGGCCTTGAACACCTCCAGGGATGGAGCATCCACAGCTTCCCTGGGCAACCTGTGCCAGTGTCTCACCACCCTCAGGGTAAAGAATTTCCTTCTAGCTCAAGAGCTGAGGTGTGGAGGGGCCCAGGCGTGTCCCAAGGGGTGGTGATGCTGGAGGGTGGGCTGGGGAAGTGGGGGGCTTTGTGTGAGGGGAACCGCAGAGATCTTCTGCCCTGCTCAAAGTCATGTCCCCGTTTCTCCGTGAGCTGCCGGCTGCCTTCCCCGTGACAACCCGAGCAGGAGATAAAAAAAAATCAAAAGCATTAGTGTTCCATAGTTATTAGCCAGGTCAGGGGGTGATGTTTATTATGAAAGACTCTGTGAGAAGGGATTAACTACACACATTAAAAACCACCCGATACAAGGCATCTGGAAAAACAAGCTTCTTAACATGGAAAAGTACTGAGCTGTTTGTAAACATCCGCGAAGGGGGCCATTGCCAGGGAGGGCGATTATATTTATCTGTGCCTGTCACGGGGCTCTGCCCGGGCGCTTTCCTGATGTGTCCCAGGCACCAGGACTCTGTCCCTTGCAGAGGTGACGTTCGTCCTCACCTGGGAAACAGAGACCTCGGGGCAGAGCCCTGGTGTGATGCTGATGGTACCTGGGGCATGGGCATGGCTCTTCTGCCCTGCCTTTGCCCCTAGGAGAGGATGGAGATGGGCAGCTGCCAGCAGCTTCTTGCATCTGCAGTGATAGCACTCTACCAATCTGGTCATTTTAATTAATCTCATTAGAGCTCGTTTGGCTCTGAACACGGCCTCAAATGGAGTGCGGTGGCCGGTACCCACCGAGGAGCCCTGCGAGATGCTGGTTGTGCTCCCTGCCCCTGGGAGCTGGAGGGAGGGGGGGATGCTCGCTCGAGTCCTCCTTGCCTTGGATGCTGAATGTGCGGTAGGGAAGAAGATGTGCCTAAAGTGTGGATTTGTGCTGCTTTTTGTGACGTCTTAGTGCAATCCTGCCCCCGGCGATAGGGCTGCTGGGGATAGGAGCGCAAGCCTCGCTGGTTAGACTGCAGTCATCAAGCCCTCTCTCCTGTTTCTGACAGGGAACAGTTGTCAGTGTCTGAGGAGAGAATAGAAGAACAAGGCAAGTGTGTAATGATAGTCGCCGGTTCTATCTGCCAGCTCCCAGCCATCAGCAGCCTGGGGACTCCCTCGGATGCTGCCTCTGAGTCACTGTCTTAGCCAGCGTGTTCGTCATTAGCTCCTGAGCTATTTGGGATCCAAACCCTACCCTGCAGTGAGATGCACTGCTAGAATATATTGGCGGGGGGGGGACACCAGCTTTTTTGTGCAAAGCACCTGCCTGACACCCCTCCAGAGGTCCCTTTCCCATGCTGAAGAGCCCTGCTCTGTCTCGGCTGTCCCCTCCAGGTGCTGCTCATCCTCATCACCCTCCTTCACTCCAGACCTTCTGGAGATGAGGGGACCACAGCTGCAGGCAGGGTTCAAGATGAAGGGGAAACCACAGATTTATACAATTTACATTATTTTCTCCTTGCCTTGTTTAGATATTACTTCCGTGTTTTGAAAGATGTTTTTTAATGTCTCTTCACAAGGTTTAACCCTTTTAACAAGCATCCTCCTTGTTTCCCTTCTAAAAAAGTAATTCTCAGTGCATCAGGTCTTGGTTTTTTCCCTGTGATAGGTATATAATGGCCAAGTGCAATGTGAATTCAGTCCCTGGGCTCTCCATGCTTGAAGAAAGGCCCTTCTGGGTATGGCCAAGCAAGACTGGACATGCTTTTACTGGCCTGGATGAGGAGAAAATCCGTCTCTGTTGAAAGGTTTGACTGCAGTGGCTTTGTCACTTCTCCCAAGCCGGCGTGGGGATAACAGATTAATACCATTGTCTTCAGAATGAAGGGCCAGACAAAAATGCTTCTTGTTCCTCTTTTAAATTCAGTTGTTCATTGAATCTTTAACATTCAGCATTTCGAGAGGAACAAGACTAGATGGAGAGATAGCGGGCTGGCTCCCAAATGACCACGAGAGCGAGTATTTTTTTCCCCGCAGACAGATAATATCGCTGCCGACAAGCACAGACCAGGCATTGCCACGTCTCGGAGCCCTGCTACCGAGTATCGCCGCTCACCTCGTTTCAGAAAGGGCTGGAAAAATATGCTATAATGGCAGGGAAATAGGGCTGGGAGGGGGGGCGAGGCCAGGCAGCCGAGGGCTGCACCCACGGAGGTGCTGGCTCCAGCTGATGCAAAGACAGTTTGTACAACCAAAAACTATTCCCAGGGCTCCCATTGTTCCTGTTGTTTTCTCTTTCTCTCAAAATCTTTGTGACTCATGAGCTACAACAAACAATTTTATGCTTGGAAGAGTGAAGGGCTAATAGTGCTGGTTGGAAATGAGGAGAGAGCCCTGCAAATGAGGCAGCCCAAGAGTCTTCTGGTCCTGGTGTGGATGGAGGAAGGGGGTTATGGATGGGGGGTACATGCGACATGGCTGCCAGGACTGCAGTCAGGGGCGAAAAAAAGGGTGTTGAACCAAAACCTAAAGAAAAACTGGTGTTTTGGTATCAAAAAGCCACTCATGTCACTTGTGAGGTGACCTGTTGCTGCCCATCCTTCAGAGCGATGCTTGGAGCACCCACCGCCCGTGCTGACTGCGAAGTCATCTGTGCAAGATCCCAGCAGATGTGAGATCACTGGAGAAGAATTGCAGATTTGTGGAATTACAGGAGGGAACAAACTCAAATGGGAGATTTCGGATGCAGGCTGTGGCCAGGCCCTTCCCGCCCTCTCCCTAGCAAGCATGTTGCGCTTGGTTTTGAACGATGGGCTTCATTGCTTAGATTTTCACGGAATTGTTTGAATTGGGAGGGACCTTTCAAGGTCATCTAGTCCAACCCCCCTGCAGGGAGCAGGGACATCTGCAACTAGAGCAGGTTGCTCAGAGCCCTGGCCAACCTCACCTGCAATGGTGCCAGGGATGGGGCAGCGACCACCTCTCTGGGCAACCTGCGCCAGGCTCTCACCACCCTCAGCAGCAAAAATTTCTAGTCTAAATCTCCTCTCTTTTCATTTAAAACCATCCCTCCTTGTCCTGTCCCAACAGGCTCTGCTAAAAAATCTGTCCCCATCTTTCTTCTACATCCCCTTGAAGTCCTGCAAGGCCACCAGAAGGTCTCCCTGGAGCTTTCTCTTCTCCAGGCTGAACAAGCCCAACTCTCCCAGCCTGGCCTCCCAGCAGAGGGCTTCCATCATTGCTGGGGCCTCCTGTGGCCCCGCTCCAGCAGGTCCACGTCTCCCATGTCTCTGCTGTGCTGAGGACTCCAGAGCTGCCCCAGCACTGCAGGGGGGTCTCCCCAGAGCGAAGCAGTTTTGTAGCAGTGCTTTGCAGTGCAGTGCTTTGGAAAGGGACTTTTTTTTTGCTAAACTGTTCAGGGATACAGATATTTTTGCATATGAACAAAATGACACCCCAGGACTGGGAGCAGGGATGGAGCTTTGCCCCTCGGCCCCATGAGGAAGGTCTAAAAGCCCCAAGGTCAGCTGGGTGCAGATGCAGGAGAAAACCTAAATTCCTGCTGGCTCAGAAAGCCTCGTGCAGGGGGATCCGGGGCTGCTGGAGCCCATCTGGGCTTGGCTGAGCTGCCTGGTCCCTTCGGAGCTGGTTTTCAGCTGCTTCCCCGTGCCGGGTGATGGATGCCGAGGTCGGGCGCGATGCTCCGTGCCGGATCCTGCACCGCGGTCCCTGGCCTGGCTGCTGCTTTTAAAGCTAAATGAAAGCCAGTGCTAGTCAGAGGGTCTTCTTCTTTCGTTTCGATTTAAAGCCCCAAACGGATAACGTCTTTTTGGTTCTCACCCAGGAGCTGGTTTCGTATGAGCAGAAAGTCGTTACTGTAGGATCTGAGTTGGTGTTTTCAGGTTGGTGTTTGGGGCTGAGGGGATAATTGGCAGGCGCAGACCTACGGTGCAGTCATTTGGAAAGCTTGAGTCCTTGAGAGAGCGTGTAAAGTGGGAGCTGGATGGCCGTGAGATTGGCGGGCCACTTTATTGGAGGGGTTTGTGAGTGAGTCAGAGAACCTGGAAATCAGTACGAGGATTGCACAGAAAGGTGGTGGAGAGGCTCGGAGAGCGGCTGGTTGGCTATGAGGGAGAGATGGAGGAGGAGGAGGAATGCTGCTGCGAAGCAGCACAGCCTGGGAGCCCTTTGCTAAGGGAGGGTTGGGAGACAGGGTTCTGATGCCTCGCAGCATCTCTGTCACCCTTCCCATCATGGTAAGGCACCATGGCATCTCCTCCCAAGGGTAGCTGTATCTCTCAGAGGTCATCCAAGTGTTGGACAACTTGATGCTGGTCCATGTAGAAGGTGCCCAGCAGCTGTCTCGGGGTGCAGACTGGGTCTGGTGGGCGAAGCAGCAAATCATCTGTGAGGTGGAGAGGCCAATGCATGAGGTGGTTGTGGCTCAGGGAGGAGCTGAATCCGACCCCTACCTTGCAGATCCCTGCGGTAACCACAGGAGCATCCTTCCCACGCCAGGCTGAGTCCAAGTTACTCATTAGGATGTGAAAATCGCAAGGTGTGTTACATTTAATTAACTCGGGGGATTTTTAAATTCTTTTTTTTTAAGAGGTAAGATTGATAGAGCTTTTGCGTCACAACAGAAAGAACAAAAAATACTGATGTATCACTGGGCCTTGGAAATGGAGCTGAGCCAGAGCGGTTGGGTCTGCAGGCCCAGGCTGTGGCTGACAGTGGTGGTGCTGGGACAGGAGGGGTGAGCTCCAGTCTGTGACTGCCCAGCAGTTCTTTGGTCTAGGATGGAATAATTGCCCAGAAGCAGTTTTCTACACAAAAAGATCTGGGTGGGACTGTGTGTGTGATCAGACAGCTTCTCCACACGGCTGGTGGGACAGCTGGAGCAGCAGGACCTCTGCACTGGGGGCCCGAGCTGCTGGGGGAGGTCGGTGTCCTCCTTGGGCTGCTCTGGTAGAGCCAGGTCCATGATGTGAGGTTGGTGTGATCACACTGGGAAATAACCTGCTGCTTCGTGTATGAGAGATGTGGATGTGAGCAGGGAAAGCCAAGACATGAGGCTGATGGGCAGCTTCGGGCACCTCCTTTAGTTTTGTCTTCTCCTCGCCATGTCCTGCTGTGAAACACTCCTTGTTGCTCACCTGTGTGGCTGTGGGATCAACAGGGACGGAGAGGGAGGTTTTCTCCACGTGCCTTTCTCCTGCCCGTGCTCTGATGCCGCATGAGCACACCCACCCTGACTCCTGGTCCCTCTTGCTTGGAAGTATGAAGGCAAAAATGTCTCGGGATTTTGCAATTTCATGTTCTTTTTCCCCATCTTTAAAGCTGTTGATAGCAAAGGGCGAGGCTGGCCCCTGGACGTCGGTGCGATGCATCTCCGAGCATCGCTGAAACCGGCCGGAGGTTCCCGAGCGAGCCGAGGTAATAAAGTGAACGTCTCGGTTTGACCTTCCCTGATACCAGCAGATCAATAGGCAATAAACTGGATCCTGCTGGCGGGCTGGAAGGGGAGGACAGAGCCTGGCCAGGGCTGCGAGGGGAGCAGGGAGCAGAGCGGCCGAGCCTCCGAGACAATTTGTCAGCTCCTGCGGCCAGGGAGAAACAGTAAACACTCCTATTGAGGGAAAATTGCTTGTTTTCTGGTACCCAACTTTCTCTTCGCCGCCAGGTCCTCAGTTCATCAGTGCCCAATTTATCCTTTATTTGGTTTTCATAAATAATTCAGAGGAGTTTGAGTAGAATAATTGAGTCTTTTCCCAACCCTAATCCCAGACAATTCAAAACAAAAAGACATTTAGATTACAATTTGCGCGTATTAGCTGTTGGGAGATTTCCAGACAACTGATCTGCTTTCCTTTACAATTTCTGTGCCGTTCTATCATTTCTAAAGTGTTGTGCTTTGATAGTTAATAATTTGAGCATTTCCAGTTCTTCATGAAAAGGCAGAGGCATCGCTGTGATAAAGTGCGGGCGGGCGCGCTGCCTTTGGATGGGCCAGCTTATCTGTTTTCCAAGAAGGACTAAATAAATGAAGGAGCGAGATTGCAAATCCAGCCTGCGATGTGCCTTATCATCTTCGGGGAAGGAGATAACATCGTGCTTATTTGGCTTAAAATTAAAACTTCAGCTTCTACGCCGATGTGAGCTGCAGAGCTAGAAGGGATGGATTTGGGGAAGGCTTAATGCAGGAGAACACGAGCCTGGGATCCAGACTGTGCGGAGGGGAGGAATTACACCGAGGGCTGATCCCGTGGCTGCGTTTCCCAGCGCAGAAGTTGGGAGGTACACATGGAGGCTTGATGGAGGGTTTTTCATCTGCTGAGGATGTTGCAAAGCACTGGTGAAGCTGATGCAGAGCAGTGGTGAGCGGTGTGGAATGCATGGCCAGCTGCCCATGGGATGCTGCCTGGACCACCGAAGCCATGACCCCAGCAAACAGCCGAGAGCCCTAAAGGAATTAGCTATGTAATAGCTAGAAGGAAAGGAAAATGTGTTTGGTTTGTGACATGGAGATCGGATGGAGGTGTTTTATTTCCTATCTGGGGCTCCCAGCGGCACTGCTGGCTCCTCCTCGGGCTGGTTGCATGATGTGGTGCAGGCTCTTCCATCTGCCTCTTCATCGGTGGTGATGGGGCAGATGTTGTCGTAAATCCACTGTGGCTGCCCATCCTGGTGTTACCTCAAAGCAATGGGACTGGTCAACTCTCAAGCTGTTGCCTGGTGCTGACTTCGGAAATCACAGAATCCCAACATGGTAGGGATTGGAAGGGACCTCTGGAGATCATCTCGTCCAACCCCCCCTGCTCAAGCAGGTCACCCAGAGCAGGGTGCCCAGGGTTGCATCCAGGTTTGGAAGGCAGGTTTAGAATCTCTCCAGAGAAGGAGACTCTACAACCTCTCTGGGCAGCCTGGGCCAGGCTCTGGCACCCTCACAGCAAAGAAGTTTCTCCTCGTGTTTAGATGGAACTTCCTATGTTCAAGTTTGTGCCCGTTGCCTCTTGCCCTGTCACTGGGCACCACCTGAAAAAGGAAAATGGAGATCTTTGTTTGGGCTAAGGTTTTAGAAAGGACATTGCTGTGGTGGGTACCAGTGTCCTGGGGAGCGTGGAGACCTCTGGGGCAAGTTAATGACATGTCCAGACCTTTCTGGTAGCTGGTTGCCCTGGAAAGGGCATTCCCGTGTCTTCCACCAATGCTCCTGTGCTGACTGCCAGGTCGTGCCCTGCAGCAGGAGCGTGATCGTGCCTGCTGCCTTGTGTTGCCAGCACCGTGCTGGGCACGTTGCTGAAGGAGTTGTTTGGATTTGCATGCCATGAAATAGTGATGCCATGCTCCTGATGGCATGTTCAGTCATGATGTGGAAGTAGGTGTCCTCAGAGGGCAACTGGGTTGCCAGCAAGGGAGGTGGAGGACACGTAGATGTCAGCAGGGTCCACTTGAGGAAGCTTTGAAAACCTGTTGGGTGCCCAGAACCTTTGGAAGCAATTCCTACCTGGCTTTGCCCAAGGGCGAGTGTCTCCAAAACAGCATTTTCTATAGCGGTTTTGCAAATGGAGTGGTGTAGAAGTGCTGCAACGCTCCTGCCCTGGTGCTTGGTGGCTGGAGCAAGGAGGTAGCACCAGCCCTGGTGCACCCTGATTATGACATCTCACACATCCCTTCTTATGCTCGATGAACATTTATCTTAATTTTTTTTAAAATTTCTCACACTGGCAGCACAGCGGAAGGTTATTGTGCCGTCTGTAACCAGGCGTTTGTAGCGTGTGGAGACTTAAAAGAACCTGATCTTTCTCAAACTCAGCCTAATTCTGACTGTAATATGTAGGCTGTTAATTATGCTCCTTGAAGGATGCACTGAGACCGTGTCTGGCTGACTCAAATCAGGTTTATATAGATGTAGTCAAGAGTGTCTCCAAGCTGATGCATCAGGAGGATGGTACCGGTACAATTCAGAGGTCCCGACATAGGAGAGGTTGTTTGTGTATTGTATTTAACTTAATTGGGTTAGCAGCTGAGACTCTGAGGATTAAACAAACTGACCTAAATACTGGTCTCAGTGGTCTTAGTTAATGCCTCGTTTCCTGCATCTCAGCTGATTTGGTTTCCCAAATGCTCTCCAAGGCGTGTTAGCTTTGCGTCGAAAGTGTAAAACCATATCGTGTCGTTTTATGGTGCCTCTGACGCAGCAATACTCGTTTGGAGAAGAAAATGCTCATCTGGGCGAACAGATTACACAGGGTCTGAAGAAAACACCTGATCCATCCCAGCCCCGCCGAAGGTAGCGCAGGAGTAGCAGGGATGGAGTGGGCAGAGCGAGATGGTGGCCAGGCATGAGTGCTGGCACCGGCGGTTATTATTTCAGCTAATAGCAGATGGTAGAGAGGAGAACTCATCCATTTTCATTTACAATTTATTTTTATGCTGCAAGAGGCAGAATCGCTCGAGTCATTGCTGTCAGGCAACCCTCGGGAAGGAAAACCTTATTTACCGCGAGGGATTTTTTTGGAATGAGCTTTTCATGGCAGTATGTTGGGGGAAGACTCTGCAGGGCTGGAAGCGAGATGGAGAATGAGCCCATTCACTGTCTGAGGGGCTGGAGGATTTTCACAGAGGAGGGGTCTGGTGTCAGTCTCACAGGAGGGTGGGAAAAATCTCTGTGTTTGACTGTGGTGTGTAAGCAGGCCCCTGGATCACCATTTAGTCACCTATTTTCCATCTCCAGATGGTTTTATTTTGCCTTTTGCTTCTTGATGTGCCGTCACTACTGGAGCAGTTGAGCCCTGTTGGGTACCTTCAGCTTTTGGCTGTCCCCACTTGGCATTGAGGTGATGTGATGAGGACATGAAGGTGCTTGAGGCAGTGAGGTGACATGATGGGGACATGAAGGTGCTTGGGGTGATGAGGTGATGTGATGGGGACATGAAGGTGCTCAGTGTGATGATGTGATGGCGACATGAAGGTGCTCAGGGTGATGATGTGATGGCGACATGTCTCAAGGTGCTCAGGGTGATGATGTGATGTGATGGGTGTGAAGGTGCTCAGGGTATTGAGGTGATGCGATGGGGACGTGAAGGTGCTCGAGGCAGTGAGGTGACATGATGGAGACATGAAGGTGCTTGGGGTGATGAGGTGGCTCTGAGTTTCCCACAGCTTCATTCATGCCAAGAACATAATTTCTCCCAGAAAGGCTGAACGTGGAGAAGCCCTGCTACTGCACATCCCTCAATGTCTGGAGTAGGTATTTGTGTGGAGATGTTGAAAATATGTAGCCCCCTAAGAGAAAGCAGCCCATCATTTTTTCAGTTTAACACTCATTTTCAGTCTGTCTCAGTCGAGCTTGCACCCTGCAGCTGGATTTCACATCTGCCTGGGCTGAGGGACCTCAGAGGGGTTGCGCCCGCGGGGGCTTGGGCGCTTGGTGCTGCCTGGCCAAGCAGAGGAGTGCTGCCCGTGCACCTTGTTCTCCTCAAATCCTGCCCAAACCTCACCTTGGAGGTGACATAAAGTGACACCCTGAAGCCGTGCTGCTGGGGACACAGGCACCTTTGGGGACCGATTCCCCAGGACACCTTCCCTGGGCACACGTGCAGCCGGCATCTACCAGACCCCTTCACCCTACCTGTTGGATGGTTTTCTTTCCCGGTGCAGGTTTTCCGTACGGATCTGATAACGGCCATGAAGATCCCCGACTCCTTCCAGCTGAGCCCAGACGAGTACTACATCCTGGCCGATCCCTGGAGGCAGGAGTGGGAGAAGGGCGTCCAGGTGCCGGCGAGCGCCGAGGCCATCCCTGAGCCCGTGGTCAGGTAAGCGAGGACTCTCTGGGGTCCCCTTGGTGGGGTCCCCTCTGCCTGGTCCCCTCCATGGGGTCTCCTTTGCCTTGGTGGGGTGCACATCATCTCAGAGACCATGTAAGGGGGATGTATGGGGACCTCGCACCACTCCTTGCCATGGGAATTTGCTTTCTGAAAGTCCTTCTCATGCGTGCCTGGCTTTTCTCAGGTGGCAGAGAGGAGCTGTGCCAGGTGGGCCAGCTCCTTTTTTGCTCTTGATCAGGGGAATTTTACGAAAAGGCCTGATAAAAATCAAAGAGAGGGTAAAAAAATACCAGCAGAAAACCACCCACAGTGTCAACCTCTGCCTGGTTGGTTGATGCGTCTCCATCTAGAACCACGTGGCTCTACTGGTGGTGTTTCACGGCAGGGGTGCAGGAGTTGTCCCTTAAATTAAAAGCTTCCCTCTTTGCCATGTAAGCTGTTTGTGCATATTGGAAACGTGGTGGGCATGCTGAGATTGGGAAAAGGAGCCCAGCGAATAGACAGGCATCTCCCAGGCTTTGTAGAGATGATGTCTATCAGCCTGGATCGGTGTCTCATTAGCTATTTTAAAATAGGGAACTGAGTTCTAAAATAGACGCTTAAACAGCTGCTCGGGCAGAAAAGAAACGTGGGGGGGCTGCTGCCCGTTGGCCAAGCGTGGGGGATTATCCGTGGGGGAAAGGCTGGTGCTGCCGGTGGGGAGAACTGGGCAGGATGAGACAGGACCCCAAAACTCCCAAGGTGGGACCCCAAAACTCGTGGGGTCGTACTTCAACACTCGTGGGGTTTGCAGGAGCGTTGCAGCTCTCTTGTGCTCGCTTTGTGGCGTGCATCCCATGAAAGCATCGTGCCGGCGTGATGCTGGGGTGGCTGGGG
>VZZY01018058.1:22617-79528 GCA_013400335.1 Eurystomus gularis
CCCGTTTTTCTGAGGGATTTGGGCAAGGCGGGGAGGCCGGCGGAGGCTCCGCTTGTCCCCCAGCGACAGCAGCTGCCGCTGCAGCTGCCGACCCCGCTTCTGAAGTAAACTTTTGTGTGCGCTCCCTTTCCTTCCCCCCCGCCCCCCCCTGCCCGGGGAAAACGGAGAAAGAAATGAAACTTTTAATGAGTCTGAACACATCAAAAGGGAAGTTGTAAAGGGGGCTGTTGAGTTGATTTAATCCTTGGGAGAAAAAAAATAAAAAAAAGAAGGGGACGGAGGTGGGGGGGGGCGGGGGTGAAAAGCCCTGTGTGTGGAATATCTTTTTTTAGTTGTCTTTGATAGCTAACCGCAGTCTGGACTCGCTTGCTCTGCTCCCCAGCTGAGGGCTCACGCCGGTGCTATTTCCAGCTGAAAAGTGATAGCTCGGCGCTGCCTGGGCTGGCAGCACCCGTGGAAAACCAGCCCGTGGGCACTGCTTCCCTGGGGAATTTTGCACCCCAGAGCTCTGAGCCAGGGGCTGCCGGGGCGCGGGGCAGGCTGCAGATGGGGTCCCTCTGCTTTTCTCCAAGCCTTTGTTTTGGGGCATTTTGGGGCAGCTCTGCTGGTTCTGCATGTTCCCACTCAGGGATGCTCCTCAAGTGATGCCTGGTGCAGGTCATCCCCCCCAGGTCCCCATACCACGCTGTCCTGCTCTGGCACCAGCCCTTTCCCAATATCTTCCATTTTTTTTGGGCCGCTGTCGTTATCTCCTTTCATTCTTCTCTCCTCTAGACTGAGCAGATCCATTCATTTTAAGCTTCCATCAAAGGTTGTGTTTTCTGGAGTTGTGAACATTCTTGGCACCATCTTCCAGGCTTCCCCTGGTTTTGCCCATGTCACCACAGGGACATGCCCACAGGCTTTGGAGGGGACATCAGGCATCCCACCACGGCCTGGTGCTGCCCACTCACGTTGAGCTGGGGTTTCACTTCCACCATCAGATCCTCTTCTGAAGAATTTCCTTATTCTTGGGGTTACTTGTCTCATTTAATTATTTTCAAGCTCGGCTCTATTCCATAATCCTTGATGAACTTTCTCTTGCGATAGTTGCAGCTCTTTGTTCAGTTCCTCAACACTGTTTTGAGTTCAAGCCTTGCTCTCCAAAGAGTTTGTGGCTTCCCCTTCACCAGGGTTAAACTGAACAGCCTGAGCAAGCATATCCTGTGTCTACACGGGGATGCCTGGCCCCACAGAGGTCTTGACACAGCCCATGGACACTGGGGAGCATCTCCAGATAGGTAGCATTGAAGCCTTGCTAAGTCAAGATGGGTCCCATCTGCTGCTCTTCACCCACCGTAGAGGTCAAGGTTTTCCTTGAGTTTTATTTTTAAAGGCAGATAATGTGTGTCATCTTCTGGTCTTCTGAAATCCAGCATATTCTCTGGGACCTCTCAAAGATACCCGTTAGTGGCTCCATCACTCTTGGCTAATCCCAGATGGATTTCTGCAGCCCCTCTGGGTCATGATGTGCCCCGCACATCCCATCCTTTTCCTCCCTGGCTGCTGTGGGATGATGCTGCTTACCTACAGCCTTAGCTTCCTTGGAGGTCTTTCCTCTTGTCTGTCTGTCCTGCACCATCTTATCTGCCTGAACCACCTCTCTTTGCATGGCCTGAAGGGCTTTGTCCTCAGCCTGAAGCCTGTTGAGGTATTTCTCCTTCGCTAGTGTGATGTGAGCAGAATGAAGAGCTCGTTTTACAGCCACGTTAACGGTTGCACCTGGTTTGTGGCCATGATGCACGTCCCGGGGGGACAAGCGGTGACGCTGCCAGGTTTTTTAATCAGGCCGGCATCTCTCCACATGCACACCAGAAGGCACAGCAGAGATTCAGGGAGATCTCCCAAGCAGTTCTCCCTCCGGTAGCATCCCTGCCCTCAAATGCTTTCCCACTTGGGTCACCAAGCCGAGAGTCGGAGATGGAGAGAGCAGCGCTGGGCGTGCCAAGGACAGATGAAGCCTGGAGTGCCTTCTGTACCTCCCGTGTCAGACAACTCCCTCTTGCAGCTTGCCCTCCTTTGGAGAAATGTCAAGTATTTTTTCGCAGATGACTCTATTTCCTCTGCCTAAAGAGAGCAGCCTCCAAAGGCCTTACAACTCCATTTACCTCCCGAGTTTAATTGCTTTAATTTGTCCCCATCTCCATGACTTTGCCGATCCCACCTGAGCTGCTGCTTTCGCTGCCCCCACCGGGGCTCGGCACCAGTTTCTCCCTTTGCTTCCAAACTTTCCTTTCCCCCTATTCAAACAGAAAAATTCACAGAAACCCAACAGATCCTCTTGGGATATGGGCGATTAATGGGTCCTGTGTCAGATATGGGTGGATGATGGATCCCGTGTCAGATATGGGCAATCCGAATTCCTTGCTCTGCTGAAAAAAAAATCCCAGCACTGATTTTTTGGGGAGCTGGGAAATTTGCATCCCAGCAGCTCTTCCCTCACTGTTGGGGCAGCGTTTTGCTTCCCCCCCCATCTCAAAGGTGTAATGCAAGGATGTGACAGAGTCTCTGCAGGGGATGGATGCCTGTGGTAATCCACTCCTAACTGTTGTCATTCCTGACAGCCTTTTCCATGTGAAATTCCTAGAGGGAGCCAGGGGGAGGGTGGAGAAGCCACTAGAGCCCTGGGAGCTGGAGAGCAGGCAAGCACTGCCTGCAAAATAATACGCAACCCCTGGGGTCTGGTTCCTGGGCTGGGCAATCAGCAGCCAGCAGACTCCACCGCAGAGGGTGTGAGAGTCGCTTCCCGCTCCAGAGGTGGATCCCGCCCGCTCCAGAGATGGATCTCACCCTCGGAAAGGTGCCTTGTACGCAGCCGCTGCTGCTCTTCTCATCTCCCGCCTGGGCGCTTGGAAACCAGCTCTTCCTCCCCGCACCCTGCCTGTAGGTTTTGTGCCTCCAAAGCTGAAAATTAGATTTTTTTATTTTTTTTTTTGGGAAACATTTTATTTTTCTGCAGCTCTAAAATGTCAAAAGCTGGGGGTGAGACAGAAGGAAAGAGCTGTCTTTTAAGGAATGCTTTCCCCGGAAAGCAGTCATCTCAAAATGCCTCCGCTAAGAGCCACCTTAAACTCGAGGGTCCTTTCTAGGTTAGCACGAATGGCAGTGCAGTTGCAGTTGCGAGGAAAGCGGTGGGGGAAGAGGTGCAGCATCTCTGGGCTCGGTGTCCCGGGAGGCACGGATGCTGCCGATGGCCACCCGCAAACCAGGGTTATCTCAGGGAGATCAGCTGCTTCCTCTCCACAATCATTTCTGGCTCATCGCTACTGAAAAGGTTTTGGGTTTGGTTTTTTTTTTGGTAAGGTAACATGCCTGAGGATTGCCCAAAGCTTGAAGGGCTCCAGCGTGGTGAGAAAAGACGCTTGTAGTCAGATGAGAGCAGGGGAATGAGGAGTCGAGGCCAGCATCCTCTGCCTGCACATCTCCAGGTCACCCGCCCCAGGATGTGGGTGGTGATGACAATACATCCCAGTGATGACAGTGCATCCCACCTCTGCTAGAGCCCACAGCTGAAGGATCTCCACCCAGAGACAAGCCTTGCAGCCGCGGTGTGAGCTCTGCAGTTATTTTACAATTGGGGAAACTGAGGCGCGGGAGATTTCCGCCATGAGTCAGTGGTAGAGCCAGGTACGAGGTCCTGGTCTGGTGTGGAGGTGCACTTGGGTGTTGGCTGCAACGTTGGCCCATCTCAATATGGTTTCAGTGTAAAGGTTAAGCGAGGTAAAGTAACGGGAAGAGTTATCACAACAGTTGCGGGGCATCGGGGCTGCGGGTGCTGCTCCTGTTGTAAATGGGAAAGAGAAGCTTTAGATGAGCTTTGCCTTCCCAGAGTCACACCGCGATACACCCAAGAGGAAAGCAGACCTTGCTAGTTTGCCATGGGCGCTCGTAGGAGGCTGCGAAGCCCTTTTTGCAGAGCAGGTGGGCAGGGACCCAACCCTGGGTCATCCCACCC
Source organism: Eurystomus gularis (assembly GCA_013400335.1). NCBI lineage: Eukaryota > Metazoa > Chordata > Aves > Coraciiformes > Coraciidae > Eurystomus > Eurystomus gularis. The sequence goes on from VZZY01018058.1 coordinate 26,612, forward strand.
ACTGCCAGCGATGCCGGTGCTGTGCACAGCAGCACGTTGGGCTCGAGAGCATCACTCCATAGAGCAGCGGTACCTGCGTAGGGTTTTACGCACCTGTCCAGGTTTGCATTCCTCCTTTATTTAGTGATTTAACATTTCTGGCGTGCGGCTCCTTCCCCAGGCTGACAGGGATGCGGGCAGGATCTAGAGGTGGCTCTTGGATCTCGCATTAAGCCACATTAGTATGTGCTGTAGATTCTGTTTCCTGTGAATTTGCACACAGCGGGAGGAAGAGCAGGAAGGCTGCTTCTTGCTGGCAGCCTTCCCAGATATTCTTGGCGCTGCAGATCTATACTCGCGTCGTTGCTGTGGCCCTGTTTTAACAGAAAACAGAAAGTGCTGTGGCAACAGGAAGGCACAACCTCGGCGAGTACCAACGCGGCGATGGCGAAGGCACCGGCGCAGCTGCCGTCTGCCGCGTCGGCGCGGTGTTTGTGTCATAGAATCATAGAATCGTGAAGGTTGGAAAAGACCTCTAAGATCATCAAGTCCGGCTGTCAACCCAGTGCTACCATGACCACTAGACCATGTCCTGAAGTGCCACATCTACACGTTTTTTTAACACCTCCAAGGGTGGTGACTCTACCACTTCCTTGGGCAGCCTGTGTTGCTGTCCTGTCGCTTGGGTTCCCTCTGGCCCTTCCCTTCCAGAAGCCACACATGAAGGTAAAGCAGGTCCTTGCTGGGCTGCTGGGCATGTATCGAGCTGGTGTGGGGCTGGCTGTGCTTGGATTGTGATGTGGAGCTGCCTGGCTCAGCAGTGGACAAGGGGCTCATCTTCTTCGAGCTGCGTTGCTCTTTAGTGGACTCCAGTTCCAGAAGGAGTTGCCCTGACATCTGCATGATGTTCAGCAGTTCTTTCAGAGGATGCAGAATTGTTGGCAGGGATGTTCATGTCATGGTTTTGCGATACCAGCATCATTGCAAAAGGGAGCGAGAGGAGGGATGTGGAGTGAGTCTGCTCACAGGGAGTGTTGGAGATCACAGAATCACAGACTGGTAGGAGTTGGAAAGGACCTCTGGAGATCACCTTGTCCAACCGAGACAGGTCACCCAGAGCAGGGGGCCCAGGATCGCGTCCAGGCAGGTTTGGAATCTCTCCAGAGAAGGAGACTCCACAACCTCTCTGGGCAGCCTGGGCCAGGCTCAGACACCCTCACACCAAACAAGTTTCTCCTCCTGTTCAGGTGGAACCTCCTGGGTTCCAGTTGGTGCCTGTTGCCCCTTGTCCTGTCGCTGGGCACCACTGACAAGAGTCTGGCCCCATCCTCTTGCCCCCCATGGGCCCTTGAGCTCTTGATCAGCATTGATCAGATCCCCTCTGAGGCTTCTCTTGTGCAGCTCAGCAGCCCCAGGGCTCTCAGCCTTTCCTGGGCACAGAGATGCTCCAGTCCCCTCAGCATCTTTGTAGCCTCCACTGGACTCTCTCCAGTAGTTCCTTGTCTTTCTTGAACTGAGGAGCCCAGGATGAATGTACTGGGAAGGGGAGAGTTAACTAGTGCACCAGTAATGGATGTAGGACTGGGACGCATCCCTGCCCTTCTCGGTGACTTGGCGTATCCCAGCAGAGCTGGATCTTGTGTCGAACACCCAGCGCAGGGCCGGAGCGATTCCAGCGAAGGCAGAAGATAACACTGGGAGCAATCTCTGCCGCGGTGTGTGGCGTGGTGGTGCCGAGGAGCTGTGGCCGGCACGGTGCAGACGTCCCAGCAATGCCTGGACTTCACCTCTCCCTCTTCCAGCGGCAGCTCTGGATGGCAGCCAGGCCGTATCCTTGCGGCAGCGCGGCTCCCAGCCCGGGGAGGGCTTCCCGAGGCCTCGTTCTCAGCATGTACTCTATGAACCAGCACACTTTGTTCTCGAGTGTTGAGATTGGACTTCCTTTCCTCGGTCGGCGACGCAGGCTGGCTGTTGACTCATCAGCAGCTTCCCTTGGGCTTTGCTGCAGAAGGAGCAGGCAGGATTCTGCAGCAGTTTGTGTATCTTTTGGAGCAGAGCTTTTATTTTTTTAACGTGATCCTTTTTTTTTTTTCTTCTCCTTGCTGTTTTTCTTCCCTCCAGCTCATCGTGAAAAACGTGTGAGTTTGGGGCTTGCTGATGGCATGCTGGCGATTTCACAGGGGCCTGTTTCTTGGGTTGGTTATCCCCATTCTGTGGCTGCCCACCCTTAAATATCCCTGGATTCTGGTACTCTTCAGAAATACAAGGGTGCTTCCCTTTCAAGATCCGAGACTCTGCTCGGATCAAAAGAAACAAAAACCCCAACTGCCCTTGGCTCGAGTGTTTAGATCACAAGCCCTGGGACGTGGGAGTGTGGGGAGAGGACGTCTTGCTGCCTGCACGCTCCTGGGGACCTCGGGGTTGATGCTGGTCCATGGTGAGGACAGGCTGGCCAGTGGCACTGATCCAGGACAGCAAAACCCCTCCTAGCCATGTAACATCAGTGAGGTCCCTCTGCAACTCCATCGGTGGGAAAGGGCTTCCCACCAGATCTGCTCAGGCAGCCCTTGTCCCTTGCAAGCAGCAGGGAGGGATGAGTTGTTTGCAGGGTGGTCTCTTCTGCTGGTCTTGTAGATCCCTGACGTAAGATGGGGTGAATCACCCCTGGGGCAGCAGAGGTTCGACATTTCAGAGGGTCTGGACTCTGCAAAGGTGGTACCAGGGCTGTAGAGGGTTGTTAGCTCGTTCCCGATGCCTGTGAGTGCCTTGCAAAGGAATAAGCCTGATTTACTCTGTTGCTTGTAATCATTTCTGGTTTACAATCTGCTTGACAAGTTCTCGTGTGGGCTTTCAGCAGGTCCTCACCTTTATGAGTTTGCTACGGGAAACGTGTTAATCCAGCCTGTTCTTTCCTAATACTGAGCCACTTGGACTTTTATTTTGAATGTTTGCTAATCCTCCCAGTGGATGCCTGTGGTTTATACTGGATCAAGCACACAGAAAGTCAAGTGTGTTTCAGCAGTAAATATATAGAACGAGCAAGCTTGATTTCCTGCTGGTCTGTAACGAGGTTTACAGCTCTTGGGACAGACTCCAGTTTGGTTCAGCCTCTGGAGTCTCCACATCTTGCTCCATCACCTCTGCTCTCCATCCAGAACCATGAATTTAGTGTCCAGCCGGGCAAACCGTAGCAGATCTGATTGCTGCTGCTTGCAACTGCGGCGGTAATTAAATCACCTTGTAGTGATTTAGTGCACCTTGTGTCCCCATTGAACAATACAAGAAACTATTACTCTTAAGTGCTCTTTAGAGTGGTAGAAGGAGCAGGACAGCCTGGCAGCACGAATACAATCACAGAATCATAGAATTGTTTTGGCTGGAAGAGATCTTTTAAGATCATGAAGTCCAACCATTAACCCAGCACTGCCAGGTCACCACTAAACTATGTCCCTCGGCACCACATTTGCAGGTCTTCTAAAGCCCTCCAGGGATGGAGACTCCACCACTGCCCTGGGCAGCCTGGGCCAGCCCTTCACAACCCTTTTGGGGAGACATTTTTCCTAATGTCCTACCCAAACTTCCCTTGGTGCAACTTGAGGCCAGTTCCCCATGTCCTATTGCTTGTTCCCTAGGAGAAGAGACTGACTCCCCCATCTGGCTCCAGCCTCCTTTCAGGGAGTTGTCAAGAGCCAGAAGGTCTCCCCTGATCCTCCTTTGCTCCAGGCTGAACACCCCCAAGTCCTTCAGCTGCTCCTCACCAGACTTGTGCTCTAGACCCTTCCCTAGCTTCGTTGTCCTTCTCTGGACGCACTCCAGCCCCTCAAGCTGTTCAGTTCTTGGTGCTGCTGCAGATAATCCTGTTGAATTTAGGTGTTTAGTCTGCACTGCTAGAAAGTGAGCTTTACCATGTTCCCAGAACCTTGGTGATGTGGAGAAGAGCTGGTAGATGTTTTTTTTCAGTGCACTTGATCTGGAAAACGCACCCAGGCAAGCATAGCTGTGGCTGGTGCAAGAGGCAGACGGATCCCTCCTGCTTTGGTGGGATGGGCTTTGCGCTGCTTTCAGTGACTCAGCGTCAAAACCGTTCTGGGATCAGCGTTCTTGCAGTGATGCACAACACATTAAGAAAGCCTGGATGCTGCCTCTTCAAATTCCTCAAAGCTGTGCTCTCATTGGGTTGGTTTTCTCTAAGGAGACCTCTGCAGTGGCACCGTGCTCACCGCCGGACTAATCATCTTTGTGCCCTCGTCTGTATTTGGAGCTTTCAGATGCTCAGCTCTGTTAGCAGCAGAGCTGGGGGGGTTTGGCCAGTTCCTGATCCGGCAGGTGCAGAGCTGCTGCCATTGCTCCACTTAGTAGGTGGATATAAATACAAGGGGAGCTGTTTCTGTTCCTGAACTAATAGTGGAAACATTATCTGACTGAGATAATTAATGCCAGATGCTTTAAGGTTGGTAGCTCGGCTTGGGTTACATGAAGAAGCAACATTTTTTCGTCTTTTTATATCCAGAAAACACGCGCTCAAGTGTCTCTGGCTTCCCTAGTAGCAATTCCAGGATATATGTTGCTTAAATGGAAATGAGTCGTGTACTAGTGACCTGCTGGCTGGGTTTGGAGAATGTTGGCGAGTGACATGGGTCTCTGAAGGGTCATCAAGTAGGTTAGCGGTGCTCTGGGAGAAGGAGGAGAGCAGCACCCGTGGGTGCTGGTGCTGGCTCTGCCTTGGGGCAGCAGATGCTGCCTGAGCATCCTCTGCAGCTCTCCTGGGCTCGGGGGCTGCCGTGTTTTGCTGGGTTTTGGAGCAAGGAGAGCAGCAGAGGCTGTGCCTCCTCCAGCAGCGAGTCAGAGACCCCTCCTGCTCCCTTCAGTGCTGCTGTTGAGGCTGAACCGGCACAGAGAGAAAAGTGGGAAAGGAATCTGAAGAAGGTCCTTGCACAGCATCCAAAATTATGGTGTGTTTTGCTCTCAGCCCAGACGCTGCTTTTGTCTAGTCAACCAGAAAAACATCTGCGTTCTGTTGTTCCAGCCAGCCCACCAGCAAACCGCTGCCTGGCCATCGCCGTCTGTCTGTGCAGCCGTGGTTTTCTTCTGCGCTCAAGTTGTGCAGATGAACCCTGCCGTGAAATGGTGCCTGTCCTCTCCTCCACCTCGAGAAGGTGGATGCTGCTCTGCAGCTTCCCAGCACCGCACCTGAGCTCTTCTTTAGCAGGTCCCTTCCCCGGTGTACGGCAAAATGGTTTTCTGGGCACTGAGTCAGAGTTGAGACTGAAATAATTCATTTCGCTGAGCTAAATCTCGGTGAGATTTAGGCTGGATTGCGAACGTGAGAAACAGAGGGACACCAACACTCTGGTCTTTATCTAGTCTGCTGAGTATCAGCCTTTTTATATGGTGATAAACAGCTCAGAAACGAAATTGGAAAAGCTGTCTGGATTTAACAAGATGGCTGTTTAGTGCCTCCTGTTCACTTGTTTTCCTCTTTTTATCACATCAAAGAAGAGTGAATCACTTTCTCCTTAGAGGATTACGTTATTCCAGAGGCCTGGAAGGAGCCACTCTGGTTACAGGCTGTTGCTGGAGGAGATTTTAGATGGAGAGGGGAAAACGGAGCATTTTTCTTATTGCACCTGTTAATTGCAATTTGGAGCTTCAGCTGTTAAACTTCCAGAACCTGCCTGTATAAATCCTAAACTGCCAGGAGGCTGTGAAGGGCCACCCTACCCTGTCCTTAACGTTTTGCACAGAAATGGTGTTGCCACAGGGGGATTTCCAAACCCAAATAGCAAGACTCTGGATGGTCCCAGAGCCAAAAGGAATTTCCCAGCCGAGATGAGGCTGTGCCGGGGCTGTGTCCTGCAGACCTGCGCTGCACCAGTCGCTGGGGATGTTTTGGTAATGGTAATTTGTAATATTCACTGGGTAATGAAGAATGTCTGAGGTTTAGCTGAGAAAACATTTGAAGGAATGGCGAGGGTAGCTGAGCTCCGTTGTCCTGGGCTGATTCCCACCTGGCAGAGGATGCCAGGATCCCTGACGCATCCCAGGGTCCCTGATGCATCCCGGGGACCCTGGCACATCTCCAGTGCCGGAGGGATGGGGTGTGCAGGAGGGATGGGGTGTGCAGCCTGCGCAGCCACCCAGCGTTACACATGACGTCACCTGGAGCCGCACTCACTGGCTGCTGGTACCCGGAGGGCAGGACACTGCTGCAAGCAGTGTTAACCCCTTCCTGAGCATCCCAAGTGCCACTTGGGTGGCACAAAGGGACCTTTGCGGGGCTGAGCTTTACCCACTGATGTCTGCACAGTCACAGGGTGCCTTTTGGGCACGGTGCTCCTGTTACAGGAGCTTGGTGGATCCTCGGGGGGCCGGATCCAGCTGCTTTGTGCTTCCAAAAGAGCGGCAGGAAGCCAGATGAGAGCTTCAGAGCTGAACCAAGTGTTCACCGCCTGCGTAGGTTTTTGGGACAAGCAGTTTACTGCAGGTTTAGGTTATACCAGCGGGTAGTGCCAGCCCAGCCATCCATCACCCGCATCAGCAGTGGTGCTCATGAACCACGCGGTTGCTGGAGCATGGAAGTAACACAGGAAGGGTTGATGTTTTGTTACCCCCACCAACTTCTTTTTGCGAGAAATGTGCTTGTTACAGCCCGTGGCACGAGAACAGCAATTAACGAGTAGATGTGGCACATCAGGACATGGTGTAGCGGTCAGGGAGATGTTGGGAGGAAGGTTGGACTTGGTGATCCTAGAGGATTTTCCCAACCTTAATGATTCTATAGCCTAAGAACAGCACAAAGTGGGGTGGGTGACGGCGTCACCAGACTGGAGGGCCACCAGAGGTTTCACTTCCTGAACCCACCTTTGATCCCTGGGCCGAGCCCTGTGCCCGTGGCCGCTCTGTTACGTATGTCTGAATTTTTGTGCATCTGCAGAGGCTGTTGAGGGGTTTTGGCTCCAGCAGCCACTAAGGAAATACTGCAGATTCTTACTTTTCTGCATAAAGTGGTCCCAGCAGTGCCAGCTGAAACCAGGGCTTTAATTCTTTTGAGATTCTTTGTTTTAAAATAAAAAGGTTTGGTCACAGTGGTTGGTTGAAATGCACTGTGTTACCACTCTTCTGCTCAGGACCAGCCACCTCCAGCCTTTCCTCTGCTCCATCATGCAGGAGGATGCCTTGGCAGACACTGGATATCCCTGGTCCCTGCCACAGGGTCCAGAGTCTCTGGTTTCAGGTCTTCTGCCAGTGTCCTGTGCCAGGGTGAGAGCAGGGTGCCCTCAGGGCTCTGAGCTCTCAAGCACCTTGCACTGGTGACCAGGATGCTCTTGATGTTACCTGGAGCATCTTTAGTTGAGGAGGGGAGTAGTGAAGTGCACAGGAACCCGTTACCACCAAGACCTGAATCCTAAAGATGCTTTTAGGCTCATCCAGCTTGCATGTAGGTCTAAACATCGGGCCAGTTAATTTTAAACCTGGCCCATTTCATATCTTCTTGGCGTTCCCTGTCTTCTTTGAACTCAGCTTTTGGGAGTATAGTTTTTGGCTTGTGGTTTTACAGGTTTTAATAGAAACCATGAAAGAGAGTAAGTAGGCGTAACATGGTTGGTAAATGTGGGCCTGGGTACACTGGGGGTCACAAAATCGTGTTTGTGGGTGGCAGCTCGTTACCGTGACCATCCACCACCATCCTTTATGCCACCAGGCTTTTTTTCTAAGATCTTAAATTCCGCTCCGCTATCAAGGAGCAATAGCGTCTTTAAAATCCGTTAGCTTAAGTTCGTAAGAAGATTGGGCATCTGGTCCGAATGGCCTGCTAGATACTATTTTAATAAACAGAAAATGAAAATCGTCCCTTTAAACTGCCTTTTTAAAGTCGTCGTGTGCTGCAGGAGAATTCCCCCGCGAGCGGAGCTGGCGGTGAGAACAGTCTCAGCATCTGCTGGAGGCTGCTGGCAGAGTTATCTTTCCACTGACTTTCCTAAGCTGATTTATTTATGGACATTGGACAAGACTAATTTAGGCTGGAACGCAGGTGAAGAAAAGATGACTGACTGAAGTCTTCGTTGTAATCAAATCGAGCCTTTCCAGCAGAGAAACACTAGGCAGGATTAATTATTTCTATCTAGTATATTAAAAGGGAGCGTATAGGAAAAAATTGCCTTCTCCCTTCAGCCAAGCGAAGCGTTCAGTTTACAGAGATGATTAACCATGGGAATTTGCTGACTATATTTTATTACCGCGTAATCTTCTCCGGGGATAGATGTGATCCTCAAGAGTGTTGGGGTCCACTTACTCCTTTTCCTCAAGTGCCCTTGAGACCCACTTTCAGACTAATGGCCTCAGGTTTGTTGTGCTTTTCAGGCTGATCCTAATTCTCAGCCCTTCATTTAAATGAGACCTTGATTGATAACAGATATTTTTCTTAAATGCCCTGTCTCAGCCTGGCTGGATAAATAAGGGAGTAAATGTTCCTCCAGTGTAACTGAGCTTCTGCAAATGGTTCAGCGCTCAGAGGAGGCTTTGCCTCCATGGCGCTTTGCTGTGGTGGTGCAGGGAGCTGCAGCATCTCGCTGATGGCACATGGCTGGCAAATGCCAGGACTGGTAGCTCTGTTTGGAACGCTGGTGGTCCCACCATCAGAGCCTTGCTTGGAAAATGAGTCATGTCAGTAGTGCATTGCACAGGGAAGCTGCCTTGCTGGAGTGCTCTGGCTTAGGGAGGGCAACCAGACTCACCAGCTGGATCAGCGAGAAGTGACTTACCTCATGGTTGTGGGTCTGCTGTGTTTGAGTGCTGCATGATGGTGCTCAGATGCAGGTAGGTGGGCTACAAAGATGCTGAGGGAACTGGAGCATCTCTGTGCTGAGGAAAGGCTGAGAGCCCTGGGGCTGCTGAGCTGGAGAAGAGAAGCCTCAGAGGGCATCTGATCAATGCTGATCAAGAGCTAAAGGGCCCATGGGGGGCAAGAGGATGGGGCCAGACTCTTGTCAGTGGGGCCCAGTGACAGGACAAGGGGCAACAGGCACCAACTGGAACCCAGGAGGTTCCATCTGAACAAGAGGAGAAACTTCTTTGCTGGGAAGGTGTCCGAGCCTGGCCCAGGCTGCCCAGAGAGGTTGTGGAGTCTCCTTCTCTGGAGAAATTCCAAACCTACCTGGACACGATCCATCCCCAAGCTAGAGTAGTATGAGTTTCCTTCTCTTCCTTCAACATCCCCTGCACATCACAGAGCCTTGGAAGCTTGAGCTCTTGCTAGTCCATGTGCTTCATAACACACTGCTTTCTACCTGAGATTGTTTTGCTCTAGTGCAAGTTGAGAGAGGTGGCTTGGGGCTTTTTGGAGTGTGTCCTTGCTATTTCTGCAGACCTATTTTGGTTGGGTTGGTTGTTTGGTCATGCCCTGCACAGGGACCCTGGCTACAGAGCTGCTTGTGTGTCACCATCACCATTTATTTGGAACATGCCAGGGCTGATAGAACCTGTAATGCCCCAGTATTCAATTTCCCAGTGCTGCTTTTGCTGTTTACCTGCCTCCTCCTGCTTTTTTTTAAAAAGGGAGGAAATTTTCTGAGCAAGCCAACAGAAGCCCTTTGATACAGATAAAGGGAAAACTGGTAATTGAGGTAATTAAGAGCTTGAGTCTTGCTTTCTTTCAGAGAAAGGAAAAGTCAATGGAGCTCCTGGGTGGCCTCATTGGTGCTGTCAGCAGGAAGGGGGTGCGGATGCTCTCCCAAGCCAAGGCAGATGCCAGGGCACAGCATGGCCATGCCACTGGTTCTTGCTGAGGGTGAGGAGGGGTATTTTCACTTATCTTTGGAAAACCGTCTCCCTGAGCATGTACCTGCACGTTGCCAGACTCCTCCAGGCATCTACAGCCCCAGCAATGACGTTGGGCATCCCATCATGCTATTACCATGAGTGGCCCTGTGAAGGTCCCTGTGATCTCCACATCACCAGGGGCTGTGTGAAGCCAGGACCTGATCATCTGAACACCCAGCCAGGTTTTGGGGGGTTCGGGAACATTCAGCAGGCAACTGCATGACCAGAGAGAGTCACTCATCTCCCATCAGTGAGCATCAGGTTCAGCAAAAATCCTTTTCCACAAGGTACCAGCAAGAAGATGGCAGAGCCTGCCCACGCACGTCAGGGTTGAGTGACCCAGGCTTGTGTCCTGCACACTGGCAGCACCAGGAACGTGGTGGCTTGGCTCTAGTATCATATGTACCACGTTATAGATAACCCAAAGAGATTCTCCAGTTACCATCAGCGTCCTTATCAGACTCGGTGCGTTTCGGTGGCTGTCAATACAGTAAATGACCTGTTCTGGCCACTCCCTTGATGTGTACACAGAGCATTAATCTTTGCACTTCTGTGCCAGGCTAAAAATTGTTCCTTTCTCCTGCCATCCTGAGCATTCTCACCTCACCCTGTGTCAGCCCATCTCCTCTTGCAGCTGGCTCTTGGGCGAGCAGCTGGTGTAACCCAGCTTAACGAAGGCTCACAACACCATCCCCATGCCCTGTTCCTCTTTCCAACAGGAGCATTCATCACACTTGGAGGATTTTTCCTGCATCTCAACAGCTCTGATCTTCTGTAAGCCCATGGTGCCCAGCCTGGTGCTTTGCAAAGCTGGGTTGGACCTGGGCTCCTGGGAAGGAGAGGTTCAGATCTTCTTGAACCATCAAACCTTGCACCAGTGACTCCTCTATGTTTTACAGGGTTAGGAGCTCCTTAGATGAGAGTCCTGAAGCCTGACCAGAGTGTGCTTGGTTTCGGTGTTATTACTGCTGTCTGCAGTAAATACAGACGTTACTGAGTCCCCAAGCCCTGTCCTAGATTACGCTGAGCTCATTTTAAAATCTGGGGACTGAGAGCTGTGTTTTTGTGGGGTTATTTTCAGATCCTGAACTGAAATTTGGAGATGTCCCCAAGGGCAGGGAAAGTAAGGCAAAAGAGGCAGAAATAACACCCTTCTTGATGTTTCCCTCTCTAAGCAATCAAATTATTGCTTCAATAATACAAAAATCAATAATTCAATAATTCAGAAATCAAATTATTCCAGAAGAGATGGCTCTGGAAGTGCCTCCAATGGTCACGACTGCCAAGGGCAGTGATTAAACTGCACGTATGGCTCTGGAGAAAATCCAGGTTGCTTTTGCTGCCCTGCCACAAATTTCCTTCCCAACCTTGGGCAAGGGTCCTGTTCCCAAGGGCAGCCACATACAAATTTTTTCCCTTGGCATTTACAGGCCTTGGAGCATCTGGTACCATGATTCAGCTGGTTGCGTGATGAACACGATGGCGTTGCCCCAGACACATCACAGCACTCGATGCTCTGTCATTAACTTACAGAAGGCAGATAAAAGTCTTGCAGGGGCCAACAGGCTTCCCAACGGGTGCTGATGGAAGAGCAGGATGGATCCTCAGGTTTTCCATGGCAGAGAAGCTGCTTGGAAGCGGGAGACATGCTGCAGCGGGTTGTTGTTTGCTTGCTTGTTTCTTTGCAGTGTCTTTCTGTGTTGACAGTTGTGCAGGGCGGTGGGATTCCAGGGAAGGACCATGAGCTGTGCAAATGCTGCAGCAAGCTCCAGCTCCCAGAGATCTGTCAGCTGGCACCACCAGCTGCTTTGCCTTCCCAGCTCGTCCTCCGCTTGCGTGTCATGACGCGCGACACTGTTGACATGTGCATGGCAAGTGTCATGCGTGTTGCTGCAGAGTTGCCAAGAGAAGGCAGAAGAGCTGGCAGCCAGTGCCTGTTTGCTTTCTTTGCAGGGAGGCTGCAGCAGATGAGGCAGCTCCTCTCCCTGGCCCTGTGGTTGTGATTAGAGAGAGCAAATCTTGCAGACCACCGTGGGATGGTCTCCCTTGCCGAGCCTGCCAAAGTGCTACCTGGCGTGGTGTGAATGATAGAATGGTTTTGGTTGGAAGAGACCTTTAGGTCCAACCATTAACCCGGCACTGCCAGGGCACTACTAAACCATGTCCCTCAGCACCACATCTCCATGGCTTTGAAAGCCCTCCAGGGATTTGGACTCCACCACTGCGTCTGCGGGGTGTGGGATGCCCCTTCATGGCCATGGAGCAGGGGTGGGTTGGTGCCATGCTTGGACCACTGGCTCCAGGCAAGAACATCACTGTTCATAGCAGCCTTGGTCCTCTGCTTGTGTGTACTTTCCACATCAGATTTCCTAGTCTCACAAGCAGAACAATATATTTCCCCCAAACGGGCTGTTTTTGCCCTGTTGTGCTGTTCCTGTGTGAGCCTCTCCATGAGCCCTCATGGGGAGAAACAACCTCCAATCTCAGGAGGTTGATGCTGGTGGCTGTCACTGTAGGTCGGGTTATTTGAATTGGAAATCTAAACACGTAGGAGGCTGCTGCCACCAGGCTGGTGGTTAGGCAAGGCAGGGAGGAAGAAAGGAGCCACGTAAAGTGGAAAAATGGCTTAATTTCTCATGGTGTGAGGGGGAATCGAGAACTATTGAAGAGCAGGCGTGTTCCCACAGAGAGCCCAGCGCAGAGCCGCCTGCTCGCTGCTTTCCTGGGGCTGCTTAATGGTTGGACTTGATGATCTTAAAGGTCCTTTCCAACTTAACTGGTTCTGTGATTCTATGTTCTACAGTGTGGAGCCATGCAGGGCACGGGCTCGTTCTTACTGAAAAGCATCAGTGGGTGTTTAGGAGGAATGAGGTGTGGTGGTAAAGCCTGCGTGCAGCACTGATACTGGTTTTATCTCTGAAGGGACTGGTGGTATAGGATAAATCTGCAGGGAAGAATGCACTGAAGCAGATGGAGGTACAGGCCAAAATCCAAATTCCTGATTTCCAGACCATTCCTTCTCCTGGTCGCAGCCTGAGGTGGGTGGCCACGGTGCCACGTAGGAAGCCAGCCCCGCAGGAACCGGAGCTGTGCCATGGCAGGATGGAAGATACATTTGTGACTCGTAGCTCTTTCTCAGCCTCTTCTTCTTCTCTTCCAGGATCATACCCCACCTGGAGAACTCGCCTCCACAGGTTTCACTGAGTAGCCTGCCTGGCTCCGAGATCTCAGAAGCTACGAGGACTTACTTGCAAGGAGTGAGCCGCTATGACCTGGATGAGCTCGATGCTTGCTGGTTGGAACTTGTTAATATGGAGCTGAAGGAGATGGGTGAGTATTGCTGTTGTTTTTCTCTTGGAATCCCAGAATGGGCATTCAGGCTTTTTAAGTAACCATGTAGAACAAAAGGTCTTGAGGAAGAAATCTTCATTAAGACTCCAAAGGAGATCATGGGGATTGCCACAGCGCAGGATCTTGAGTGTATCTCAATGCTTCTCACTCACGTAGGGGTTTTGGGATGTGATGCAAGAAGACCAGGGCAAACCAGATGATGATAGAAAGGTCCAGATCACTCAGTGACTGTGCTCTGATGGCGTGGCCATCATCATCTCCTGTACTGATCCCTGCAGCACCTCTGCAGCGAGACAAGGTGTTGATCAGGATGGGTATGTTGAGCCTGACTCCTCTTCTGTTGACTGGCCAGATCCGAAAGTATGTCTCCAACATTTCTCCAACTGTAGCCAGTGGGGCAGATGAAGGAAAGAGGATTTCTTAGTCAAAATGTAGATCCTCAGCAATGCTGGCCCTGGGTTGTCCCTCCTTTCCCCGTTGTCTCTAAATATCACAGCGTAACATCGCCTGCATCACTGCTGTTATATCACTGCACATTCCTCAAATCTTTCAGCGCATTTCGGTGGAGTGCAAGTACCTGCACTTGGAATTTGACCACTGGCACTGGTGCTTAGCATGGTCTGCTGGGCAGATTTGTTGGCACAGACGCGTGGGTGTGTAGTCCTGCCAGGCTGTGGAGGGATTTTCCAGTCCTTGTTAGGTAAGGGCTGCTGTGGCGTGGCTGCTGCTATGCAGGTAAGAATAACAACACAATAAAACATTCACCTTGTGAGGTCAGTGACAGCTGAAGCGTGCCTACTTGAAGCATTACTCCCCGTTGCAAAGGTCTTTCAAGGATGGGACACAGTATGTTAGCAAGTGCTTGAGCAGATGGGATCATGCGCTGCTGAGCAGGGAGGTTGTGCTGAGTCTCGCAGCCTCCTGGCTCAGAGCTGCAGCGATTCAGGAAGGTTTCAGAAAGATTTAGTTCGGTGAGCTTGCAGGGAACGTAAATGAGCTCAGAAGTTGGCCACCACATTGGCTGATCTTGGTTGCAGAAGATCTCTGTTCTTCTGATGTCCTCATGATTTACAATCAAGTTCTATGACTCTGCTCTCTAGGGCCTTGTGAATGTTGTAGAGGCTGCTTTTGGAGTTTGGTTGATTATCTGTTATATGTATCTTGTATACGGTATTTCCCACTCGGTATTGTGGAGCCCATAGTTATCGCTAGCAAACCACAGCCAGCTTTGCCCTCATTAACTGGTCTTGTATGAGCAGCCTCAGCTCTGTCATTAGAACACCAGGTTTTGAGACACTGGCAGCTACCAACAAGTCCTTGGCCAGACCAGAGGGTGCTCCTGGGCAAAGCTGAGTAGCTTGGTCCTACTCAGGTACCTTGTAGAGGACCCATCTTCCTAACCCTGCATCAAGACCACACTGGACATCCTTCTGACTCCATGATGCTTTCGCTGTGTCTCCTCCGGCATTTCCCTCATCATCTCCACAGCTGTCAGAAGTGTCTCTGGGCTCCAGAGAAGGGTTGTCTCTATTTCCACCTACCCCTTGTACTTATTTCATAAGTCTCTAGAAAGGCAGCAGGCAGAGATTTGGCTTCTGCAGCTCAGTTGGGTTAAATGTGGCTCGCTTTGTTATTTCTTCAAAGCAGTAGGCTACAAATGCAGTGTCTTAAATGGCTTTCAGATGGGGAGCTCCCCATGCTGCTGGGTAGCCTGAAGGTTGAGGTGAGCTGGGTGCTGTCAGGGCAGGGATGCTGGCTGTCCTCTGCGGCTGGCACATCCCCTCAGTGTTGGCATGTGCCAAACCTGGGTGTGTTGGGGGAGAGAGGCAGCTTTGCCGTCAGTGCTGCCTCAGCAGGGGAGCTTGAGCATCAGCAGAGCCGTGTACCCTCGGTAGCCCTGCTCCTTGCAGGTGTGTTGGGTGGGCTGGCATCGCAGCGTCCCACTGAGCCCACCCTCAACCTGATGGTGGGACACAGGCGATGCTTTGCCGCTGACCCTCTGTGCAATTTTGAGCAAGCTGCCTTTTTCTTCCTCCAGCTCCTTGTCATTTATCAGCCAGTCAGGGCTGATTTTTCAGGGACGGTCCTTAGGAGGTGTTTGTACAGCACCGGGCTGGATGGGACCACAGCCTCCGATGAAGCCCTTGAGCCCTCCTGCCATAGCTAACGATGGTTGGTGATAACAAACCCCGGGGATTTCAGCAGTGGTAATGCAAAGAGCCTCCCTGTCCATCAGCTGACTCTCCAGCCCGTTTCTGTTGCTGAAAGAGCGCAGTAATTACTGGCTGAGCCTTAAATATGCTGGGGAGAGAGCAGCTTTGAAACCCAGCGCTTGGCGTGTGAAATCCACTGCGGATATGGCTTCAGCCCCAAGGATCCTGCTCTCTCGCCCCATCCCCCAGCCCTCCCGACTTCTCCAGCAGTGCAAGGGCTAGTGCATTTTTTCCAGTAACTTGAAAAGGAAAACATGTGGCATTGATTAATAACCCATCCCTGGCGCCGTGGGGAGCTGGGGTCTGGCAGGTAGGGAGCGGGACGGGCGCTGGAGCTCCTGGCTGCAGGACCACGGTCACATCCTACACCAGCCATGCCTGGTGCTGCCTGTGGGGACTGGACCACAGAGGCTGCTCAGGCAGTGGGCTTCTTGGAGGAGGATGCATCTTCCTGCCCGTGGAAGGGGTGGGGTTTGGGTGCTCATAAAGCTGTTGCAGCAGATCTCTTGCTGCTCTTGGGCTGGAGCCTCTGCTCCGTCTGCTTCCCGTATTGGAGAAGCCAGGTGCAGCAGTGGTGGCTTTTGGGTGCCCTTCATCACCCAAGGCACATTGCCACTTGCCTAGGTTGGTCTGAAGGCAGTCCATAAATAGTGCTTTCTCCCGGAAGCCCTTGACATTAATGACATACTGAGATTTCCAAACCAGCTCTGCTAATCTCTGAGATCATTAACATGACTTAACTGGAGAACTGCAGCCTCTCCTCCTATTCAGAGAAGTCAGGAGTTATCTCCCAGCGTCAAGAGATAGGCAGAAGTTTAAATTCCTCCTGGGTGTTTTGCTGAGCCCTTGTCACTGGGCAGTCCAGGGGCGCAATATGTCATTCCCAAAATATTTAATGACAAAGAAGGAGCCTGATTTCTGACTGGCTCTTGAGGAGCGGCAGGGAGGAGGGCTGGAAAACACCTATGAGGTCATCCAGCTCGCTTTGCTGGTAGCGCGGCGTTGATCCCCACAGGACATAGCACATGCCTTTTCCAGTCCTTTTTAGGTCACCCCAGGGATGGAATTTTATCACTGAGATCAGATAAACCTCCAGATAGCTCCAGCTCTCTGCTGGTTCCTCTCCCAGTAGGTGGAATTGCTCCGAAAAGCAGAAGTTTTACATGTAAAGCAGCTTTAAATAGTTTTAAAAGTAAGATGCCTGAGGAGCTGCTACTGCACTCGGTAGAAACGTACAGTTTAAAGAGACGAAATCAATATTTAAGCATGCCTAAATGTTTTATTTGTTGCTGCTGCAATATGAGATCGTAAAAAGAGTGGGTCTGAGGGAGCCTGAATGAAGCCCTGAACCAGATTCTGTACGTGCCACTCCAGGCAGCACACGCCTTTCCTCTTAGAGGGGAGCTGTGCTGTAAGTCCTCGTTTTTATATTAACATTTTGTGCTGTATTTTGTGATCTTTACTAAATCCAAAGCTATTGTAAGAGCGGGGCTAGAGAGACTTCAAAGCCCAAGGCTGAAAGATCCCTTTGCGGTGATCGGCGCTTCATAAACACAGGGAAAATCCTCAAGAAATTGCTAAAAACGTTGCCGGAATCAATTTTGCTGAAGGCAGAGTCGAAGTTTCTAAGTATTCCCTTGACTTAATCCATATGGTGTATGCTGCTCACATATGCCCACCACAGCTTCTATCTTGGGAGCTGGAGGTGTTCCTGGGATTTTATGGCAGGAACATGCAAAGGTCACATGTCTTGCTTTTGAAGCTCCGGGGGGAATTCATCGCTGCGTACTTGAGATATGTCTGTGTACTAATGAGACGATACCTCCCTCGGCGGAGGTGAGCTTGGTCAAGTAGATGTGGAATAAACTGAAGGCGGTGGAGTAATCCCGGGGAAAATGTGCTCAATGAAGCAGAAGCTGCCGTTAAACGCACGCCTGGGAGAGTGGCTGCTTCTCTCCCTGGCGGGAGTCCCTGTCTAGGCTACCCCCATCCCACCGCATCCTTTCGGGGTTTGAGGAGCCCCTTTCTTCCCCCATGGGACGCTGGTGCTCTTCAGACAGAGCCTGTCCCCACGCAGCTGCCACCCAGCCATGGGTGCCCATCACCATGGCCAGGGTCCATCCGCTGCAGGGTCACCCCAGTATCTGTCGTTTGAAGCTCTTCCATTATTTTAAGGACTTAGAGCTCAACTCCCTGCTGTCCTGTGGTGGCAGAGGCACAGAATCATTCCTCACCAGTGCGTCTGGCCAGAGGGAGTCCTGTGATGGAGACGGTTGCCCCCCAATGCAGGGGGTCATGGGGCTGCTGTCTCCCCCAGGGATGCTCCCCAGCCCTGGCTGGAGGACGATGTGCAGAGCTCTGTCCTTTCTGTAGTGGGATCACAGAATCACAGTGTGGTGGGGTTGGAAGGGACCTCTGGAGATCATCTGGTCCAACCCCCTGCTCCAGCAGGTCACCCAGAGCAGGGGGCGCAGGAACGTGTCCAGGTGGGTTTGGAATCTCTCCAGAGAAGGAGACTCCACAACCTCTCTGGGCAGCCTGGGCCAGGCTTGGACACCTTCACAGGAAAGAAGTTTCTCCTCCTGTTCAGATGGAACCTCCTGGGTTCCAGTTGGTGCCTGTTGCATCCTGTCTTTGGGACCCCCTGACAAGAGTCTGACCCCATCTTGTCCCCCACCTTTAGCTGTTGATGAGCATTGATCAGATCCCCTCTGAGGCTTCTCTTGTGCAGCTCAGCAGCCCCAGGGCTCTCAGCCTTTCCTGGGCACAGAGATGCTCCAGTTCCCTCAGCATCTTTGTAGCCTCTGCTGGCTTCTCTCCATTAGCTCCTTTTCTCTGTTGAACTGGGGAGCCCAGAACTGGACCCAGTACTCCAGATGTGGCCTCACTAGGGCAGAGTAGAGAGAGAGGAGACCCTCCCTTGACCTGCTGGTCACACTCTTCTTAATGCCCCTCAGGAGACCACTGGCCTCTTGGCCATAAGGACACATTGCTGGCTCATGGTTATCGGTTTCCTTTAACCAGTCCCCCTTTCAAATGTCTGCCCCCCTAGCCCCCAGCCATCAGGAACCGCTCACAGCGATGGTCCTTCCACCCAGGCTCACCATGCTTGCAGCTCATCACTTGAGAAAGCCCGTTAATAATTCAGGGTCTGTTTGTTTGGATATTTTGTTGTTGTTTTGAAGAAATCCTGCCAGTTTGGAGCTGTTTTGTAACACGTCTGTGCTGCAGCCCACAACAAACATCCGTGTGTAGCCTGAAATTTTTGTTCTCTGCCACGATCCTGAGCTCATCGCACAAGTGATCGCTTTGGCAGCAGACTGGCTTGGTGTTGGGGTAGATGAACCAGCTACTTGGTGGAACTCCACTACTTGGTGGTATCTTATAAACAAGAGGTGTAAGAGGTACAAGGCAGCTGAAAGGAAGTGAGGGAGGAAGAAGAAAAATCATAGAATCGTTCAGGTTGGAAGAGACCTTTAAGATCATTGAGTCCAACCATTAAACCAGCACTGCCAAGTCCACCACTAAACCATGTCCCTCAGCACCACATCTCCACGGCTTTGAAACCCCTCCAGGGATGGGGACTCCACCACTGCCCTGGGCAGCCTGGGCCAGTCCTTCACAACCCTTTCAGTGAAGAAGTTTTTTCCTCATGTCCAACCTAAACCTCCCGTGGTGCAACTTGAGGCTGTTTCCTCTTGTCCTGTTGCTTGTTCCTTGGGAGAAGAGACCAACCCCCCTGGGTCCAGCCTCCTTTCAGGGAGTTGTTGAGAGCCAGAAGGTCTCCCCTGAACCTCCTTTTCTCTAGGCTCAACACCCCCAGGTCCCTCAGCTGCTCCTCACCACACTTGTGCTCTAGACCCTTCATCAGCTTCATTGCTCTGGACATGCTCCAGCCTCTCACATCTCATCTTCTTGGAGTGAGGGGCCTAAGAAGAAGAATAATGCAGTCTTAAATAATCCAGGCTAATTTTATGTGAACATAGCCTCAGCCTTTAAGCTGATCTTTCCGCAAGGAAATCCAGAAGTCTTTTCAGGTGTCTGTTCCTTAAGTTGTTGGCAGAGGTGAAAACACCATGAGCTTCTGGAAGGGGAACCTGAGCTTATTTAACTCCTTATAGAAACAGATATCGCAGGAAAGCCACGTTAATGTTCAGATTAGCAGGGGTGGAAAGCAGCAGGAGGAGCTTCAGATATTTTACCTCCACGTTTTTCAGTGCAGGTCGTTGTTTTGCTACTTCCATAAACTCCTCGCAGGAATTGCAGTCGTTCCCAGCAGTATTCAGAGCTTTTCTGCTGGGTGAAGCGAGGAGGATTTCATCAGAAGTGCTCTGGGATGGCTCTGGCAGTGCTGAGCATCGCTGGAGAGAGACAGCGGCTTTGAAAGGGGCTTCTAAAACATTTTGTCATCATCTTAAATTTGAGCGGTAATTGATGTCGGTGGGTGGCAGGAAAGGGTGATAATTGGTTCCCGTAAGTCTTTAAAGTGCATTATACAGGCTGTGTTGCTAACAAAGTATCCCGAAGTTTCACTGGGGATGCTCGGCTCGTGCAGGCTGCGTGTCGCTGCGTGTTTGGCTGGTCACGCTTGACGTTAAGGGTCTGTTGATGGATAACGTTGATAAAAGATGAACGTACCATTGCTGCATCTCCTGAGCATTGGGCGCCTGCAGGTGGTGGGTTGGAGGTGGCTGGAGGAGGCCCAGGTGGTCTGGCGTGGTGTTTGGGTGGTTGTCCGTCGTCCCCTGACTTTTGCAAAGGATGCATGGGACAGGACTCAGGATGCCCAGGGAAGCACCTGGCCTGGGGCAAGGGTGGCTGGTGTCCCTATGGGTACCTGGAGCACGTGAGTGCTCTGCTCCTGATCTTAATCAGAGGCGAATCACAGAATAGTTTGTGTTGGAAGGAACCTTAAAAATGGTCCAGTTTCACCCCCCTTGCCATGGCAGGGACACCTCCCACTAGACCAGGTTGCTCAAAGCCCCGTCCAACCTGGCCTTGAACACCTCTGGTGATGGAGCATTCACAGCTTCCCTGGGCAAAGTGTCCCAAAGTGTCGTTCTGCCAGCAGTGCCTAAACTCAGCTTGAACATCCAGCCAGTGCTTTTTATCTTTGGCTTGCTTTCATTCTCCCGGCCTCTGAGGGGGAGGAATCCTCAGCCCAGCTTTGCAGGAGCAGAAGTCCAAGCAGGCAGGTTTGCAGTGACCTGCTCAGGGTGAGCAGGAGGGACAGTGACCTGGGAGGACATCTCAGGAGCCTGTGGTCCCCATGATGTGTGTGAACACCCCTGTCCGTCACAGAGCTCACATCCTTTTCACTCAGGTTTTCAAAGATACTAAGAGGCAAGCCTGCATCATCTCACAAGTGTTTTCCTTTTTCATTGTTAAAAAAACCCCAACAGTAATTTCACTTGTTTATATATATTTTTACTGAAAAGCAGACTCCGAGGTTTATAGCTTGTGAATCAGCTAATGGCACAGCCTGTAGTCCTGATGGCTGTTTGTTCAGGAGCTGTTTTATCTCCAGGTATCCTCCGCAGGGTAAAAGGATTTATTGTTTCAGTAAATTGGTTTTAGTGGAGCACAGTTTAGTCAGAAATAGGTCTCTGTTTTCCGAAAGGTGCCTCTCCAGCTATTTTTTTTTCCTCTCTGCACAGCGAGGCGGCTCGCACCTCAACAAGGAGTAGCTGAGAATTCATTTAGCAGAAGAGTATTGCTCCTTCATGCCACATAAATTGCGATATTACAGAAATAATTGTAACGGGGAGCGGCGTTGTGTAAAGGAATGTGCCTGGTGGTTCTCCCAGACCTGGCGCAGTGGCTTCGGTGCCAGCCCAGTGATCCCAGCTCCTTTGGGATAAAATACTTAAATTTGGTGTTTCAGGTGCCGTATGCCTCACTAGGGCAGAGCAGAGCAGGAGGAGAACCTCCATCGACGTGTTGGACACACTGTTTTTAATGCACCCCAAGACACCATTGGCCTTATTGGCCATGAGGGCACATGGCTGGCTCATGGTGAGCTTACTGGTGAAAATACCTTTCTCTTGGTCAGCAGGTAGAGAGTCTATGGTCCTGGTGATGGTCTCAAGTGTGACTTATCCTTTACACATTGCTGGATTTATTTATTGTAGTCAGTATCAGTATTTGGGTCTTTTCCTTCCCTGGGGACAGTAAGGATGTCATTTGTACAGAGGGATTGTTTTGGTGGAGGATTTTTTTGGTCTTGCTCTTTAGCTGGCCACGATCAATACAGATAGCTTTTTTGCAGCCAAAAAGATGACAATTTTATGAATGAAGTTTAATAGCCCAAACTTCATATGATGCAGAAGGAGATAAATGGAGCACAACTGGAAAAAGCACTTCACCCCCAGGCCCCATTGTTTAGTGTTTCATAAACGATTAATCGCTTCATCCCCATCAAGTGCAATTGTCAATTCAATAAGCTCCGAGGTATTCTGAATGGCGCTTGGCAAACGAGTTCCTAATGTAATTACATCTAAATGGAGTGTGAGCGCGTGTGGAAGGGAGGGAGGGATCTATATAGTTTTCGATATAACAACTACATTGCGTGTTGGTTGATAACGAAACCTCGCTGGGGTTCTGGTCTTGCTCCAGCGCAAGAATTTTGGGATCACAGGGACTTTCTGCCCAGGGTTAAGCTGGTGATGCTGGGGCATCGCTGTGGATGGAAGATGCAGGAGATGGGAAGGGATGGGAGCTGGTTCCTTCCACTGGAGGTGGGAAGGGTGCTGATGGCAGCACGATCCCGACACTGAGGGCTGGTCAGGTTCATGATTCCTGTGGAAACCCTCCTCCTTTTCCTTCCTCATGCTGCCTGCTCTCTCCACTGAGCACAGGGCGGCTCTAGAAAGTGCATGGGGAAAAGCACTAAGAACACTTCAGTGGTCATTTTGCTTTCCAGAAGAGCAGAGAGAGCAGAGCCTGAAATGTAGGGAGAAAGGGAGTAACTCCAGGCTGACATTCCGGTACCCAGGATCATAGTCACAGATGCAGAATTGAAACATGGACCAAGAGCAGTATATTCTTGCTGGGCTTGTTTCATGCTCGCATAAAGTAATGGCTTGTGGCTCTTCAGAGAGCAAGTGTAGCTCGAGTGGTGTGGTTGTGAAGGGACATCATTAGGGCAAAATAACCACAGAATCATAGAATGGTTTTGAATTGGAAGGGACCTTTCAAGGTCATCTAGGCCAACCCCCTGCAGTCAGCAGGGACATCTGCAACTAGAGCAGGTTGCTCAGAGCCCCAGCCAACCTCACCTGCAATGGTGCCAGGGATGGGGCAGCGACCACCTCTCTGGGCAACCTGCGCCAGGCTCTCACCACCCTCACTGTCAAAAATGTCTTCCTTCTCCTAGTCTAAATCTTCCTCTTCGTTTAAAAGCATTATCCCTTGTCCTGCCACAACTGGCCCTGCTAAAAAGTCTGTCCCCATCTTTCTGATCAACCCCTTGAAGTCCTGCAAGGCCACCAGAAGGTCTTCCTGGAGCCTTCTCTTCTCCAGGCTGAACAAGCCCAACTCTCCCAGCCTGGCCTCCCAGCAGAGGGCTTCCATCATTGCTGGGGCCTCCTGTGGCCCCGCTCTACCAGGTCCATGTCTCTGCTGTGCTGAGGACTCCAGAGCTGCCCCAGCACTGCAGGGGGGTCTCCCAGAGCGCAGCAGAGGGGCAGGATCCCCTCCCTGCCCTGCTGCCCACGCTGCTGGGGATGCAGCCCAGGAGGACGTTGGCTCTGGGCTGCGAGCGCATGGGGCCGACTCAGCTCCAGCTTTGCGCCCCACAAGACCCCCAAGTCCTTCTCCGCAGGGCTGCTCTCCATCCCTCCACCCCAGCCTGTGCTGACTGGGGGTTACCAATGCTCTGGCTTTTTCTAATCCCTTCCCTGCCCTGTTTCGTCCGACCGGCACGATGCCAAGAGCAAGCCAGTGGCTCCGTCCCGGCTCCGGCGTGCGGGGCTGTCTGTGTCACTGTGCCAGCACAGGATGCTTCACACCGCTGAGCTCCAGCGGCTGCTGTGCCAGCCTGGGGCTCTGCAGAGATCCTGCGCCCATCGCCGGAGCTTCTCCGGAATAAAACAGGTATTGGCAGGTTCCTCAGCGTGTTGCGGCACAGCAGCCCGAGCACTTCAACGGCCCGTGATAGGGAAGAGTGTTGTCTGTCTTAGATGGTATCTCAGACTCGACACAGACATGTAAAATGCCAGGCTAGATGTTTGCAGAGACTTGTCAAGCCAAGGGAAACCGTGCCAATGAGAAACGTTGGGGAAGAGCTTAAAAAGGCAGACAATGGTGTGTTTGCTTGCCGAGCTCGCCTACGGGTTGCTTTCCCCCTTGGCAGAGTTCTTCCAGCCTGTCCATGACCAGGGCGGGAAGGCACAGCCCCTGCCAGCCCCATCCAGCCAGAGGTGCTGGGATTGTTCCCTGGGACCCCCTGGTGCTGTCCCTCCCCAGCCCTGGGGGCTTCTTGGGGCCCCAGAACTCAGACTAGGACAGGGACATCACACTGTGGCTGGAGAGCTGGCCAGGGTGGCAAAATTCTCATCAATTAATAACTGCTTCAGATTAGTTCTTCCTCCAGCCTTTTCCCCCTTCTCTGCTCATAAATGAGATACTTTCTCTCATTGCCTTGCCACAGGGAAGGTGGACACTACCATGGGTCCAGCTCCTCCACTGCCTGGTGCTTTCTGGAGCATCCTGGCCATCATCACAGATAATATATGCAAATAAAATACAAAGGTTAAATGTTTTTTATTACATCCTGCTTGTGTCTCCATCCCCACCTCTTTGCTTTCCCCACTCATGGAATGGAGATGGGGTGCGGTGGGGACTTAACTCTGCCTCTTAACCCTCATGGAGAACCTCAGTCCTCCTGCTGACAAATTTTTTTCCTTCTTTTTTCCCATACCTGGTGTGACCTCAAGTTGCGTTTGTGGCACCAGGGTCTTTGTGTGCGGGTGAGAGGCGACACTTTTGGGAGCAGCGTTCAGCATGGCATCGTTTCGGTGCTGCCGAGCTCCTGGCAGGAGCATCCCTCCTGAAATGCTGGCCAGGTGTCCTACTCCTGGAGATGCTGCTCTGAAAAAGCCTCTCCTGGTTATTGGCCTCATATTCCTGGTTATCACTGTGGAGAAACCTCTGGTGAAACACCTCTGCCACTTTTTTCCACTAAAGATCCTGGTACGGGGGGAATAAAACAACGCAGCGGATCTGAGCCTGCCTGGGTCTGACCTTCTGGTTCCACTAATCCTAACCAGGGGAAAAAAAAACCTTAGTTTGTCCTCAATTTCAGTCTTCAGCTTCAGCTTTACAGTTCCGTTTAATTGGCCTTAAAAGGGTCAATTTTCAGTCTTAACAATTAGAGCATTGACTTTGTGCGGCCAGAGCTTGTCTGAGCCCTCGCTGCAGAAAGCATCTTTGCAAAACTTGTCTCCTTGAACATTTAAACTGTCAGACCCAATTATCCGCATTGCTTCAGCTGAATGGGTTTCTTTCCTCTCAGCCAGCAGCAATATTTTGTTACTGTCTATGAAACATAAACTGCATCCCGAGTTCGAAGCAGCCGTTTTCTGAATCGCCGCTCTTAAACCACCGCCGCGGATTTGCCTCTCGTTGCCATCTGAAACGCTCAACCCTTTGCAAAACGCTCCCCGAAGGCGGATGGGCTCCTGCGCCGGAGCCGCATCCATGTCCTCCTCTGCCCTCTGCCTTGCAGAAAAGCCCGAGCTGGACGAGATCACCCTGGAGCGAGTGCTGGAGGAGCTGGAGACCATGTGCTACGAGAACATGAACATCGCCATCGAAACGGAGGAGGGCCTAGGCATCGAGTACGACGAGGACGTGGTGTGTGACGTCTGCCGCTCGCCGGAGGGGGAGGACGGCAACGAGATGGTGTTCTGCGACAAGTGCAACGTCTGCGTGCACCAGGTGAGCCGGGTTTTGGCTGTAGGCACATCCTCTGGGTTCCTCCCATCCCCACCGTCGCCCTTTCCCCAAGCAGCTGTAGATCCCTGTTAAGCTCTTCTGATGGATCCCTGGTGTGTCTCCAGTGAAGCGAGGATAGATGGGGTCTGGGATAGCTGGCAGACAGCAGACTGGCTTTTCTTACTTGCTGAGCCCCAACCTTTCATAAGTGCCCACAGAAATAGAATAGAATCATAGAATCACAGAACGTTTTGGGTTGGAAGGGACCTTTAAAGGTCGTTAGGTCCATCTCCCTGTAGTCAAGCAGGGACATGTGCAACTATAGACAACACAGTAGTGGTAGTGTTGGGTTGATGGTTAGACTTGATGATCTTAAGAGGTCCTTTCCAACCTTAATGATTCTAGAGCAGGTTGCTCAGAGCCCCATCAAACCTCACCTGCAGTGGTTCCAGGGATGGGGCATCGACCACCTCTCTGGGCAACCTGGGCCAGAGTCCCACCACCCTCAGTGTAAAACATTTCTGCCTTCTCTGTAGTCTAAATCTCTCCTCCTTTAGTTTAAAACCATCACCCCTTGTCCTATCACAGGCCCTGCTAAAAAGATTCCCCCCATTTTTCTTAGAGGCCACCTTTAAGTACTGAAAGGCTGCAATGAGCTCTTCCTACACAACCAGAGGTCAAAACCAGCTTTGTGCAAGCTTGCTTTTCTCCCTCCTCATCCTCTGGCCTCTCTGATACTTTATTTTATGCCTCTTCTTCCATTAACATCCTTATTCTTCTTTCTGTACCCCATCTTTATTAAACTGCAGTGGGACCTTTAGCACCCAGCAGTGACCAGCACCATGTGCAGGACTGGCTGGTGGGCTGGGAAGGATGCGGGTCCTCAGCCCTGCACTCACTGGGCTTGTGTGGACCTCCAGTGTCCTCCCCAGCGTTACACTGGGGGTACTAGGACCTTTCAGCTCCACTAGCACTGTCTCACATCACAGGGTTTCTGTCCCAGCGTCTCAACTGGATGAGTGTAGGATTTCATTTTATTTTGCTGCCTGGAGGAAAACAATTTTATTTTTAGAACTGAATGCAAATGCTTCAAGCCCTTTCTAGGGGGGTCTGGTCTCCTGCACTTGGGAAACCTTAGCAAGGAGAAAGCAGCCTTGTGAGGGTCTCCTTGGTCCTGCGTGGGTCCAGGGAGGTTTTGCTGGTCATGCTTCAAGGAGAAGCCTCGTGCAGTGCTGGGATGGTGGTGGCAGCTCCTGGGCTTCACCCTCTGTGTGAAGGGTTTGGGGATTTTTTTTTTCTTCTGAAGAGAGCCGTTTGCTCATCTGCTGGGCAGCTTTTCCATCAGTGCTTCCTGGAGGTGGGAGAGCGTTGGAGATATCTATAGTCGCGGGAGGTGGGTGTTTTGAATGGTTTCCATCAGTGAATCAGATTCCACCAAATACCAGGACGGTTCAGGGTTGGGGGTTGGATTTTCCATGGTTTTCAGGGAGCAGAGTCCAGCCCTAAGCCTGATGCCAGCCTGTAAGCTGCCTATGATTTACTTCCTGCCTTGATTTACGCCCCAAGCCACAAAGTCCAGAGCCACGGCGTGGGGTGTTGTGTGCTACCATGTTTCTTATCTAACCTGCCCCATACCTTTGCCAGCCCCACGTCCAAAATCTGCTGCAGATGGTGCTGGAGATTCCTGCAGGCATCCAGATCCTGATGCCACAGTGGGCAGCAGTGGAGGGGAGCTGGGGTCCCGTGGGACACAGCCGGAGCCATTCCTGGTCCTCCTGCATCCCAGCGGGATGAGACAGAGGCAGGGTCGTGCTCAGACACGCATTGGTGGGTCATGGTGCCGGAAGGGATCGTTGGAATCATCTCATCTGCATAACACAAGCCATGAGGCTTGCTATTAATTAATTCCTAAGAAGCGTAGCTTTTAGAAAACACACGCAGTCTTCATTTTTAAATTTTCAGCAAGGAGGAATCTTCCCCCCCCTGCTGCTAAATCATTGTGGTTCATCGTTCTCAGGGTGGCAGTGTCATGCTTCTGTTTAGCATGGGAATGATCCATCCCCAGCTTCCAGCCACTGCGCCGTGGTCTTGTCGTTATCGAATTCCCATTCTCTGCCGCGGGGACACGGCCGAGTCCTCCCTCCGTTGCATGGACCACACCAAGCTCAACATCCTCCCTGTTTTTTTGGTGTCCCCTTCTCAGTTGAGCCCATGACAGGCACAGTGGTAAAAAGCTGCTCTGCTTCTACTCTTCTCTAGCTCCATGTTCCTGGAGCATCTTCTGCCTGGTGTGGGACTGGAAGAGCATGTTTAGCTGATAACCCACCTTGCTTCCAGAGCTGCTCCTTGTCCAGGACAGAGGCCCTGTAGTATTTGCTCCTAGGAGCAGAACTCAGCTGCTCTAAAACCTCTAGGGATGAATAACCGAGAGCCAAGACTCTGCTAGAAATGCACAATGGTCATAATTCCTCTTTTCGCCTGGATTTTGAGATCAGTCTGCCCATTTATTCTCCTGGTAGAACCTACCAGGCTGATTTTTGTCTGGTACTAAATCAAGTTTTATAAAACTCTGTTACAGAGGTGATTTCTCTGTCAGACTTGGAGGTGCTGTGGAACACACAAGCCTCTCTGAACCGTGTAGACTCGCAGCAATAATACCACTCCTCTTAATTCCTTATTATCCCCAAAATCTGTTCCCGAAGTGGCTTTTTCCCTTTGGAAAACACTACCAGAGTCAATTGGTGCTTTGGGGCAACCCAAAGCCGTGTTATGAAGTCTGTTCTTGGCCAGTAAAGAGCGAGGATACGCTTTTCCACGCTCGCGCATCCCCGTGTGCCCCCTCTGCCCCGTCCCCCCCCACAGCACCGTCACTCACGGTGACCGTGACCGGCAGCAGCGGGATGAGAAGCTGTTCTTTTTTCGGGGTAAACTTCAAGAGGGAGAGTTGACAAATGCCTGGGCTCGATTTACAGCCGACAGCGCGGGGGGGTCCTTATCAGCGGTGTCCGCTTGCCTTCTGGAGGGACGTCAGAGCAGCCAGGTCTAGAATTAATTGCATCACCTTGCTGAAAATAGCCCCCGGCCCCGCGTTAGTGCCAAGGCAGTTGTCTGCTGCTCTCTGAAAGCCCTTCAAGTGCGAGTTATCAGGACATGCCCATTAAAAACCGCCTAGTTTTGGTAGTAGCTCTTTAATGCAGTCATAAGTTACGGCCGAAGTGGGAGGTATTTTATGAACATCATTTGTGATATGGCTTATCACTTGGCTCTGTTTGGAAGAGAAATATTTATGAAACTCTTTGTAGGGAAGAGAAATATTTATGAAGTCCTTTGGCTTTTGTGCATCCTGTGCTATTGCAGCAGGTCAAGGAGCTCCATGGGCAACCCAGGTCCTTTAGTTCTCACTCTCTTGGCTGTAGACTTGTCCTTGCCTCCTTTAGATTTGTCATCCCTTATGGCTCCTCCCTCCTGATTTATATTCATGACTGTGGGTTTCCCCTCTTTACCTCTCCGTAGTTATTTTCTCTTCCCCTTCAGGCTGTGTTGGGTCTGTAACCAGTGTGGCCATCTTGCTCAATCGTGGGGTTGTGGCTTTTTAGCCCTCAGCTACCTCAGAGGTTTTCTCCACGTAATATTTCTTTACTTCTCTGAGTCGCCGCAGGTCTGGTAGCTGCTCAGGAGCAGGCAGGAGATGAGCGGGCAGATGTCCATGCCACGGAGCTGCTGGTGGTGGGGCGCTGATGGAGCAGCCTGCTTGCCTGCCCCCAGCCCGCAGCCAGAGGGATGCTCGGTGAAAGGCACAGCACATTTTTATACATAACTTTTAATTAAAACCCAGGACGTACTGATCCAGCATGAGTATCCCTGTGAAAATAGAGAAGGTAGCAAGGAAGAACTTGACCTTGCTGCCTGCGACTGCAGAGCTGCTTTACATCTGCTCGTTATTAGGATGCCCAGATAAGCCGGCAGTAGTGAAAAAGGTGGGAGTGAAGGAGAAGATGTAGGAGGATGCTCCTCCTGGGCTACTGGGATTAACCATCCTCTTTCCTGTCTTTGCAGGCATGCTACGGCATCCTGAAGGTCCCCATCGGGAGCTGGCTGTGCCGGACCTGTGCCCTCGGCGTTCAGCCAAAGTGTCTGCTGTGCCCCAAGAGAGGGGGAGCGCTGAAGCCCACCCGGAGCGGGACGAAATGGGTCCACGTTAGCTGTGCCTTATGGATACCTGAAGTAAGATGTTTCCCGACCTCCTCTTGACACACGGGTGGGTGCAGGTTTCAAGTCTCAGGATGTTCATTAATGGTCTAAATAGCAAGTCCAGTTTGGCTCATCAAGCCGTGCCGAGGTCAGGGCTGTGATGCTGGTCGGTCACTGGTCTGTGTGTTTAATTAGCAGCCACGGGGCACCCCGTTAGGGAGGTCAGAGAGGTGAGTGCAAGGCTGCAGAGGTGGAGGGCATTCACAAGTCCTCTGGGCAGGGTAAAGCTAATTTCTTGTGCCCATTTGAGGTACACAGCAACATCGAGATGAGGAATTAGTTCAGAGAAAACACCGACATAATTTTTTCCTTCCATTTCATCCAGGTTTCTTTCTGGTTCTGAGGGTTTGGGGTTTTTTTTCCCCAACTATAATTGACCCTGAAAAATAACAATAAATCCATCCCTCATTCAGACTGCCACAGACACCCCCCCTGTAGATTTGGGATGGTAGCCAGTATTTGCAACTTGTCGTCTGTTTGGTGGCCAGGTTAGCATTGGATGTCCTGAAAAAATGGAACCCATTACGAAGATCTCACATATCCCAGCAAGCAGATGGGCTTTATCCTGCAGCCTCTGCAAGGAATGCACTGGAACATGTATCCAGGTACGTATCTTGGCACCAAAGAAACTCAGACCTCTGGGGTTGTGCCTGTAAAAGCCACTGGAGATTCTCGAGATGTTTGTGGATGTGGTCTGGCCAAGGCTTATTCCTGTACTGAGTAAATTTAATGACATGGAGCACGAGTGCCCATCAGACATCATCAAATGTTGTTTACAATCATTTAATGTATTGAGTGCTAGGAATCTAGATTAACTTTCTTTGCATAACAGAGTGATGTTGTTGTAGTGACACTAATTACCGGGACTGCAAACGACCTTGGTTTGAAATCGGGAACCTCCAGCAGAAAGGCTTGGCATAGCTGCCAGAAAAGTCAGATACTCACGGGATACGTGGCCCAAGTCTTTCACAAACCTCTGGGGGTTGGCTGGGAAGCCTTCCAGTTGGGGGATATCAGGAAGCCCCAGGATTAGGTAGTCCTCACTGCTTGGAAAATAAGAGTATTTGCCATGTATTACATTCCCACATTTTCTCCACACCTAAGGAAACCCCTGCAGACACCTGGTTGCCTGCTCTCCTGCAGCAGCAGTGGGCTGAAGCGAGGGCGAGGCGTTCTCATTTCAGACCGAAAGCAGGATGCTCTGAGCTTTCCTATTGCAAAAGTGGGACAGAGCATCCAGGGCCACGATCTCTTTTCCCTAGGGAGCGAAGAGCAGAAGCCCCCATCTAAAATGCAGCACGCTTTGGTGTGAAAGTCTTTGGGAATCCTTCCTTCATCCAGCCATTCCTCCTGCTTCTTGCTCTGCCAGTGTAAGATGCCAGGAAGCCCTGGGGATGGGCTGCGGGATCTCCTGCTCTAGGGACCAGTGCCTGTTGCTTTTGTTGGCAGACCAGGCATTGAAGCAGTCTGGGCATGCAGGGAGGCGTGGAATAACTTTGAAATATTAAAAGTTTGGGATGTGTACCAGTCCCAGCTGATCAGCTCCTGTACAGCAACGGGAGCTGCATCCTGGAGGTCAGGCACACGCAGCAGTGGCCACTGGGGACCAGAATAGCTGACTGGTTGCAGAAGGGTGATGGGAATGGGAGATCTGCAGGTTCTGCTGTGTTTGTGTGGGCTTCGTACCTTGAAGGGAGCTGTTTAAAATCAATCCCTGTCGCTTGAAATGGAATCTCACAATACTTCTTTAAATCTCTAGCGCTGACTCACTTTTTTGATGGCTCTGGGTGGATCTGCTTATTCACCCTGCCAGATGGAGATACTGTGTCATAACGGCAACTGCTTTCAAAGAACGGAAGGGCAGGGAAGGAGGCAAACAGGCTTGGCAGCAGCAGAAAGAATTCAGCTTCTCTGAGGCTTCATCCTCTTAGTGCCGGCGTGGCTGTGAGGTCCCGGGGACCACATGGATTCGCGTTAAAGGTCACCTGAGATGGAACGGGAGCTTTGTTGTCTCGTGTGCCGGCAGCTCACGGTTTCTAAGTCTTCACAGGACTGTCACCAGCGTGTTTGCTGAGGCCACCCCATGCTTAGGGTGGTTTAGCTTCAAGGAAAAGGGGAAGAATGGAAAAAAGAGCAGTCAGTGCCTTTATTTAAGGATTTATGGGGTAAATCAACAAGTTCACCCGTAGGTAAATAAACACGCTCCGTACTCCCCAGCCCTACAGAGCTCTGTTTTGAAAGGTTATGTTTATGGAGCATATTTTTGATGAGCGCTTGTTTATACAGGTGTAACCTAAGTACCTTTGTCAGCATTCCGGATTTATGACCCAGCTCTGAAAGGAGGAGGTTGTTTTTTGTTAAAGCACTGAGCTTTTACCCCTGGCAGCGGGAATCAGGTGCTCCAGGTGGGGCAGGTCTGGGGAAGGAAGAGTCTTGCTCCCAGGAGGGGGTTTTCCGAGTGGTTGACTGGAACTCGGCTTCGCCGAAAAGGGACGTGAAATCCCTGCAGAAGATGCATCCCAGACGGGAACAAGGATGCTCAGAACTTAAGGAAACACCCACCTCAACCACATTGATGGAGAAACACATGAGATATTTTTGCATAGGCACGTCCATGCATCAAGATATTTTTCCCTATCCAAATCTGATCATTGAAAAGGAAACAAACCCAGGGAGATGTGAGGAAGGGCTCCCCACATAAGGAAGGGCTCCCCACTGCTCTCCATGCCTTGCTTTTCTGGTACAGAGCTGTGAGCCCTGTGTAATGCCGCGTGGCCACAGTGGAGCCAGAGCTCCTGGATGCTGGGCAGGGCTGCAGCCCTTTCCTCGGCTCCTGTTAAGGGGAAGTCGTGACTTCATGGTGGTTCTTGTGGTCAGACATCAGGAGATGCCAAAGAAAGCTCAATATCCAGCAGGAATTTTCTCATTTGTATTGCTGAGATGGAAAAGAGGATGCCAGGAGCCGGGCTCTGGCGCAGCTGAGTCCAGATTGTGCTTCTTGGGACCTGGCTTCATTCTCATCAGCTCCCTCCTCGCTTCTCAGAGCAACTGGAAGAGCTCACCAAGGCCTTTCAACGCAGCACAAAATGCCAGGTCTCTGTTAGTTGCTGGCAGGCTTCTCCAAAGGGCACAATCTTTTGCTGTCATCGTCTTCCAGCTTCCTTTTTGTTGGTGTTGAGTTGACACTCCGAAGTGTTCCCCACCACCCGCTCGTTCGTTATCACTCCTCTGCCCACTCTCCTTGAGCTGCTTGTGCCACTGCTCCCTATCCACTGGGATAACTGGTGTGGCGGTTCCCAGAGCTGTCACCTGTAGCCATGGAAAAGTACAGCTTGATGTCAGGGGAAGAGCAGCGTGTGTGCACCTGCAGCCCCCCCACGCCATCCTCTGCCTCGTCTTCCAAGCATGTCTGCGATGCTGGGATGCCCAATTTTGGCTGGGAAGCGCTACCAGGATCCAGACCATCTGTGGTCGCTACGAATCACATGGTGGTTTTTGTGAGGATGACGGACTGTTGTGGCTGATGGCTTGGCCGAAGTTCAGCACCAGTAATTAATTTTTTCCTTCCTGAGTTCCCCTCGCAGGTCTGTTGGAGGAGCCGCTTCCTTCCCCTCCGGCCCCAAACTGCACCACTGTAAGCTGGTAAACCTCCGAATTCCCTTGGCAAATAAAATCATCCCTCTTTGTCTTCCCAGTAAGAGCGGTTTGATGATGAATTAGCAGCCCACATTAATCTCTGGGTGCAATTTTTACCCTCTTGCTCGGAATCTGGGAATGGATTTGCCTGGATAAGCGAAGGATGCTCAAAGCCTTGAACGAGAGGTGCTGCAGGATAACGAAACACAGTCGATAACGAAGCAGGTCTGAGGGTTGCACCAGTCTTTTGAGCCTGGGTTTTTCTGTGTGACATCCCTCCCTCCGGCAAAGAGCGACTTTGTTCCAGCACCGTTCTGGGATGGATCAATAGGTTTTTATTGCCAGTTTATGCAAGGTCCTCGGGTAGCCGCGGACAACCAGGTGTCTTTGTTGCCCTGTCAGCCGAGCTGCCTCGTTCTTTTCTATTTGCATTTTGGGCATGGTTTCTGCCAAGTGCGGCTTGCCATCTGTCGGGGGAGAGATCCAGGACGGGTGTCATCAGATTTGCTTTATTCCTAAGGTGGAGTGATGGCCATTCCTGTTAGCAGGACATTGTCCTGGCAGAAGCCACAGCCGTGTTGCTAATGCCATTATTAGCACTGGTGGCAGAAGTGAGAGGGAGGGGACATCGCTGCATGGCTTCCCTGAGCTCAGACACTGATGACGGTGGGTTCTAAGTGTCCTCTTTCTCTGCCCTAGGTATTTATGTGCTCAGAAGGATGCTGTAGTTTGAAGCACCCCCAGCTGTTTATGCCAAAATAGCCAGGATGGAGTATGTCAGGTGTATGTCAGGAGTACATCAGGAATACATCAGCAGTGTATCAGGACTACATCAGGAGTCCGTCAGGAGCTCCATAGCTCCATGCAGCACCGTTACCATCTTGGCTACCAGAGAAGAAAGCTTTCCAGCTGGCCTCCAAACCCAAGGAGCCGTTCAAGTGAGGAAGGGTGACTCCTTTGTTACAAAAATAAATACTCAAGAGTGGAACTGGAGTTTCAGCCACGTGGGAGGTTGTGGCAGGGCTTGTCCCCCAGGGACAAGCTGGTGCAGGGCCCAACACAATGCCAGGCTCCATGCAAGCACCAGCAGCAGAGCAGATGGTGCTGGTTTTTGCAAGCTCTCGGCTATTTTCACGAGCAATTTCAGGCTGAAATTGGGATGAAAAGGCCAAATTTAAAGAGGGTGAGCCGGAGGTAGGAGTTCATCATCCACTTGCAGGACTTAGTCCCCAGCATCGCTGGGGAGCCGTGCTGGTACAGCTCGGGGTTTGGCCATGGCAGGGCTACATCCAACTCTTCCCGCTGGTTTTGGAGGCTTTTGGAGCAGGGCCTGGAGAGCCCTGGAAGTTGAGGACCGGGACACCGCTTGCTTACGCTTTTCTTGGCCTTGGCAGCCGCGCGAGTCTCTCGGTTTCATAAGCACCAGCGGCTTCACAAACAAAGTCAAGGGAAAGTATCTAAAAGCAGCAGTGTCAGAAGTTCACATGCCGGGTGACTGAGCAGGAATTCAGGGCTGATGGGATGAAGATAAAAAGCTGTAATACTTCTGTTCCTCAACTACTACCACAGTATTTTTTTTTTCTTGTTGAGAATTCAAGTGCAGCAGAGCCCCAGCAAAACTCCCCAGCATCCCAAATGGTTTATCATCAACATCCAGGAAATTTCGCGTGCCTCTGCCTGGTCCTTCAGGCCACAATCGCATCTTCATCCCCCACAAGAGCAATTCTTCTAGAAATGCTGAAATACGGTGCCTACAGTAATAGCCCACTTAAAATGTCTCATTATTGCAGTTTAACTGGTCATTAGCTGCTGGGATAGACTGATTTCTTATGGGTTATGGTTGAAATAATTACCTGATACTCTGAGCCATTAAAAACCAGTTAATGAGTAGAGGGGGAGAAGGTGCTGACGTGGACAAGGGCACAGCACTGGTTGGGGGGGTTCCTCAGTAGGAAACCAGGGTCAGGTTTGTTGCCTGTGGGATCCAAAGCAATTTAGGTGTGAGGTAGGTTGTTAAAAAACTAATCAGATAAAAATTTGACAACAATCTAGCCAATGCATTCGTTCTAAAAAGTTCATTTCATGGAGTTTTGCTCTGTATATGCTGAGTTGCCTTTTTTTTCTTTCTTAATGGAGCTAGTTAGAGGTTGTGTGATTTCCAGAGGAGAGAGACACCGTGCTCCAGGAGCGTTGGCTGCTTCTGAGATGCCACATTCACTCATAAATGAGTGGCATATTAGCTTGAAAATGGCATATTAGCTTGAAATGTGGTAACAGAGTGGAGTAGTTTCATACAGACAAAGATTTCTCTATTAGGAGAAATCCATTTGAGCATCCCGCTGGCCCGCGCTGTTGTCTATGGCTGTTGACATGTCTTGTTGGAAGAACCATTGGAAGCCGCTGTTCATGGTAGGTGAAAGATGAGCAGGGCCCATCACAGAGAAAGATCGAATCAGATAAAGGTGGGAAGGTGCTCACTGCTATCTAGTGAACCCTGGGTTTCTTCTGCTTGGGTTTATGGTGTCTAGCTCATAGGTGGCAATACAGGTGTTCCTCCATAAGGAGTACCTGTTGTGGAGCATCCGTCACTTCATGGTAGGTGTTGTCACTCGGTTGGGTGTCATTGGGTTTGTAGTAAGCACCTGTGGTCCTGTTGTGTTGGTAAGTGTTCCCTCCACTGATGGTGCTTTGCCCTGGCCGTAAGCCCTGTCCTTCTCCCTGCAGTGCTCCATGCCCGCCTGCGTCACCGCGTTCCACGTCACCTGCGCCTTCGACCACAACCTCGACATGCGGACTATTCTAGCAGACAACGATGAAGTGAAGTTCAAGTCCTTCTGCCTTGAGCACAGCACTGGTGCCACCAAGTTGCCCGAGGAGGCAAGGACAGAGCCTGACCAAGCCCAGCTGGACTTGGAGAAGGTCACACTGCGGAAGCAGAAGCTCCAGCAGCTGGAGGAGGACTTCTATGAACTTGTGAAGCCTTCAGAGGTGGCAGAAAACCTTGACTTAAGCGAATCGCTGGTGGATTTTGTCTATCAGTACTGGAAGCTGAAGAGGAAAGCAAATTCCAACAAACCGCTGCTGACACCAAAAACAGATGAAGTGGACAATTTGGCCCAGCAAGAACAGGACGTTCTCTACCGACGCTTAAAGCTCTTCATGCACCTCAGGCAAGACCTGGAGAGGGTGAGTACAGCTTTTCCTTCAAGGGTGTGCCCACGTGCTCCATCTGGGCTGCTTTAACCTGTGCTGGTGGCTACAGACAGCACAAGCCCTGCTTACAGAACCCCAGCATGGTGGGTGTTGGAAGGGACCTCTGGAGATCATCTGGTCCAACCCCCTGCTCCAGCAGGTCACCCAGAGCAGGGAGCGCAGGAACGTGTCCAGGTGGGTTTGGAATCTCTCCAGAGAAGGAGACTCCGCAACCTCTCTGGGCAGCCTGGGCCAGGCTCGGACACCTTCACAGGAAAGAAGTTTCTCCTCCTGTTCAGATGGACCCTCCTGGGTTCCAGTTGGTGCCCGTTGCAAGCAAGTTTGCTTGCGAGCCTGGTGAGGAGATATTCCACTTTACCCTCAACCCTTCTTCTCTTTAGGAGGCGGGTCGGACCTCTGTGCTCCGACCGCGACACTTGTCCTATCGCTGGGCCCCACTGACAAGAGTCTGGCCCCATCCTCTTGCCCCCCATGGGCCCTTTAGCTCTTGATGAGCATTGATCAGATCCCCTCGGAGGCTTCTCTTGTGCAGCTCAGCAGCCCCAGGGCTCTCAGCCTTTCCTGGGCACAGAGATGCTCCAGGCCCCTCAGCATCTCTGTAGCCTCTGGTGGCCTCTCTCCAGTAGCTCCTTGTCTCCTTGTTCCCCCAGACTCAGTTCAGCTCCTCTAACAGTTGTGTCTCTTCATCTGGAGCTTCACTCAATAATGGTGCTCAGCATCTGTGTCATCGCTGCCAAAACACCGACACTGCTGAAACAAGTTAGTGACGGTCTCACCGGAGGTTCAAACGAGCAAATGTCTGCAGGGTGAGGCCTCGGTGGGGCCAGGAGGGTGGGAGACAGGTGATGCTGATAGTCTCCAACCACAAGATTATCCCGTGCTGCCCCTCAGATGCGTTCCAGGAGCAAGGCACAGGAACACTTGATTATTTACTTCCATGAAACATGAAAGATGGGTGAGTGGCAGGCGTGAGCGGCAGGACGGGGCATTCCCTGCCCTGCCACAGCCCAAAGTGGGTCGGCTCCTTGGGGAGCTGCCGGAGGATGCAGCCGGAGGATGCTGGTACCCGCAGCTCCCTGCAGCGCTGGGCATCTGCGCGGAGGGGAGGGAGCAGCTGCCTCCACGGCAGCTTTTTGGGGTAGAACAAGTGTCGATGGAGCAGCAGGGCCAGAATCTGGACCCCCTCGCCCCCCGGGCTGTGCTCGCTGCCGCACCGTGCTGCCTGCCGGCGGATTTGGCTGTCGCGGCTGCGCGGAGGGAAGAAGCAGGGATGGGGCAGAGGCAGGATGAGGAGGAGGAGGAGCGGCGAAGATGAGAAGCAGCGAGGCGTGCTGCTGGCACGCAGGGGCCAAGCTTTTTCTCCTCCTGTGCTTAAACCCTGCGTGGTCCCCCCTGTGCTGCTCCTGCCAGAGGGGCAAGACCATGGTCCCTGCTTGGGTGTCCTCCTGACAGCCCATCTGGGGTGCAAAGCCATGGAAGGGCTCAAGGAGTGTCTGGGAGCCAGGAAAGAAGGAGGAAAGAAGGAAAATAGCATTGCCTTGACATGGTGGAGGTGGTGGCCTGAGGCTGAGGGGACAGAGGGTGCTGCAGGGGACATGCTGCTCCCTGGGAGGTGGAGGTGATGCTGTCCCTGCAGTGATGTTGCCCCTGCGCGTCCCTCAACCCTCTCTCCAAGCTGTTGTCTACATCATAATTTAAGCCACGGAGAGGAAGGTGGTGGGCGTGAGGAAGGTGTTCATGTCCAGGCAGGGTCTCCATCATGGACCAGCCCGCCCTGGCCCCTCACTGCACTACTCCATGTGGGTCTCAGAGGCCAGGAGCCTTCTCCTGTGTAAAGCGATAGGATTTCAAGCTATTGATCTCTTTTCTGTGGCCCTGTCAGCATTCATTTCTGCATACATCATTGTCATCGCTCTGCCAGGCTGTCCCTCCTCTCCTCCTGCCTTTGCTGCATCATGTTTCCATCTCTGTGTTGGGCTGGGCTGGTGCCACCAGCACCGAGCTGTAGGCAACAGGCTGCAGCTGCTGGATCCGAGAGTGACAAGTTCAACTCACTTTTTTCCCCTCATCTGCTTCTCTATATTGTAAATCTAAACCAGGCTGCTCCCCCTCCCTCTGCTTCCTCTTGCTCCCAGCTTGACTTCCCCGGCTGCAGTGAACCACTGTGCATCTCTGGGTACAGCACTTGGCTCCAGGAGCTGCTGAAGTCAAAGACGCGGCACCGCAGCGTCTCTTTGATTTCTCTGTGTCAAAGCAACACATTTTACCATATTTCTCATTTTCCAGAGTTGCCTCCAGGCGTTGTGGGGTCATTCCCCATCAGTGTTCAGCCTCTGCTTAGCAACTCCCTGCCAGGTTTCACTGCCTGGAAGAGCTGTTTGTTTGTTCTTCTAAAGAAGAGGAACAATAAACACTGTCCGGATCAAAGTCCAGTGCTCAGATGGGTGATAGGGGTTTAAATCCCATCGCTGCCAGCACACCCGGGTCTCTGATCCTGGCTGTCAGCGCCGCTCACAGTCACCCTGTTTCACTTGCAAATAGTGAAGCATCCCATCAAATCGGGCTTGGAGGAGAGCAGCCTGGAGGGGTGGCTTTCAGAGGGTCTCCACAGGACATCATGCTGCTATTTTGGTGTTTTCAGGAATTAATCTTTCAGAAATAGTTGTGATTTGGGGGCTGATGATGGTACCTGGATCCAAAGCAGTGGGACAGGTGGCGTGGGGGCAGCCAGGGTGA
Source organism: Eurystomus gularis (assembly GCA_013400335.1). Taxonomy (NCBI): domain Eukaryota; kingdom Metazoa; phylum Chordata; class Aves; order Coraciiformes; family Coraciidae; genus Eurystomus; species Eurystomus gularis. Next base: position 65,746 of record VZZY01018058.1, read on the forward strand.
CGGAGTTCCCTTCTGCCATCTCCTCACCGCTGTCATTTCTGCTCTTTACAGCATCAGCAAATAAAAACTGTTGCCTGGGAGTCCTAATACAGTCTCCCTCCATTTTCTTTTTGGCCTTTTTTAACCCTCTTTGCCTCTCTTTTTTTTTTTTTTAAAAAAAAAAAGCTTTTCCCAAAGACTGGTTGTTTAATTCAGTTTAAACCAAACCCCATAGTTTCCAGCATTTCATACCAGCACCTAAGCTTGGCTTGGGGAAGCAGCGCTGGGTGGTGTTCAGCTAAGTGTCTGTAAATACCAGCAGTCTCTGAGCAGAGCACGAGCAATGTTTTCTTGCAGGAATATCAAATCGTAGAGAAGAGACACCACCAAACACTTTGAGATGCAGGTTGCCAGAGGCAGTTGTTTTCCTCATAAAGAAATTTTAGTTTGGTGCTTTCTTCGATCCAGAACAAAAACAAAAAAAAGAGAAGAACGTAGTAAAATCCACAGCATATAGCTCGCTGGTTTGTATTTAGAGCTAGGGGGAAAAAGGAAAAAGAGCAGCTTTTTCTCCTGTATTCCAGAGTGTTTCCAAATCAACCTTAGGTAAGACCGGTGGCATTAGGGGATGGCCATGGTCATCCTGCTGCCTTCACCGCCTTGGCTGGCAGACATCAGGTAAGCGTGGGACAAGGTCCTGCCACAAAGGCTCCCAACCCTGTAGAGACAATCCCCCCAGCCTGGAAATGCTCCAGCCTTCCTCTGCCAAGAGGGGTTTGAGGATGAGGAGGGGGAGGAATGGGAGACGTCAGGGTCACGCCTGAGTGTGGACAGACCCACACACGTTACTGCCTGTGCCTACTTTCAGGCCACCTCCTCCTTACCTCACTCCAGGCGGTTTTGCTCTTTCACAGCATCAGGAAGCTGAGTAAACGCTGTCAGATCCTGTTAGCAGCCATTAGCATGTTCTGCTCGGCAGCTGAAAGCCTCCGTTTCCTCCGAAAGCCGAGATGCCCGCCGCAGCCATGGTGACAGAGCCCTGCTCTCCAGCCGCCCTGACGCGGGGCTGGCAAGAAGCGTGGCACTGAAACTCCTCAGGAGGCAGAGGCCAGTGGGTACCACACGGTAGCTCTGTCCTCGGGCACTGCTGGGGGTGGTTTATCGGCAGCCCCGTGTGAGGAGCAGGGTTGCGCACAGAATCACAGAATAGTAGGGGTTAGAATCATAGAATCACAGAATGATTCCGGTTGGAAAAGACCTCTTCTTCCTAACAGCCAATCTAAACCTCCCCTGGCACAACTTGAGGACATTACCTCTTTTCCCGGAAGGGACCTCTGGAGATCATCTAAGTCACCTGCCAGAGCAGGTTCACCGAGGGCAGGTTACACAGGAACGTGTCCATGCAAACATCTATCTCTTGTGCTTTGCTGTTTGCCTTGAGAGCTTCCCTCTTGGTCAGTAAAATTTCTTGAACTGGGACAAAAAGCGCCAGGGATTTGCAGGTGGATGTGGAGCACGTGTGAGTAACCATCGAGAGGGGCCAGATTTGGGGCAGGGGAGCTGCACTGTCTGGTGACCTGGGCCAGCATCACCTGGATATTTTGCTGTATCTTCTATGCTCTGTGCTGGCATTTGCTTTAGGGCAGCAGGCAGTTTTGTACGGCTCGGAGGTTCAGCACATCAGTGGCCTCATACCTGTAGCTCTGTCCCAGCTGTGCCCCTTCCTTGCACAGGGAAGGTCTCTCCCTCCCTGCAAAAGGAGTAATTTGGGGATGAGAACTGGTGTATTGAGCCGGGGCACCAAGGTACCACCTGGAATTTGGCTTTTCTTGGTGTCAGGTTGAACGGGGCATGCTGGTTGCGATGCTTGGATGCTTGGGGCTCTTTGCATAACCGCATCTTAACGCTCCTTCTACAGCATCTTCCCATCCAAGAATTTGCCAAATCATTTAGGGGCATTAACGTCTTCATTAGGTCTCTGAGCCGTTTGCAGGCTGGAACAGCCTGTGTGTCCACACCGTTGCCGTACCCGGGTAAGATCACACCATCATTCACCTGCTTCTCCTGGCTCTGTTCCCATGTCGTGGGTCTCGGTCCCTTTGTGTGTGTCAGCAGCAGAGTTAAAGGTTGTGCTGCAACAAGTGCTCGGAGTTAATCCTGGCTCATCGGAGCAGATTAGCAGCGCGCCCGGCCCCGTTTGACTCCCTGTGTGTTACTGGGGCTGGATTTGTGCCCTCCAAATCGCTGGTGCCAAAGGGCAAAACCCTGCCTGTGCATTCAGGCGTTTGGTGGCAGAAATTAAAGATGACCTTGCTTATGATTTATGTCCAGAAGAAGACAGGAGACTCGCCAGCATGGAGCATCCTACACAGACCCCTGCATGGAGAGGGCTTTGGACCTGGGGCTGCCCCAGGACGGTCCCAGCTCTCTGCTGCCCGAAGCACTGGGAATGGTGATGGCCAAGCTGTCCATCATGGCAGGGCAGAGGCTAGTGGAGCTGTGGTTGGGGTTTCTGAGGTGGCTGCTCGGGTTTGGGGTTGGTTTTGTACGTCCAGGGCATGTGCTGGTGAAGCTGGCCAGCATTCCTTGTCCCCCCTGGGGTCCTGGCTGTTAGAGCCAGAACAGAGACGTTTAGGCTTTGAATCATTCACTTCATGGTTTTTCCCATACATGTGATCCAGTTTGAATCAAGAGCCCTCACCTTTAGTCCTGGTACACCCAAAGAGCCCTGGTAGGAGTTTCAGTGCAGTGCGGATGATGGTGGCATGAAGAGGACCAAACCCTGAGCGACAGAGCTTGAGGGGACACACTTGGACTCTGCCTAAACCAGACACTGTTTCTTGTGTTTCTCTAGGTTAGAAATCTCTGTTACATGGTGACGAGACGGGAGAAAATGAAGCACACCATTTGTAAACTCCAGGAGCAGATCTTCCATCTCCAGATGAAGCTTATAGAGAAAGATCTTTACCCAGGTCAGTACTGCTTACCAGAGCTTGTTCTCACAGATGCTGTCCCTGCCGTCCTCTGAAGCCAAAGACTCATGCCCAAGCCTCAGGTCCCCCACCCCAACAAAACCAGAGCTGCCCCCTCCCCTGCAGTGTTAATTAAGTGCAGTTCATATATTGACTTTCCACCCATCTCCAGTTTTGTTCAGAAACAAACAAAGCCATACCCTGAGCGGCCGGAGTGTTGGAGCTCCCTGTTTCACAGATCCCTCTCAATCCCCCTCTCCCTGGGAATCGGTCAGAAAGACCAAGGGTTTGGTTAGGTGGTGGTGCTAAGGCAGTGTTTTGGCAACTTTCATGGAGATGGAGCTGTTTGGGAGGAGATAGCAAATCCTGGGCCTGATCCACAGCAGCTGGCTCCCTGGCATGGGTCAGCAGCCCTCGCTTTGGACTCTTTGCCTTTGGCTCTGTCAAGAATTGAGGGTTAAGCTGCTGGTGGGATGTCTGTTGCTCCTAGAGACCACCTCCTTCAGTTCTGGTCAGCTGCAGTTCCCTGCTCCACCAACCTATTAGTGGAGAACATCACACTACTGTGTGCAAAGCCTCTGGCAATTTTTATTAAGGAGCTGAAATAAAGTTGGTTTCCTTCTGCCCTACTTTTTTTTCCTTTAGCACAAGCGGTGCCGGAGCCCACGGCTCCTGCTCCCTCCTCCTTTTCCTTCGGTGGCAGGGCAGACCAAACCCTGTGGCTGCAGAAGAGTTTTTCCAGCAGCAGCATCTGGTGCTTTGGCAGACTCTTCCGACGGTTGTTGTGTTTGTGGCTTTGGAGTTGCATTTGAAGCCATCACATGGTTGGGGTTTCTTCAGGAACTGTCTGGGCTGAGCTTTCCTTGACAAAAGTTTCCTTTGACTAAAGTTTTGGAGGCTAAGAAACATGGATTTTGAGATGTTTGTGACTTGGAGCCTGTTCAGATTCCTCTCGATGGCCAGAGCCAGGTGGCAATGCAGGGCTGGGGTGGCCAGGTCCCCACGGGGTGCTCCGGGGAGATGTGGGTGCTGTTCATCTCAATCCCTGTGATACACGATGTGTTGCTCTGTAGGTCCTCGCTGAACCAGCAGTATCAGCCACAAAATGGTGTTCCCAGCTGTTCCCAGCTCCTGGGGACCCCATGTTGCACATCCCAAGAGCCATTCCCTGGCACCTGGGGAAGTAAGTGCTGGGTGGTGCTCCCAGCAGTGATGCTGCTGGCTGGGGCAGCAAGGAGAGAGGTCCAGCTCGGGAGTAACAGATGGAGAAAAGACACAAGCAACAAACTCAGATCCTGGAGGGAGAAGCCGTGTGCTGTCCCATCTGCGGTCTTTGGGGGGAACACAGGGAACCTCATGATGCTCTTCAACTGGGCAAACCCATTTTAGCCTTTGCAGCTCTCGGAAGTTCACAGGCAGAGGCTAGTTTGCCATTTGTGAGCTCACCTCCCTTGCAAATGGGGTGTTAGATGCTGGACTTGCCCTCGGGAACCTGCATTCCCCAAAATGCCTTGGGGGGTCCAACTTCTCTCTGATGCAGCAATGGGGTGGAAGTTGGCAGCTCCTCCCAGGGAGGAGAGGATCTCAGACCCTTCCTGGTGAGGTTCAGATGCCCACAAGTGAGGGGTGGCTGGCTCGGGGCTCTGCTGCTCGTGTTTCAGGGCTGTCAGTTGCCCTTCCTGGAGATGTTACGCGTGTACCCAGGGAAAAGCAGGACTGCCATTACTGTGGTGTTTGTTCTGCCCGAAGGTGAGTGATCAGAGACAAACCGTGGTGAGATGCTGACTCAGGCAGCGACTGGTGTGCAGGCTGTGGGATTGCTTCATAGGTTGTGGTGCACGTGTTCTGCTCTCCTGCTCCAAGTGGTTGGCGTTTGCTTATTTGTTTTCCACTCTGAACTGACTGAGCTGAGCTGCTCATCTCTCCTGACGGGCTTTTTGGCTGATCCCGAGCAGGGGCTGCTGCCTCTGGGACCCGGCTCCTGCGAGTTGCTGCTGGTAGGAAGAGCCAAGGTACAGAAATTTGGTCTTGGGGTTTCCAGGTGGTTTGGGCATTTGAGTCCTTCCCATGTCAGGAGGACATTAGGGACCTGAGTGCCTTCTGGCATGGGTGCCTAGGGTCTCCCAAGCTCAGGAGGACATCCCTTGCCAGGTTGTAGCAAGTTGCGACACCAAACGTGGGAAGAGAGGATGACCCAATTAGCCGTGGCGCTCCTAGTGCAGGCAAGAGCACAGCATCGGTACGTATCTCCTCTCTGATGCAGCATGTGGTCCTCACGCTGATCTCCAGGTCCTGCCCGACAGCAGGAGCAAGCGCTGGGGCCATCACCAGCACGACACGGAGGGATGGTTGGTGTAAAGGAGATCAGAGAAGGGCTCAGCCTCCAGCTACCAGAACGTAGCTTAGAACTAAAGATGCTCAACACCTGGCAGGACCAAAGCTGTGGGTAACTCACTGCATTTTCCATCATTACGAAGCGCTGACTGGTTTGAAAGCGGGGGAAATGGTTCCTGTTGTGTCCCCTCCGTGTGGCTCCCGACCGGGCTGCTCTTCGTGCCTGGGGTTAGTTGGAGAAAAGAAGAAGTCTGCCTTATTTTGCCTGGATGAGGCCAGTTTTTAACTGCTGTTGCAGTAGTCATCGACCAAAATCTGTCAGAGTTATCCCAAAGATGGCTTTGGCACAAGTTTGTTTTGGAACAGCTCCCACAGAAAACTCAAAACTGGAGGGGTTTCTTTTTCCCGCTGACAAACGATCATTTAAGCAGGAGATTTTTAATAAAATTACTGAGGACTGCCAGGGTAGAATGAACCCACCTCTCTCCCCTGTATTTTTCTTGCATGGAGCGGAAAGTAAACACTGTCTGGCTTTGAAACACAGCTGCTGTTTTGACAGGTTCCTCTTCAAAAAGTGCTGCTCAGGTTTCTCTTTAGCCCCGTTGTGCTGTCTAAACAAAGTTACGGTTTTTATTTTGTGAGCGGAGTGAAAAACGTGTCTGCCTTTCTCCAGTTATTTGGCAGGAACGGAGCAAATACCAGTTTTGCGTTGGCTTTTCTTTCTTGGGCAGCCCCGGGGCTGTAAGTCCTCTGTTAATGCAGACTCAGGCAGGTGCAATGTGAATTCCCTCCCCTTTTCCACTGCCAGAGCGAGGGGAGAGCAGGGGTCATTCCCTCTGACCCAGCCAGCCCACGGCCTCTGTGCTGAAGCTCTTTGCAGATCTGCTGCTGGTCCACACCAAAAACCGATTAATGTCTTAAAATCCTTATGCTCTGATAGCTGCAAGGCCAAGCTATGGGCCAGGCTCTGAAAAACTGCGTGTGTCGCCTCTGCTTCCATCAGCCACCCACATTTTGGTTTAAGGGCAATACCTTTCCCCCTCTGAAAATCAGTAGAAGTTTTAGCCTGGGCTTCTGTGGGAGAGTGACGGGACAGAGTAAGTAAAAACCATTGAAGTATTTTGCTTGGCAATACAAGTCGTACTTTTATAAGGTAGCTGTCCTGTTTACCCAAGAGGAATAACTCCAGTAGAAGTTCAAAGCCGTTTAGGAAATACTGATTTTTAGCTGAACGTCTGCATAGCTAAGAGTTAGATCCGCTGGCTTTCATAGGCAGGGCTGGTCATCTTTCCTCCTCCATTCACTTATGCTCAATTCACCGCTTAAATTTTATAGCTTTGGGGCTTTTCCAGTGTAAGTGCGAGCAGTTACCATCATGAAAAGTCAAATCAAATTAAGGTCTGCTTTAAAACGCTGCCGGTACCATTGCTGTCAAACCAGCTTTGCAGCTGAATCCCTCCAGGAGATGCTCTTGTTGGTGATGAGTGACACATAGCTGGGTTTGGAGGTCCCCGTGTCTCCTGGAAGGAGTACAGGGTTACTCCCTTCTGCTGCTCTCACAGGTCCTCACTCCAAAGTCCCCATCCAGGAGGGCATGTTGGTGGCTGTAGGGTCTCCAGCAAGTCCCCTGCTTTCAGTGGGACGGCTCCTGCAGCCACATTAAGTTGGTATCCAAAGCCCAAACCTCTTTTTTATATAACCTTCAGGATTCAGATTTTCTTAATGTGAAGAGACCTTAGCCTACAGTTGGCCAAAAAAGTGGCCGCTGTCCTCCCTTTGGCTTGGAGTTGTTTGCAGGTCTGGTCCAGGTCTCCACTACGGGTGTGCCCCAGGGGAACTTGCTCACCGCAGCATCCCTGATGCCTCGTCTCACATGGAGTTTTCCTTTCTTTCTAAAAAATGCCAGAACAAACTGGGAAGAAGACAAAGGGTAAGAAAAGTGACCCAAGAAGGAAAGGAAGAGATGGTAGAAAAAATAGTCCCGAGAAGAAAGAGAAAAGGAAAACAGTCAACGAAACTGTATTGGGACAACTGGGTAAGTCTGATTTTATGGGTGCAGAGTTGACCCGTGCGCTGGAGGCTCCTTGTTTTGAGGAGCAGGGTTAAGAGTCCCAACCCCTGATCCCTCCTGCACGTACACGGTGGAGTTACCCAAGGCCAAGGAGCCTCGTCCATCTCTCCCTTGTGGGCATCAGCCTGAGTTACCAAGATCCTCCAGCAGAGACCGCGTTGGGCACATGGTCCCTGGTGGGGCAGGGGGTGTCAAATCCACCCTGCAGCCCCGGGGCTTGCGCCCGGATTGAGAGAACATGTTACAAAACCTGTGATGTGCTGCTGAAGCACATTCCCAGTGATAAAATCAGACTTACCCACCCCGTAGTAGGGCTGATCCCCCGTGTCTTCTATGCTGTGTACCGATGGTGAATACAGCACGTGGGCTGTGCATTTTCATGGTCTATACTGTCCGGGACTGTGTGGTCACGCTGGTTGTCCTGGGAGCATCCAGGAGGCAGGCACAAAGCGTGGCCAGTCTCTTCCATTTGCTCAGAGGGCGAGGAGATGCAGGCTGGATCTGCAGATGCTTCACCCACCTCCAGCTCTTCCCCACCAGCTGCAACCTACCACTGCTTGGCTGGGGAGGAAGTAGAAAACCAACGAAAAAGGTCTTTTTTGACAAGATCCTTGATTTATGATTTTTACACAAAATTGGGTTTTTGTTTGACTTCCTCCGGCACTGTCACCTCCTCCAGCATGCAGGGCAGGGGGTGATGAGTTCACACGTGCTCAGCTGCCCCGTGGGTGCACAGGGGTTGCACTGGTCCCACGGGGCTCTCGGACAGTCTGGGGGTTCCTTAAGACCCTCTTGGGGGTACAGAGACTTTCTGTGGCAGGTCTGGGGGTCTGGGCCACCCTGCCTTGCTCTGCTTTGTCATTGCTCTGCTCACCTGCTGCTTTCTGTTCATCTCAAAGCTGCTGGGTTTTAGACAGAAGCCCCTTTGGAAAGGGAGCTTTTGTGCTCACCCAGTCTCTGTGAAAGAAACTTTGGGTTTTCTGGGGCAAACTCCAGCAAATGATGTTGGGCTGGGGTGTCTCTGAGAAAAGCTGCATTGCTGCGAGCCCACCCAAAGCTTCACCAGGGTCTTGTAGCCTCCTGGATTTTGTTAAGGGCTTGAAGCATCACTTGGGGCTGCAGTCATCAGAGAGGGCCTGGGTCAAGGCAAGCTTGGCAAGATCTTGGGCTGTTTGGCACGTGGGTGCCACACGATGCTCTAAGCTCATCCCTGCTCCCGCTTCCCCTCCTCTGCATTGGGCTGGTGCCAGGGTGGGGAGCTGGACTGTGGTGACCTGCCAGGAGTTGCAGAGCTGCCACCTTGACAGTGTCACCTCCGAGATGGGATCCATCCTGACCAACCTCCCCAGTGCCACCCTTGGGCAGCCCTGGCATTACGCAGGGTGTTTTCTTTGTCCCCGCTGCGGTGGTTGCTCATCCACCGTGGGGGTGAGGGGTCCCATCCTGTATCGCTGCTCATAGATGAGGGTGATGCAAACCCATCATTGAGACCAGCAAACATTGCTGACATGCGTCACCTTGCCTGGGCCGCTGCTCTTCCCCTCTTCCGCTGCTGGACTGACTGCTTGAAAAGGAAAGCTCTTCCTGAAATAAAAAAATCAAACCTAATTTTTCCTCCATCGGTAAAACCAGCTCTGGTGTTGAGCCCGTGGGTGTCTGTTACTGGGACGAAAACGGCCTGTGCTGGGGCAGGCGTGTTCCACTTGCTCGTTAGACCCAGCCCATAATGCTCGCTCGTGCTCTCAGAGATAATTATTAGGAAGTTTTTCAGCTTTTTCCATTCCGACCCGTCATCTCTGCTCCTCTTCTGCAGTTTTCACACCTCTGAAGTACTTGGAGATGTTCTCAGACCTGCCTCCCACCACCCCCCCTGCCTTTACATGCAGATTGGGCACCAGTCCCATCACCCCCTGACTGCCCACCTCAGGAGGTGTCCAGGGTTTTGGCAGCTCATGGTGGCCCAGCAGCAGATGCTCTCTGGGGAACCTGTCACCCCTCGCCTGGGCACACGTCCCGCTCTGGTAGCAGTCGCCACATTTTTAGGCTTACACCTGGATTGTTTGTCTGCCGCCTTTGCGCAGGAATGTATCTTCTAGCCGTGCTGGGATGAGTTGGGGCTTGGCATCTTCAGTGCAGAAGGATGCTCCATTTAGATTTGGGGAGGTTGGAGGAGTGTTGGATGTGGGGGACCGCTGGACCACTTGGATTGTAGTGCTGTGACCCCAGTGAACCCTAAATTCAGTGTTAGTGCTGGAGTGAGCCCTCTTCTGTGCCCTGATGTGGTGTGTTATGGTTGACCTTTCATGTGTTCCTCCAGTGCTGGGAAGTTTCTGTGAAGTTGGTGGTGGTGTCAAAGGGCAGCGTGGCTGTTCATGGCTTCTCAGGCAATCTTCCCCTTTGGTTTTTTCCAGGCTTGTCAACGTCCTTCCCCATCGACGGGACCTTCTTCAACAGCTGGTTGGCGCAGTCGGTCCAGATCACCGCCGAGAACATGGCGATGAGCGAGTGGTCCCTCAACAACGCCCACCACGAGGACAACACCCCCGGCCTCTCCGAGGAGCTCCTGCAGGACGAGGAGACCTTGCTGAGCTTCATGATGGACCATTCCCTCAGGTCCCCGTTCAAGCAGAGCGAGGCCACAAAGAAAGTGAAAAGCAGAACGAGAACGAACACTAAGAAAAAGCTGCCCCGGAGCAGCCCCAACACCATGGGTGGGAGCCACCCGGAGAGCTCGGAGCCCTGGACTAACAACGCCAGCGACTTGTCGGATGACGCCTCCAAGCCTGGATTCTCTCCGGAATCCAGACCGAGCAAATTGGAGAAAGGGGCGGCAAAGCTTCCCACCGACCGCAAAGGGACGGGCGAGGCGAAAAAGGCGGCCAGGAAGGGCTCTGTCCCAAAAGCCAGCGAGCCTCACCCTCTGGCCGGGACCAGGGGCTGCCTCAGCAAGGAGGAGGAGGAGGAGGAGAAAGACGAGGAGGAGAAGGAGACGCCGCGCTGCGCTCAGCCGGAGCCCAGCCCCGCGGCCAAAGTGCCTGACTCCATAGGTAGCCCCAAAACCGTCGTGCGGTTCAAATTACCAAAGGAGAGCCGAGGGACTCGGAGGTCGCAGCCCCCCAAGCCCGAGGGGGCCGGCGGAGCTCCCTTGCGTTGTTTCGACGCCGAGACGGACGGCTACTTCTCCGACGCAGAGATGAGCGACTCGGACGGGGAGTCCCGCGGCGGCAGGGCGCAGCGGGGCCAGCTGGACGCAGCCGGCGAGGACATCGTCAGGATGAGCATCCTGGCATCCTAACTCCTCCCGGCTCGACGGGGCCTCAACCCAGTGACAACTGCCATGTCCAATTTCTGCCTGGTGTCAGAGCGAGGGGGATTTTTAATATGTGTATATAGTTGGAAATTCGGCACTGTTGTCTTTCTCTTCTCTATACGCCTGAGATACAGCTTCAGCTTCACCGACGTCGATGACCGTGACAATAGTGGTCCCTCCCCGGCTCCCTGCCAGACCCCGCTTCCCGGGAACGCGAGCCGGCACCCGGCAGGACCGATGCCGAGGGTGCCGGCGCCCGTGTTTTCTGCAGGGATGGCAAGTTTTAATTCATGGGCATTATTTAACGAGGGGCAGGTTTCTGCCCGGGATGGTTGCCCCCAGAGCAGGGAAGGAGCAGAGGGAGGGGTGATGCCCGCCGGCGTGCGCGTATGCGAGGAAGCAAAATAAGCGATACTAAAATAAATAATGACTAAAGCACAAAAAGCTTGTTGGAGGAAAGCGCTTGGGGTGGAGGAGAGCAACGTTACGTTTCTATTTTTAGGAAAAAAAAACAAAACAAAACCCCTCGGTCGTTATTTTCCCCCTCACCTTTTCCATCGGGTCGGGATCCGTCCAGGGGCCAGGATGCAGAATTTCTCCCCATCCCTGCACCGTGGGTTGACCCCGTTGAGGTCACTAGGAAAACGGATTTACTCAGGTGTTATCAGCCGTTAGCAAGCTGGAGAATGGAAATGGGGCAGGCTGGAGGAGAAAAGCATCCTTGGAAAAGCACCGTGGGGAGCCAGGGTTGGTTTAACCCAGGAGGCTGAGCGAGGGTTTTCTGCCCAGGCTTCTCTCCGGTGGTTGCCGCGGTCCCTCCGTGCCGGGATGGCACGTCCGAAATCCCCTTTGCACAGCAGAACGCTTGGCCCCGAGGCCAAACGTGCCAAGGGGAAGTGGAAACGCTTGCCTTCACCATTTTGTTTTCCTACTAAACGCTACAGTGGTAATGATGAATTTATTCCTCCCCATCGTTTGTTGTTTTTTTTTTTTTTCTTATTATTCCTCAAGTCCTGGTTACAAGCTGTTGACTCGTGGGAGGGTGATTCACAGAAGCTGACATTATAAATATTACAATAATTTAATGCATAAAATGTCCCCAATAAGCCTTAAATGTTGTTTAAAAGCCCATGTTACCTACAAGTCAGGCGAATTTCCATGTTTGCACTTAATTGCACCATTACTTCGGTTTTGGCTTCAAAGGTCACAGTTAAGTCGTGCTACGTGTTTTATTGGAGTGACCCCAGTGTGAGCTCAGGGAACAAAAAAAACAAAAAAAAACAAAAAAAAGGAATTCACTGAAACTTTTGTTGTTGTTGTTTTTTAAAAATAAAAAATGTTAAAAAAAAAAAAAACCTTTAAAAAAAAAAAAAACCAAACCACAAACCAAACCTGGGACACTTCTGCAACCGGTTAAACCCATCACTAAACAAAAAAACCTTGCAATTGTCAAACCGATCAGTCAAACGATTTTGTGGATGCCAAAGAATATTTCGACAGTCAAGCAGCACAGCCAGAAACCGGAAACTTGTCACGATATCAAATAAAATTGGAAGTTATTTAGCAACAAAGGACTCAAGACACACTCATAACACACTGCTGCGGCGTTAGGTTCCAAGCTTGCTCCGAGGGATGCTGCTGCTCCGAGACCGCATCCTGCCGTTTTGATTTCCGATGCTTTTTTGCTCATTTCACTGTGAGCTTTCTTTTTGAAACTCTGAGACTCCCGTCAATTGATGTTTTAGAGTAGATCATCTTTTTATCAGCCTTCCAAAGTCCTTCTTACCGAGAAAGTTGCAGCAGAGATAAGCGATGCCAGCCGAGCTCATCCCAGGCATGGCGAGCGGCGGCGGCTCCGGGTGGGATGCCCGCACCCAGCCCTGGCTAAGCCCGACTCTAACACTGACCATGCCTGGGGGGGAAATCTTCCTCAGATGGGAAAAATGTTACACAAGTTATTAGCAGGAGAGAAAAAAAAAAAAGGAAAAAAAAAAATCAACCAGAAAAATCAACAAAACGAGAACCACCTTTGTTATAAATTAGCATAATCCATTGAGGTTGGAAATGAAAATCTGCTCATTAATTAAGGCTCAGTATGTTCAGATAATGTTAAATACAGTAAATAGGACTTAGTTTATCTTATCAGGCTTGCTAGCTTTAGCTACAGTATCCTAGTATAAGAGTCATAACAATAATCAATATGCTGCCTTTTAATGAATCTTGCTTCCGTGTGCTTCACTCAATTATGGTTAAAAAGAAAAAAAAGCAATCCACAAATCTCACTGTACACAGCTCCATCCATCAGCTTCTGCACTACTTGTCTTCTCAGTACAGGAACACAACAAGGGGGAGACTTTAAAGAACAACCAACCCAGCGCCGCCAGCGCCAGGCAATAAACTGGTTGGAAACGCTCCCAAACCATCGTATTTTGCCATCAGATGGTGGGGAAGGCTAAAGGGGGCTGGTGGGGCACGTCAAACCTGGGGAGAAGAATGGGGTGGAGGCAACGGAGAGGAGAAAAGGGGCTGGATGGCAGCGGGATGGCCACGGCCACCCCAGAGCATCCCCTGCCCGGTGCATCCTCAGCGTTCAGGAGAGAAAAAAATAAATGCACAAGGAGAATATTTTTGATGTTACTGTAAATGTATTTTGAAATGAATAGAGAGAAAGAAAAAAAAAAATAAATAAAGGGTTTATTTTAGTAGAGAAATGTTGTCTTTTAAGATGTATGAACTGCAGGAATCGACATTTGCACTGTAAGAGCACCCGTTTCCTTGGAGAAGCAGTTGTAGTTGAGACGAGGATGCGAGTGGCATCGTGGAGCACGGCCCCCAACATCGACCCCCAGCCCCGCTGGCGGTGGGAGCTCCGATTCCACACGCCTCTTTTCCCCACGCCCTTTTTTTTTTTATTTTATTATTATTATTTTTTAATATCTTTTTTTTTTTCTTGCACCTATTTTGGGGGGTTTGGATGCCTGCTGTCCCAACAGAGCTCACCTCACAGAAGGGAGCCGGGATGCGGGAGCATCCCCCGGGGAAGATGCTGCTGCAGGGCAGGGCGTGAGCTTTGGTTGTTCTTTAAGGAGCTTTCTCCCCCCCCACCCCCCCCCCCAG